>JAUDYJ010000007.1:74328257-74700757 GCA_030761175.1 Masticophis lateralis | reverse complement strand
TCTTACAAGAAAACAACCAACCTCAGAGGGCAACAAGGACTCCTCAGAACTTTAGAACTTTAAATATGCAACCTACGATTCAACGGTGGGCCCAGGACTTACATTATATCCATCATATAGAAACTATTTTGAGAAATAAAAATAAATAAATAAACCACCATTCCATCTAATACTACAAGACATAGCTGATATCCTATATTGGATTTTTCAAACCAACATGGGTTGAGAAGTCCCTAATCCTTAGCCCTCATGGGCAGATGAAATCCCCCCATGATACACGGCATCGTGGCTTGTTACCGTTTCCCCCAAAATAAGACATCCCCTGATAATAAGCCCAATCAGGCTTTTGAGCGCATGGCAATAAGGCCAAGCGCTTATTTCTGGGTTCAAAAAAAATATAAGTCAGGGTCTTACTTTCAGGGAAACACGGTGCATGCAAACTAGGTTTCAATGTCCATTGCACTACATTTCTGTGTCAAATACACACATGCACTCCTGCCAGACAGATCCTAAGATGCTCTTAGGATGAGAATGGAAAAGCTGGCCTTGAAAGGCAGCCTAAAGATAAATCAAAAGAAAGAAAGAGCATGGCTGATTTTTCATATTATGACAGCAGCTGGCTAGAGTCAGCCTGAGTAATCATTCTGGTCAATGCACAACATGATGTGCTAAGCACACCGATTCCCCAATCCTATGTAACTGGAACGAGAAACATTCTCACCTTGAGGCTTTCCGGACTCTGGCTTTTTCGAAAGAAAACCGAGGTTGCTCAGTTAGGTCATATGTCCGTGTGGTTGGCTCTGCAGACACTCCTTCCTTCGCACCCCTTCTCCTGTTGCTGCCAGCCGCCTGGCTGGCTCTGGGTGTCTCCGTAAGGCTGGGGAAAAGGAAAGGATTTGTCCCTTGAGTGACCACGACATCTTGTAGCTTGTTCAGTTGGACGCATTTACACTTCAGCTCTTCGGTAAGGTCTCCGATGGTCTTCGTTTGCTTGGCGAGCTGCTCCTGAAGCTCTAAGATGTGGTAGTTCCTCTCGTGTAGCTCTTCTTCCTGCCTCTTCAGTTCTTTCTCAAGCTCCCAAATCTTGTTTCTGAGAAGGTCTGCAGCTCCTGTGATCGTGCTGATGCTCAACCCCGGGTCTTTCAGGACCTTGCCGCAACTGGAACAACCAAAAGGACAGCTTCCGACGTGGCTGACCGACCTCCGCAGGTACCTGGGTTTCACCGAACCATTTCCCATTGGGGCTGATGACCTAGGCAAAGGAAACAAGATCAAACCAAGTGACAATGTTGTAGAAAAGGGTGAGGGTGTCATCAGAGCCTAGACTGGATAGCCATTGATCCAGGATGACATACGGTCTCCTGCCTTGGGCAGAGGGTTGGACTAAATGACCTTGAAGGTCCCTGTGATTCTGTGAAATAATTTTTTCTATCTATCTATCTATCATCTATCTATCTATCTATCTCTATCTATCTATCTATCTATCTATCTATCATCTATCTATCGTATCTATCTATCCTGTTTCTCCAAAAATAAGACCCAGCTGGAAAATAAGTCCTAGCATGATTTTTCAGGATGCTCATAATATAAACTCTACCCCCAAAATAAGCCCCAGTTAAGATTGTCAGTCAGATGGGTACATTTAGTACCGTATTTCCCCCAAAATAAGCCCTAACCAAAAAGTAAGCCCTAGTGCGTGTTTTGGAGCAAAAATTAATATAAGACCCGGTCTGTCTGCTTTGGAAGCCATATTAGACCACTGACACTGTCTTATTTTGGGGGAAACACATTATCTATCTCTATCTCTATCCCAATCTCTAACTCTCTATCTATCTATCTATCTATCTATCTATCTATCTATCTATCTATCTATCTATCTATCATCTATCTACACTATTTTTTAAGAATTTAGTACTATAGAAGGTAATAACTACAAGTACCTTTGCCCATGACTGTTAGTAAAATAAATAAATGCAATGTGAGAAAGCTTGTTTGGCAGAGAAAAAAAATTCCAATAAATATTATCAAGTTAATAGCAAGGAAATAAAAGATTTTGTTCTTCCTTTCTTTTCCCTCCCTCCCTTCTTTCCATCCTTTTCCCTTTCCCTCCCTCCTTCCCTTTCCTCTCTTCCTCTCCTCCCTCCCTACCACTTCTTCTTCTCTTCCCTCCCTCCCTCCCTCCCTATTTATTTATTTATTCATTCATTCATTCAATTTATATGCCGCCCTTCTCCAGAGACTCAGGGTAGCTTACAATGCGTTAAGCAATAGCCTTCAAACTTTTGTATATACCTGCTTAGTAGGGCTTTCGGCCCCCCTAAGCAGTGTTCTTTTTAATACAAAGTCAGCTTATTGCCCCCATAATCTGGGTCCTCATTTTACCTACCTTGAAAGGATGGAAGGCTGAGTCAACCTTGAGCCTGGTGAGATTCAAACTTGCAGTAATTACAGGCAGCTGGTGTCACTTTAACACCACTTTAAACTGCTGCATCACTAAGGCTCATCTTATAACTTTATAAAGTTATCTAGCTGGTTTTCATGGCTAAGGTGGGACTAGAACTCACAATCTCCTGGTGATTGACCCAAAATCACTCAGCCGTATTTCATGCCTAAGGTGGGACTTTGGTGATTGTCCAAAGTCACCTAGTTGGCTTTCGTGACTAAGGCAAGTCTTGAACTCATGGCTTCTTGTTTTCTAGCTGGGTGCCTTTTAACTAACTGGCAGAATATTTGTTTTTGCCAACCACTTCAAACCAAAATCCTATGCAAATTTTTATTACAGTTTTCTCATACTCAGACTTAAAATTCTAAACTCAGATAACTGGCAGAAAACAAAACCAAAATTTAGAAATCTAGAGAAATCTGGAGAGGTGAGCTGAGGAAAAAAACCGTTTCCTTAATCTTTGTCAAGGAGCTGAAATTTTTCAAGGGGAAAATGAACATAAATTTGCACATCACACAGGGTGTTTTTTTTTTTTAAAAAAAGACAAAACCTGGGAAAACTCTGCAAATCAACAGAGCATTTTGCAAACCAAACCAACAGAGAGACAGAGATGCCAAAGTACTCAAACAGCCAGGTGTGAGTTCCCACCCACCCACCCGCCCCCCTTCCAGTAATTCCTACCGATTTTGCCACCAAAGGATTTTCTTCATGCTGCTTCAATCTCATTTATTGTTCAGTGTTTTCGCAGGCTCAACACATCTTGGCATCATGCAAGTTTAAAAGACTTTTTTGACAGGGTATTTTTAGTGAGCAAAGCAACCAGGACAAAAATGAAACAATTCATAGATTATGTCCGCAGCTTGGAGAAATCCTCAGATGTTGTGTGAATTGTTTTTTTTTCCCACACGGCCAACATTTACTACTGCTTTCCATTGAGGACCTGTACACTTCAGGAGTCAAAAAGAGGGCGGTGAAAATATCTACAGATCCCTCACATCCTGGACATCAATTGTTTCAACTTCTACCCGCAAAACGACATTATAGAGCATTGCACACCAGGACAACTAGACACAAGGACAGTTTTCCCCTCATGCCATCACTCTATTAAACAACTAATTCCCACAACACTGTCAAATTAACTACTAAGACTATAGTACTATTGTTCTTCTCATCCTTCCTGTTAACTATCTCCTTCTACTTATGACTATAATCTTGTTGCTTCTATCTTTATGATTCACATTGTTTTATTTAGTTTCCTAGTATGATTTGATTGCTTATTTAGTATCCTATGACTATTTATTATTATTATTAATCATATTTCTATGCCGCCCCTCTCCGAGGACTCTGGGAGGCTTACAACAATCAACAGTATACTAAATAGCATATTGCCCCCAACAATCTAGGTCCTCATTTTACCCACCTCAGAAGGATGGAAGGCTGAGTCAAGCTTGAGCTGGTCAGATTTGATCCGCTGATCTGCTGAACTAGCAGTCAGCTGAAGTAGCTGCAGTACAGCACTCTAACCGCTGCGCCACCTCAGCTCAGTTATCGGCTCAGACTATCACTAAGTGTTGTATCTTATGATTCTTGATGAATGTATTTTTTATGTACACTGAGAGCTTATGCACTGAAAACAAATTCCTTGTGTGTCCAATCACACTTGGCCAATATAGAATTCAATTCTATTCTATTCTATTCTATTCTATTCTATTCTATTCTATTCTATTCTATTCTATTCTATTCTATTCTATTCTTATTCTATTCTCTTGGACAAAATGCCACAATTGTAAATGCATATAACGAAATAAACGAATTCTTTTTTCTCTGTGATGTGACGTGGCCCTGTTTCCCAAGTCAAAAAATCTCCCAACGGGATACAGGTAAATGATCATTTCCTGCCAGAAGGAAGCACAAATCTGAGAACAAATTGAAGCTTGAAAATTACATCTGGCTGAGTTAATTGGCATCTTTCATGATAGGCTTAGCTCTGATGACTATTTTTATATCTTTCCATTATAACATCGAGCAAGTAAAAATCTCCCTTTTAATTCAAACTGAATGGAATTCTCTTGCTTATAGGTAGCCCTCGACTTACAACACAGTTCATTTAGTGACCGTTCAGAGTTACAACAGCAGTGAAAAGACTGACTTATGGCCATTTTTCAACTTACGACTGTTGCAGCATCCCCATGGTCACATGATCAAAATTCAGATTCTTGGCAACTGACTCATATTTTGACGGCTGCAGTGTTCCCGGGGTGATGTGATCCCCCTTTGCAACTTTCTGACAAGCAAGTCAATGGGGAAGCCAGATTCACTTAACAACCGTGTTACTAATTTAACAATTGCAGTGATTCACTTAACAAGTGTGACAAAGAAGGTCATAAAATAGGGCAAAATTGATTTTAAAAATGTCTCACTTAGCTACAGACATTTTAGCTCAGTTTTGGATATAAATCGAGGACTGCCTGTATTCAGCTTAACTGAAATGCAGTTTTCTTCCTGGCTTTGGACTCTGACTGGTCCAAATTTACTGAACGAACCTCTAGATTAGAGTGGAAATTTGAATCAGGACCTCCCAACTCTTGGTCCAGTCATTCCAACACATGTTCCACATTGATATTCTACATCAATGTTTCTCAACCTAGACACTTTCAAGATGTATGGACTTCAATTCCTAGAATTCCTCAGTCAGTCTGAGAGTTGAAGTCTAGGCATTTTAAGGGTGCCAAAGTAGATTAACACAGTTTTTCTCTTGGTAGAAATGCAGCTTTTAGAGAAGCAAAAAAGTAGAATAGGATAGGGTAGGGTAGGGTAGGGTAGGGTAGGGTAGGGTAGGGTAGGGTAGGGTAGGGTAGAATAGAATAGAATAGAATAGAATAGAATAGAATAGAATAGAATAACAGAGTTGGAAGGGACCTTGGAGGTCTTCTAGTCCAACCCCCTGCTTAGGTAGGAAACCCTACACCACTTCAGACAAATGGTTATCCAACATCTTCTTAAAAACTTCACAACTTCTGCAGGCAAGTTGTTCCACTGATGAATTGTTCTCACTGTCAGAAAATTTCTTCTTAGTTCTAAGTTGCTTCTCTCCTTGATTAGTTTCCACCCATTGCTTGTCCTACCCTCAGGTGCTTTGGAGAATAGCTTGACTCCCTCTTCTTTGTGGCAGCCCCTGAGATATTGGAACACTGCTATCATGTCTCCCCTAGTCCTTCTTTTCATTTAGACATACCCAGTTCCTGCAACCGTTCTTCGTATGTTTTAGCCTCCAGTCCCCTAATCATCTTTGTTGCTCTTCTTTTCACTCTTTCTAGAGTCTCCACATCTTTTTTACATCGTGGCGACCAAAACTGAATGCAGTATTCCAAGTGTGGCTTTACCAAGGCATGATAAAGTGGTATTAGCACTTCACGTGATCCTGATTCTATCCCTCTGTTTATGCAGCCTAGAACTGTATTGTAAACTCTTCCTCATCCCCAGCTCACATGCTCTAAAATGTTGAAAAAACAGAACCCATCAAAATAGATCTAGAAAGGACCTTGAACATCTTCTAGTGCAACCCTCTGTTCAAGAACCCTCTGCTATACAATTTGTGACAAGTAACAGTCTAGTCTCTTCTTGAAGATCTCCAGTGATGAAGCACTCACAACTTCTAAAGTCCCCTTATGACTTGAACTTTTCCAGAAGGATCCATTGCATCTAACATCCACATTCACCCATAAACAGTGCTAATGTTTCCTTAACCTGCTACATTGAAGTTATACTGGATGATAAACTACATGATGACAGGGGAGATGAAGAGACACCAGACTGGAGAAATTGGACACACCTAGTAGATTTAAAGGGACATGGTGGCTAAAATGCTAGCTTGTCAATCGAAAGGAGTTCAGCAGTTCGAATCCCTAGTGCTGCGTAACATGGTGAGCTCCCGTTACTTGTCCCAGCTTCTGCCAATCTAGCAGTTCGAAATCACATAAAAAATGCAAGTAGAAAAATAGGGACCACCTTTGATGGGAAGGTAACAGCGTTCTGAGCGCTTTTGGTGTTTAGTCATGCCGGCCACATGACCACGGAGACGCCTTCAGACAGCGCTGACTCTTCGGCTTTGAAATGGAGATGAACACTGCCCCCTAGAGTTGGGAATGACTAGCACATATGTGCGAGGAGAACCTTCGCCTTTACTTAGTAAACTTGTAGTGATCACCAAAACTTTGGTTGCACAGAGAAATAAAAACCTTCCATCTCCCTCTTTTGCTACAATGCTATTTCATTATTCGATGGAGGAACCCGAACGTGAGATGAAGTCACATCAGAACTTCACCTCTTCTCTTTCTTCTTCTACCACAAGAATCAATAAAGACCCTTGTGACCCAACTCAAATCAAACCCTCCTGCTCCTTTGCTACATCTTGAGAATGGTTTGGCTCTCATCATCCTTGCACCCCAATGATAGAGTGAGACAGTCAAACAGAATACTCCTATTACATAAACTTGATTTATCCCCGTATTCTATGGTATGGAGAAAGGGACAAAAAATAAAATAAAATAAAACCTACCCAGCATGGATTTATATCTCTTTGATGAAAATTATCCTGATCATAATCTCTTCCTTGACATTTTTGTCCAATCGGGAGGAAGGAGATCACAATTTGGTGCACACAAAAGCCTCTTCTTACACGGACAAAATGAAGCATCTTTGGTGATTGTCTCCTGCCAGAGTCAAGTGCCAGAAGACACGGGACTTCTGTGGTTCTCTGAACCTTGCTGTATTTTGAACAGCAACATGTGGTACCCAAAACCCACCCACCTTGAAGTGAAACCTTTCCTCTAGCCATGGGTCCTGAAGCAATGCCAAGGTTCCCTTCCAACACAGGGCTGCCAGCCAGTGGCAAGCAAAGCATCTCTCCCAGAGAACTTCTGCCTTAAACCACCCCACCCCACCCCAAAGTGGGACGATAAACTGGGGAATGGGGGTGCACTAAAACATCGGCCTAGTGGGTTGTTATTACAAACATAACAATCAGCAAGCAGCTCAGGTCAACTAGCAGATTGTTCTCAAGGGGGTAGATCCTTCTGGACCCCTTCCTTCCTTCCTCTCTTCTTTATCCCTTCAACCCTTTCCTATCATCTGGACCCCTTCCTTCCTTCCTTCCTCCCTCCCTCCCTCCCTCCTTTATCCCTTCACACCTTTCCTATCTTCTAGACTCCTTCCTTCCTTCCTTCCCTCCCTCCCTCCTTCTTCTCTCCCTTTCTTCTTTACCCCTTCACCCCTTTCCTATTGTCTGGACCTGTTCCTCCCTCCCTCCTTTATCCCTTCACACCTTTCCTATCTTCTGGACCCCTTCCTTCCTTCCTTCCTTCCTTCCTTCCTTCCTTCCTTCCTTCTCCTCTATCTATCCATCCATCCATCCAACCAACCAACCAACCATCTATCCATCCATCTATTTCATTCTCACGACACCCCGCTGCACGTTATCCACGCGCGCTGGAGGCAGGTCACCAAGTGTGAGCGCGAGCGGGACAGTCCCGTCCCGAAACGGAGACCAAAGTCGTCCGGCGGAAAGGAGGGGGTCCCTCCTTGCGCCCCTGACCGTCTTCGACTCGCCCCTCTCCAGCCCCGAGCAGCGGAAACGGGATGCTTCCCCCCCCCCCACACACACACACCCCGGCAGCGCGGCGCCTCCGTCCTCCACCCGTGAACTGCCGGCAAGGGTCCACGGGCGCACCCCGACATTCCCCCCCACCCACCCTTGCCAAGGTCTTGCAGCGCGCGCGCCTGCGTCCTCCTCGCCTCTCCTTCCCGCAGCTTCGCCGCCTTTGCCGTACTCACCTGCCCCGCACGGGCGGCCGGGCGGGCAGCCCTCCCCGCGCTCTCGCCCTCCCTCCCCCGGCCGCTTCCTTCGCCTTCGGATAAGACGGAGCCGGCCGGCGGCGTCCAGCGAGCGAGCGAACGAAAAGCAGCCAGGCGGACCGGCAGTGCGCAGAAGGCGGGCAGCGCGTCGCGTGGGCACCGCTGCCGCCGCCCCGACTGCTCGGGAGAATCGAGGAGGACCGTCAGGCACGCAGGCTGGAGGGGAGGGCTGCCTCGCGCGGTGGGGAGGGGGGTGTGGAGGAGGGGCGAGGGACCGGCCCGCCTGGGCGAAGGGAGGCAGCGGCGCCACCTCGGGCCCGCGCGCCAAGGACCCGCTTGTTTACTCCGGGAGGGCGCGCGGCACCCTGGAGGGCGAGGAACCCGGAGGGCCGGCTCGGTGGGATCCCACGTGCTCTGCTGAGGGGGAGGACTTGCAGGTGTGAATGAGGTAGTGTTAAGGGAGGTTTCTTTCTTTCTTTCTTTCTTTCTTTCTTTCTTTCTTTCTTTCTTTCTTTCTTTCTTTTCCTCACTTATTTCCTTCCTTCTCTTCCTTTTCCTTCCTTTTCTTTTCCTTCCTTCCTTCCCTTTTTCTTTTCCTGCCTTCCTTCCTTCCCTTTTTCTTTTCCTTCCTTCCTTTTCTTCCTTTTCTTTCCCTCATTCCTTCTGTCTTTTCCTTCTTTCCTTCTCTTTTTCCTTTCCTCCTTCCTTCTCTTTTTCTTTACCTTCCTTTCCTCTTTTCCTCCCACCCTCCATCCGTTCCTTCCTTATCGCTTTATTTTCCTCACTTCTTTCCTTCTTTTTCTTTTCCTTCCTTTTCTTTTCCTTCCTTGCTTCTTTCTTTTTCTTCCTTCCTTCCTTCCATCCATCTTTTCCTTCCTTCTTCCCTCCCTCCTTCTTCTAGCTTTAACCAGAAGCCAACACAAGTTTGTCAAAAACAGATCATGCCAAACCACTCTTATTTCATTCTTTGACAAAGGGACTAAATTAGTAAACCACCAAAATGCTGTGGACCGAGTATACTTAGATTTCAGCAAGGCATTCAACAAAATAGACGACAACCTACTTCTTGGTAAACTAGGGGAAAAAAGTGAGATGGAGAGCATCACCACCAGGTGGATTTGTAACTGGCTGACAAACTGCACTCAACAAATAGTCCTTAATGGTACTACATCTAGTACCAAGGTTCCATCGTAGGTCCAGTACAATGTCTTCATAAATGGCTTAGATGAGGGAATAGAAGGGGAACCCATGAAATTTGCAGATGACACTAAGCTGGTAGGAATAGCCAACAATGCAGAAGACAAGCTCAGGATCCAAAAAGATCCTGAACGATTCGCCTTATCCAACAACATGAAACAATGTGGAGAAAGGCAAGGTTTTACACCTAGGCGGGAAAAACCAAAGATACAAGTACAGATCATTAGGCTAACCCGGGCTCAAAAACAGTAACTGTGAGAGGGAACTTGAAATCCTAGTGGACGATCATTTAAACTTGAGATAGCAGTATGCGGCGGCAGTCCAAAAGCCAATGCAATCCTTGGTTGAATAAACAGAGACATAGAATCAAAAACATGTAAAGTATTAGTACCGCTTTATAAATCATTAGTAAGGCCGCACGTGGAATACTTTTGGTCGCTAGGTTACAAAAAAGATGCTGAGACTTTGGAAAAAGTGCAAACAAGAGCAACTAAGATGATTAAGGGCCTGGGGACAAAAACATATGAAGAGTAGTTGCAGGAACTGGGTATGGCTAGTCTAGAGAAAAGAAGGACTAGGGGTGACATGATAGCATTCTTCCAGTATTTGAGGTGCTGCCACAGAGAGGAGGGAGTCAACTTGTTTTCCAAAGCACCCGAAGGCCAGAGAAGGAACAATGGATGGAAACTAATCAAGGAGAGAAGCAACTTGGAATTAAGGAGAAACTTTCTATCAGTGAGGAATGGCTTCTCTTCAGAACTTATGGGTGCTTGGAGATTTAAGAAAAGACTGGACAGTCATCTGTTCTGAAAAAGCATAGGGTCCCTTGGCTTCAGCAGGGGGCTGGACTAGAAGACCTCCAATGTCCCTTCCATCAGCTCTATTCTGATTGGTGGAGTCTCTTTCTTTTCCTTCCAACCTCCCTCCTTTTCTTCTTTCTCGTTTGCTGTCCCTTTTTCCTTCCTTCCTCTCTCCCCCTCTCCTCTCCCTTTTTGTTTTTCTTCCTTTTCTATTTCTACCTCTTTTCCCTTCCTTCCTTCCTTCCTTCCTTCCTTCCTTCCTTCCTTCCTTCCCATCTCAGCCTGTCCCCACAGGTAACGCCAGAATGAATGCCGCCTATTTATATTGCTAATATTTCTTTTTTTAAATGTATGCTGTTCATTCCTCTTTAGGGCATTAACTGATTTACAAGTAATGGTGCCCATAATCCTGTTTCCAACCAGGATGAGAAGATCTTTAAAAACTCTTTTAGAATCCCTAAGAGAGGCTGAGTTTGACTCAGGATAACATAAGATCAAATAAATCTGTAAATGCCTCTTTTAGAAGGCCTTGTTTTTCCTTTTGTCTTAATTTCACACGTGCAAAGCTCCTGTTGAGGTCTGCAACCCAACTGCAAACTTAAATCTTCCAGAAACCAGCTTGACATACAGAATCTTCAATTATTAACCTAATAAGTATGTTTATTGGCAAAGGATTTTAAAATATCTGAGCTTGAGATAGTTATGTGTGCCAAGCTACACACAGTTTACATAACGGTTGAAACTTGTTAATAATCTATTATGCCTTACATATTTTCCATAGCAGGGAGCGACATGAGAGAGGCTTTTCCATCACAGCTGAGAAACTACCAAAAGCAAGCACATTGGAGAAAAAAACAAAGCCATTACGGGAAAAGAAGAATTACAAAATTAATGCATCATATAATTTTTACTCATCTATATCCCACCTTTATTATTTTTTATAAATAAATCAAGGCAGTGAACATAACTGATACTCCTGCCTTCTTCTATTTTCCCCACAACAAACCTGTGAGGTTGGTTGGGCTGAGAAAATGCTCCCAATCCAAAATCACACAATTGGCTCTCATGGCTAAGGTGGGATTAGAACTCAATGTCTCCTGATGATTGGCCCAGAGTCACCCAGCTGGCTTTCATGCCTAAGGCAGAACTATAACTTACTGTCTCCCAGTTCCTAACCTGGTGCCTTAACCACTACTAAACCAAACTGGCATAATACTGTTGGAAGAAATGTCCACCTGGGTTCAGTTCCAAGTGGGGAGAAAGACACTGGAAACATGGATGCTGATTGGAAAGATGGTTTAATGGTGGACAGGACCATATGGTTTGAGATCCTGGGCAATTAAGCACATGGGTGAGAGAGAGATTTATATCCTCTCTTGGGCCCCACACTAGAGCTTCCAGTTTCTGTGTAAGAAATGTATTCTGATTGGTTGTCAGACTCCCATGGGGCCATGCAGGGGTACGTTTGTAGGTTGTCTTGAGCCCCAGGCTCGGTTGAATCTTGCTGGGTGATCTTTCCAAGTGCCATTTGGTGAGATGAGTAAGGGCTAATCCTATTATATCCTGAGGGTGAAGGTCTTTTGTGTTGTATATAAGCTGGCCCAGCCTTTTGTCTTGTAGATAGGATGGCCCAGTCTTTCTGGAGCTATTAACAAAGGTGTGGGCTGCTTTCCAAGAGCATGTGTATCCTTTTCTCAACCACGGAGGTATAATATTCTGCCTTTTTAAATATTTCCTAGAATATTTCATTCGTCTAGGAGAAAGATGGGTGCTAACTTCCTACAATACAATATTACAAAGATACGATGCTGAGACTGGAGTCCTATGAATCTTTATTTCATTCATTCATTCAGTTGAAACCGTTACTATTTCCCGTATGGGGGTCTGGGACGAGAAAAAATATACAATCACAAGATTTGCAAAGCAGGAAGGACGGCAACAGATTATTATGGTCTGTTCCCCTGGTAAATTTTGCCCTTTATGCAGCTAATAAGGGAACCAGAAACGTCGATGTAACTCTCTTCTCACAGTCCTGAAACATCTATGAGTTCTCCAGTTGTTCACTAAAATTATTCTAATTGCTACCTCTGATCAAAGGGCTCTACATGCAACGAAACCCTCCCAGCAATATTCCTTGGTGCCTTGCCCTGCCTTGCTCCTCTCGATCATTTTACTTTGTTCTAATTAAAAATGACAAAGTTATTACATAAAATTCGCTAATTGTGCCTTTACAGCTTTTCTCGGTACTTCAGATGCAAATCCCAGGGACGATGCTGAGAGAATTTATGCAAAAGGGAAAATATATATATATATAGGCCACAAATAGGAAGTGGCATAATTAAACCACGACGTGCAGAAGAACACTGGCAGGGAAGCAGCTAACAACCACCGCCTCTTAGGATTACACTGTACGTAAATGTTATTGCTTGTTTTGATGAGTGTTTTTGTTTGTAGAAAAAACAACTACCAGATCCCAAATGTCAATTTTATGTTAATAGCCACTTGCAGAATTGCTTTTTATGCATTACTGCAAATTGTGCCTTTTGGGGGAGACAAGAAATCCTGCTGGGGGAAAAAATATGTTTGCACCCAAACCACAGCTCTCTTCCCCTCCCCCAAATACATCTGACCAATAGTCTGTAGAGATTCTCAGACTGTTGTGGTCCGCCAGCAGCCTGCGGAGTTGGCAACGGAGTCGGACAGTGATGAGGCCGAGGAAGAACATGGGCCAGTCCTGGAGGCTGGGGAAGGCCTGGATGAGGGCTCTGCGTTGGAGGCAGAGATGGGCCCAGGGCCATCGGAGAGTGATGTGCGGATTTCGGAGCCTCCAGAGGCTGACAGTAGAGAGGCAAAGGAACAGGAGGAGCCTGTTCCTAGTGCACATATGAGAAGAGCTGCCAGAAGGCAGGAGCAGGTAAAGCAGAGAGGATGACTCGGGAGTAGGGTCAAGAGATGATTGCCCCTCCCATAAGGAGGGGCACACTTTACAGCCGTGTTACTAAGTTAACAACTGCAGTGATTCGCTTAACAACTATGGCAAGGAAGGATGTAAAACGGGGCAAAACTCACTTAACAACTGTCTCGCATAGTAATGGAAAATTTGGGTTCAACTGCAGTCGTAACTCGAGTACTATATATGTTTAGTATACATAATAGAGACTGAGGGCAAAATTATCTACTACAGAGATGGGCAAACCTTTGACGCCCAAGGGCGCTTAACATTGTGATGATATCCAAGAACATGAAAAGGACAGGAAAAAATGTAGCATGGGCAAATTAAGGATTTTCTGATTGTTTTGTTCCTGAATTCTTGGGAGATGTTTGTTTGTTATATAAATTAGTGTACCTTTGTTTTAAGATTTACGCTATTTACGGTTGCAGGAAGGACTAGGGAAGACACGATAGCAGTGTTCCAGTATCTCAGGGGCTGCCACAAAGAAGAGGGAGCCAAGCTATTCTCCAAAGAACCTGAGGGTAGGACAAGAAGCAATGGGTGGGAACTAATCAAGGAGAAAAGTAACTTAGAACTAAGGAGAAATTTCCTGACAGTTAGAACAATTAATCAGTGGAACTGTTTGCCTCCAGAAGTTGTGAATGCTCCAACACTGGAAGTTTTAAATAAGTTGTTGGATAACCATTTGTCTGAACTGGTGTAGGGTTTCCTGCCTAAGGAGGGTTGGACTAGAAGACCTCCAAGGTTATTTCCAACTCTGTTACTCTATTCTGTGCTATGCTAGTTTCCCATCTTAGAATAGCAGAAAGCAACACCACGAATCTCCAGCAAATATGAGCAGGACTATTGCAAATTAAGGCTTCTAAAGCTCATTTCTGGCAGTTCTTGGAGTGAAGCTGAATAAGCAGCCTAGAGGTTGGTCTAAAAACAAAGCAAATTGTCCAGTAAACTGACAAGGTCAGAGACCACTTAGAGAAGCTGTTTTAAGAATCGGGGGAAAAGGATAATGGAAAGAAATCGTTATTTCCTAGAGTTGGGAAGGTTCCACAGTGTTGAAAAGATTCTTTTTTCGTTATTATTGTTGTTGCTATTGTGTGCAAATGCCTCTGAGAGATGGACAGAGCTACCTAGGAAAATTAAAACTGCACAGAACCACAAATGACTGCCAAAGCTAAAAGCCATAAAGTACCCTGTTTTCCTGAAAAAAAAAGGCCCTCCGGATAATAAGCCCAATCAGGCTTTTGAGTGCATGTGCTAAAATAAGCCCCCCTGAAAATAAGCCACCCCAAAAAATACTTAAGCACATACGCAGCTGGTCTCCGCCATTTCCTCTGGTTACGGTTAAGGAGACAGAGCTGGAAATCAGGTAAGATGGCAAAAGGAGCTTCGCCTTGCTCCACGCGCTTCAAAATAATAAGACCTCCCCGAAAATAAGGCCAAGCGCTTATTTCAGGGTTGAAAAAAATATAAGACAGGGTCTTATTTTTGGGAAAACACGGTAGGGCCAGATCAGCAAGAAAAGGAACATATTGAATGAGACAGCAGTGGAAATCCAGCCAAAACGTTGAGAGAATATGTCAGGCTTCAAAATGAAATGTAAGGTTAATAATGGGATTTGTATAGCTGGCAATCTGCATTTTCATACGTCCTTCAATGACAAAGAATGGCAGTGTTTATATCGGGTGTCAAACTCGCATCAGGGTTGTGTATGACTTGGGGGGGGGGCGTGGCTGGGGGGGGGGTGACTGGGGTGGGCATGGCCAGCTCGACATCACTCCTGTCAGGGCGCCCGAGCGCTCTGCCAGCGAAAATGGGCCCCAAATTCCGTTTTTGGTTGCCACAGCCTCCTGCAACTGTCTGCCAGTGAAAACAGCTCCATTTTCACTGGCAGATGGTTTCAGGAGGCTGTGGCAGCCGAAAATGGAAATTGGAAGCCCATTTTCACTGGTAGAAGCACCACAGCTGGTCCTTCGCTGTTTCCAGGGTGGCTCCACAGGTCAGTTCAAAGTACCCCATGGGCCGGATCTGGTCCCCAGGCCTTGAGTTTGACACCCCTGGCTTATATCCTTGTCTGCTAACGTTACATGAGGCAACCACAGCACTTTTCCCCTGATGCAGGCTCCCGCCTTGAATACTATTATTCCATTTGCTGCTGCAGAAATGTCATTTCTGTATTTCAATATCTCGCAGGGAGCCTTTTCCGAAAGGCATCAGTTGACAAAGAATTCTAGAACTCTCTCCAAGTTTTCTATCTTGGGCCAAGGCTCTTTAGAACAACAGCAGAAGCTCTGAAGCCCTGAAGTTTATTTACAGAAAATGAACTCCATTGCTGAATTTGTCACAGAGCTCGGGAGCCTAATAATAGCACTTAGAAAGAAATGACTGAGATTACGTTTTGAGATTAGCTGCGGATGGAAACCATATCTCCTCATGTCTCCAGAGGGGCCTTGTACCTGGGAATTCACAGCCAATAAGGGGGAAGAAGAAATGAGAGCGTAATTAAGTGTAGGGGAAATAGGAAATAAAGGTGCTGAATGGAACAGAATAACAGAGTTGGAAGGGACATTGGAGGTCTTCTAGTCCAACCCCTGCTCAAACAGGATACCCTATATCAGTGATGGCTAACCTTTTCTGGACCGAGTGCCCAACCGAACCCCCAAAAATGCAATGTGCATGTGGTGCATGCACCCTGCGCATATGTGCCTGCCCCACACTCCCAATGCACACCGCCCCCTATACATGCCTCACACATGTGGCAGAGACCCAAAGCCTAGCTGGCTGGCAGGAGGCACGCACGCATGCGCAACAGAGCTGAACTGGGATAACGGCTCGTGTGCCCACAGAGAGGACCCTGCATGCATGCCATAGGTTCGCCATCACAGCCCTATACGATTTCAGAATATCCCCCAGAAATAGCTGCTTTGGGGAGGTGAACCTAAGATCCCGATTAGAATAAGCTGGCTACAGCCTGGTGTGATGGAATGTAGTCTGGAGTCCCAGGTGGGAGGGGCTCTTTCCCAAAGGTCTAAGAGGCAGCTTGAGCTTGGAAGTAGGAAGAGGGCACGGTCAGACCATCTATAACTGTGTGGAGGCACAGTGGTTAAAATGCAGTATTTGCAGCGCAGTGGTGGGATTCAAATAATTTAACAATAGGTTCTCTACCCTAATGACCAGCTGGGTAGGTGTGGCTTGGTGGTCATGTGACCGTGTGGACGTGGCCAACTCAACATCACTCATGTCGACGGGCGCTTCGCCTTAGCTGTTACAATGTAATAAGGATTAACCAGAGAGGCTGTGTAGCGTAGGGGCCTAATGCCTCCTACTAAAGGCAGCAATTAACACCAGCTGCCTGTAATTTCTCTGAGTTCAATCCTAGCCAGGCTCAAGGTCGACTCAGCCTTCCATCCTTTCTAAGGTGGGTAAATTGAGGACCCAGTTTGTGGGGGCAATAAGCTGACTTTGTATAAATATACAAAAGTATGAAGGCTATTGCTTAACGCATTGTAAGCCGCCCTGAGTCTCCGGAGAAGGGCGGCATATAAATCAAATTTAAAAAAAAAAAAAAGAGGCAGTTTCTGTAAGCAGGGCAATTAAGATTATGGTAGAAATGACACCAGAATGTTTCCTTTCTGCCTTCCTTACAGGATTAGTCCTGTAAAGTGGGGGAAAAAACAAAATAAGATTTCTTCCAACAATTGGTTCTCCGAACTGCTTAAAAAGTTAACAACCGGTTCTCCTGAATAGGTGTGAACTGGCTGAATCCCACCACTGTTTGCAGGCTAACTCTGCCCACAGCCAGAGTTCAATCCTGATGGACTCAAGGTTGACTCGGCCTTCCATCCTTCCAAGGTCAGTAAAATGAAGACCCAGACAATACACTGACATTATAAACTGCCCAGTGACTGTTATAAAGTACTATGGGTTGATATGTAAGTCTAAATGCTATTACTATTTATAGTTATGAAGATAGTTTCTTTAGTCTGGCAAGATTCTGTCTACAGACTAACAACAATGAAGTAACTCCACATGTTTGTTCTTGGTTCTTGGGCCTGACAGCTGGGATTTAAAAGCTTTATGGCTGTGCCCCCAAAAAGTCAAAGATGGCAACTGCGATGTTGAGATCAAATCTCCCATCTGTGTTTTTTTTTGATCTACCAAAACCAACAGGAACTTCCATGGCACTGCTGCAGTGATCAGTTTGACTCTTTTAACCAGACACTCCTGCATTGTAGTTCCTTTTCCAGTAATATCATCATTGTCAGAAGTTTTCAGTGCACATACTCGGAAGCCTACAGGGCCCATGTTATGAGAGATAGGTCATAGATGTCAGGTGCGATGCAAGCCAGGCTGCTAATAATACTCCAGATTTGAGGATTTGAGGGTTGGTGTTTGCACCTCTACCGTCGAGAAGGGGAAAAGCTATTCTCATTTGAATACATTGGGGCCTTGTGTGCCAATATGAGTGATAGTTTAGTAACCCCTGCAGGAAGAGAAACACGCTGAATATAAAAGCGTGTGTCATCCATCTAAAAATAAGCGCAACCTTCTTTGTATGAAGACAATATTAACAGAGAAAGTTGCAGCAATTTGGGAAGCCAGAGAAATAACAGGGACCATTTGCTACATACATGAACTAGAAATCTGCCTGCTTTTATGTAACTGAAGAGAAGGTGAGATTTATTCAACATGTTATTTCCTTTGACATCAAACCTTTGCAAAGATGGAATATTGGATAACGGACCCATTTCCTCATTAGTTCCGTTCAGCCGCACGCTGAATTAACCAGCGCCAACTTCTTAAAAGTGTTTTCTTGTCTATTTGATTTTAATAGATAAAACTGAAATGTTATTTTGAGGGGGGGGGTTTCCCCCTTCCTGTTCTTAGTGGCAAGCAAAAATTTCATTCCTTGGAAATAAAAAAAAAAAAGGTCTTTAAATGATCTGTCAAAATCCACAAGTAGTACAGTATATCATTTCACGCCAAAAGATGCATTTTGCATTGTACCAAAAAGCACATAAAATAAAAAAAATATTGCCCCTATTAAATGCTGGGATTAAAAATAAAGATTCTCTTGAGGCATGATGTTATCGACATATTCCATTAGAATGGAAAGGGTTAGTCATTTTCACTATCCAGAATCGGTTGGTTAGTTTTGATTTCCCAGTTTAAACTAGCAGATTATATATATATATATAAGCCAAATACCACTCACTCATCACGAAATCTCCAGAACGGTACAGCCTACAAACTTGAAATTTGGCACGTATGTTCCTCTTGGCTCCTAGGTGCTCACTAAGAAAGGATTTTTCGAAATGACCATCAGATCATTAGTGTTTCATATACAGTATTATATTCACATGCTCTGATGCTAAGGAGTTAGACGTTCTACTCCCCCTCCCCACCTGAAAGGAACTCTGTCCCAACTGCCAGTTGCCTTATATTAACACACCCTGATGTTACCCCTTCACTAAACCGGGCGTGGGCGTGGCCAGCGTGTGACTCATCAGGCCTGCAGGCTGGGGCATTCTACTCCCCCTCCCCCTCTGTTCCAACTGCTAGTTGCCTTATATTAACACACTCTGATGCTACGAAGTTACACATTCTATATTAAATTTCAGGCTTTAAGTGTCAATTTATCAAGCCCGATCACATAGTTTTGTAGCGAAGCACGGGCATCCACCTACTAATAGAATAACACAGTTGGAAGGGACCTTGGAGATCTTCAGATCCAACCTCTTGGTCAAGCAGGAAACCCTATACCATTTCAAATGATTGTCCAAGAGTGATGGAGCACCCACAACTTCTGGAGGTAAGTCGTTCCACTGATTAATTGTTCTAACTGTCAGGAAATTCTTCCTTAATTCTAGGTTGCTTCCTCCTTGATTAGTTTCCATCCATTGCTTCTTGTTCTGCCCTCGGGTGCTTTGGAGAATAGGATGATCTTTCCCCCTTCCTTGTGGCAGCCCCTTGTAACAGTCCAGGATTTGACGCTCTTCTAGCTATGAATTAACCAGGCCCAAATTTGCTTAGACATCGAAGGATAGATCAAGATTTGCTAAGCACGTAACAATCTTCTTTTCTTATTCAGAAGCATGGAGGAAAATTTAAAAAGGCTATATAATCCGTGCAAGAAGTATTTTTTTGGGGGGGGGGAATCCAAGCTATTAGTGCCAGGTTTTATAGGAACTACCGTAAGAAACTGAACATCTGTAACAATCCAATGATATCTACTAGAGAACTAACAAGTACAACTCGCCCTAAAGATACTATTGATATGTATGGATTACTGAGGAGAGTAGCCTTTTTTTTTTTTACTCAGAAAGTAAGAGGGTGAGAGTTTTCATTTTATTTAGATTACAGATGAACAGAGTTGGAAGGGACCTTGTAGGTCATCTAGTCCAACCCCCCACCCAAACAGGAGACCCTACAACATTTCTGACAAATGGCAGTCCAGTCTTTTCTTGAAAGCCTCCAATGATGAAGCTCCCACAACTTCCGAAGGCAACTTCTGTTCCATTGGCTGATTGTTCTCACTGTCAGAAAAATTCTCCTTATTTCCAGGTTGAATCTCTCCTTCTCTTCACTAGACTAGCCAGGCCCAGTTCCTGCAACTGGTCTTAGTATGTTTTAGCCTCCAGTCCCCTAATCATCTTAGTTCCTCTTCTCTGCACTCTTTCTAGAGTCTCAGCATCTTTTTTATAGTGTGGTGACAAAACTGGATGCAGTATTCTAGGTATGGTCTTACTAAGGCTTTTTAGAGTGGTATTAGTACCTCCCTTGATCTTGATTGTATCCAGTGGTGAAATCTGAATTGGTTTACTACTGGTTCGCTGGCCGTGAATGTGCGCCATGCATCAGTCACATGTGTAGTGTGCACCAAACAAGAGCTGCGAGCATGCACAGTGCATGCCAAAAGGAGGCTTGGGAAGATAAGTAGAACAGTGCGGGGTGTGATCAGCTGTGGTGCATGCGGGAACCTTTTTAAAAACTTTTTAAAAGCATTTTTTACTACCAGCTCCGGTGAATAGGTAATAAAAAATGCTTTAAACACGTTTTTAAAAAGACTCTGATGATCACAGTGCGATAGTCGGAACCTTTCTTTTACTTTTTTAAAGCATTTTTTTATTACCGGCTCAAACCAAATAGGTAGTTAAAAAATGCTTTTAAAATTTTTTTTAAAAAAGCTCCGGTGATCACAGCTGTGCCGTTATTAAGCTTAACATTAACCTATTAAGCCTTGTTTCACCCAATCTATATGTGTACTTTTGGTTTTTCTTGCCTAAGTGTAAGATTTTACTTTTCTCTACATTGAATTTCATTTTGTTCGATAGGGCCCAGTGTTCCAGTCTGTCATTATAAGAACAGAAACACACTAAACTCAGAATTTTGGTACGTGGGAGAAAATAAAACCCAAGCATCTCTGCCTAATAAATTAGTTTTTGACATGCAGGGAGATTTTGATAAAAATCAAAAAATTTTATCAAAAATGGGCAAAAATGGCCTCTCCTGGCCCTCCGGAGGCCGGAAATGGCCCATTTCCCGACTTCCGGTAGGCCCGGAAGGCCCATTTTTTACCCTCCCCAGGTTCCAGCTTTCCTGGAGGCTGGGGAGGGAGAAAACAGCCTCCCTCACCTCCCCCAGAGGCTCTCCGGAAGCTGAAAATGCCCTCCCACAGCCTCTACACGAGTCCTGGGAGGGGAGGCATAGGCGGGGCCAGCTGAAAATCAGCTGACCGGCGCACACATACGTGCTGGAGCTGAGCTAGGGCAACAACTTGCATGCCCGAAGATATGGCGTGCCATAGGTTCACCATCATAGCCCTATTCCCTAAACCCATACCTTTGTTTTCTTGTTACAGTTTTACTATCTTAATAATAATGAAAAGAAGGTAGTTTGGTATGTCTAGCCCAGTGGTTCCCAAACTTTTTTTGGTCATGCCCACCTAAGCATCTCTAAAATGCTGATGCCCCCCCCCTCCACCCGTGACATGTAATTCTTACTATTCAAAAAGTGAACTCGTACTCACATGGAGGAAGCCTAAAAGGCCATTAACTTGGTTTAAACAAGGTTCCAATTGCCCCCATTAAAAATCAAATTGCCCCCCTGTGGGGCGTGGGCCCCACGTTGGGAACCACTAGTCTAGCCTGTTAAAGATAAGGATTGGGGGGACATAATAACTGTCTTCCAGTACTTGGGGGGCTGTCACAAAGAAGAGAGGAATGACTTATTCTCCAAAGCACCAGAGGGCAGGACAAGAAGTAAGGGATAGAGTCTTATCAAGGAGACACCCGGTCAAGAAGGAGAAATTTTCTGAAAGTGAGGACAATTAATCAATGGAACAGCTTAATGTCTATGGAGATCCTCAGTCATCCAGGTCATGGTTGTCCCAAAGGTTCTTTTTCAAGAGGCAACTGAACTTTATGGTTTTTCTTTGAAGACGTTTTGCTTCTCATCCAAGAAGGAAAAACAGAAAGTCAAGTTGCCTCTTGAAAAAGCACCTTTGGGACAATGGAACGGCTTGCCTTCAAAAGTTGTGGGTGCTCCATTGCTGGAAGTTTTCAAAAAATAGATTGGACAATCATTTGACCATTCCTGCCTTGAACAAGGAATTGGACTAGAAGACCTCTGAGGTCCCTTCCAGCCCTATGATCCTATATTTTATCTACACTGAAAACAAGTCTGATTAAATATTAACCAGCAATATGTTTAAAAACAGACTATATTTTCCACCTTTGATAATGACTTGCTGATTCCATGTGGCAGTAATTAACAATCTAGCTCTACTAGTAAATTATTAACTAATACCAAACAATGTTTATCTTGATAGTCCCAAAAGATTTATATCTCATTGAAAATAATAAAACAAAGTCAGTCATTTCATTCAGGACAAAAACTTCTTGCACTGTTTTCCTTCCTTATCGTGTTTTTACTTTTTTTTTCCAGAAAAAAAAAAAGCCCTGGGAATGAGAGACTAAAAAATTGTTTAGTTTTTTGTTGTTAGTTGCAAAGTTGTGTCCGACCCATCGCAACCCCATGGACAACGTTCCTCCAGGCCTTCCTGTCCTCTACCATCCTCTGGAGTCCATTTAAGCTCATGCCGACTGCTTCAGTGACTCCATCCAGCCACCTTATTCTCTGCCGTCCCATTCTTCTTTTATCCTCAATCGCTCCCAGCATTAGGCTCTTCTCCCGTGAGTCTTTCCTTAGTTGTAGGGCCTTTATTATGGTCATCAATAACCTAATGTAACATCCAAGAATAAAGTTTTAGAGCCCCATTGTAGTTGCAGTTTATTCTATGTTCTGCACAAATTGGCTAAAAATTATAGCTATGGCCACAAACTATGAAATCACAATACCAATGTCATTAAAATTACGAGTTCAAGGTATTAAAGATGACAGTGAATATAGTAGGGATTTATAGAATTTGGCTAAAACTGTAAAATAATAGCTGAAGTGAACTATAAAAATAACTCTAAAATATCTTAAAATCTATAGGTAGGGTTTGTTTGCAAAACATGACAGCAAGTTCCCAAAACTTGCCATGACACTATACTGTCAGAATTACTTAGTTGTCAAGTTGATTCAGCGGAGCTGCTATCACAAGTAATAAAATAGATTGGAGATATATATATATATATATATATATATATATATATATATATATCACAAGTAATAAAATAGATTGGAGATATATATATATATATCACCCTGATTCATTTGCAGATATTTTATAAGAGGTCCTGGATAATTTAATCTCCTATTTATAAATCTTCTTTGTTTTCCCCCTCATATTTCCCTTTGTTTTTCGTTCTAGATAAAATCCATTAAATAGGGGAAAAAAGCTAAAATAATGGCTGTCATCTGCCTGGAAGCCCCTGAGAATTTTTCTACCATGTTTACATTTCTGTTTATTTTTACTTTATGTTATTTAAAATCATACGGCATCCATTTCATTTTGCAGCTCTCAGGGGAGTGCAATCATCAATGTGAAATAAATTTTAGCTTTTGCGTGGATGTGTGTGTGTGTGTGGCTAGTCTTGCAAATCCCTCAGATATACAGTAATTCAACATGATTTTTCCCACTCCTCCACATAAGCATGCAGTAACTGCAGATCCAATAATTCTGTTGCAATAAGGTAAAAAAGGAATCCCTGCAGATTTTACTTCCACTAGTCGTTGCCGATTATAAAAGGCGGTGATCATCTCTGCTTCAAAGGTCATTGAGCCAGTGCTGTCTGAAGACATTTCCACCATCATGTGGCCAGCGTGAGGTCACAGAGCCTTGTTACTTTCCCACCAAAGTGGTATCTATTTATCTACTCGCATTTCCATCAGGAGTGGTATTCACTTACCTTTGCTACTGGTTTGCCAATGAGAACGCGCACAGGGCCTTCCACGGATGCACAGAGCATCAAAAACGTGGATAAATGGGACGTGATGACATCCGGGCAGCTGGGGAGAGCCTCGCACAGCCGCCACTACTGGTTTTCCCGAACCGGATAGAACCGGCTGAATGCCACCACTGATTTGCTGATTTCGAACTGCTAGATTGGCAGGACCTGGGGTGAGAGCGGGAGCTGAACCCATGATGCAACACTTGGGTCTTGAACCTGGGCTGGCACCTTTCCATCTGACTTGCCCAGTGTCTTAATCATTGAGCCATTGTGCTGCCCCTGTTATGGCAATGCATACAGTATATAAAAATTGGGTTTTCATTGTAAACACTCCTGTAAAGCCTATTCCACATTTCTTAACTATATTCTCTATCAGTCCTTAAGCTCAATTATAGGAAGCTAAGAATGTGATCGCAGCTTCATAGCTGAAAATACTTGCAGATTCATTCACGAGGTTTTGTTTTTCAAAAACAACCATGCCTGAATTGACCTCCTTCCAGAATCTTTTTAGAAGTTTGCAATCTGGCTGTTTGCATCCCTCTACCATTCTGCTCTGACTGAGCTTAGTTTTCAGATGACTTCAGACCAAATGATACTTAATCTGACAATTCCTTCTAACTCCATTTTGCTGCTTGACCCAAAGACACTCCGGTTTCATTCACAGCAACTAACTGGGCTCTCAGTTGACCATATTTTAAGATTGTGGGCAAGTTTCCTTCCTTTGCAGGTGTTGTGGCCACATCCTCTGAGCCTATCCCATTGGAGGAAGGAAGCTCTGAGCATGAGGAAGAGGAGCCAGCCAGATCTCCCAGCCCCCCTCCTCTGGCACCATCTTAGGTGCCAGCTGAAAGAGAGCAAAGTAGTGGGGAAACAGGTGTCTCAGATGAGAGTGAGGGAGAGACGTCATTCCTGGACGCACGTCAACGAAGGCGAGATAAGCGCTTGCAGCAGCTGAGGAGACGTACGAGGGAATAGACCTGAGTCACTGGACTTGAGTCACAGGACCAATGAGTCACTGGACCACACCCCAGAGACTATATAAGAGAGGGTGGTGGTCAATGATCCCTGTGACGAACAATAACTCAATCTGGTAGTCATTGGAGCTAAAAGAACGGATTTTGGCAAAGCTACGTATGTGATTTTCTTTCTGTGAACTATTAAAGCACTTGGCAGACGGTGTGCATATCGCTGCCAAGTTAGAGATAAGAAGTGTGGTGTGTGCCAAGTGCTTCTTTAACCCTCGACTGGCTGTGTTTTTGTGGGTGTATGTAAAGGGGGACAGATCATCAGGATACATTTAGGATTAATATTATACTGTTATATAATATTAGCTGGATACCTGTGCTTTGCTACTTATGACCATTTTTCACACTTACGACCATTGTAGCATCCCCACAGTCTTGACAGACTCTCGTTGACATCATCACCAACAAAGTCTATCTGGAGAAATGAAGGCTGCTGCTGAGGCCCTGCCATAACACTCCCTATCCTGTGGTAGACCTGCCCCTCCACTTTGAATGTTGGCATAAAATTTCCGTCCTTCACCTCTCTGGCTCCAAACATTTTGAAGCATCCGTTGTACTTCCGGGCAGCAGAAGGACAGTCTTTTCCCTTTAACTGCTGTTACAGTAGAAGGAACAGATTCGTCTGAACTGAGGAGGTCAGTGTAAGAAGTGAGTTGGGGCTGGGACACTATGCAGGACAAATTCGGTTCACAATCTGTTGGCTCAGTGGTGGTCGGTGATTGAAACACATAAGGGAATATCTCTCCCGCTGTCTTCAGTCCGGAAGCAATTCCATAGGTGGAAGGCATAGACATTTTGGTGAGGTAGGGATGTTTAGTACTCTAAAGAGCCCCAGACTGCTCCTGAGTAAAGGAGTGGAATGTCTACCAGTTTGACCTGAGCTAATGGAATGTGAGGCAACTGGCAGTTGGAATAGAGTTCTTTTCAGGTGGGGAGGCGGAGTAGAATGTCTAACTCCTTAGCATCAGGGTGTGTGAATATACTGTATATGAAATACTAATGATCTGATGATCATTTCAAAAAATCCTTTCTTAGCGAGCACCTAGAAGCCAAGAGGAACATACGTTCCAAATTTCAAGTTTGTAGGCTTTACCGTTCTGGAGATTTTGTGATGAGTGAGTGGATTTGGCTTATATATATATATAGATTATATAAATATATAAGGAGGAGAAGAAGAAAAGAAGAAGGGGAAGAGGAGGAGGAGGAGGCAGAGGAGGAGGAGGAGAACAGGGGAGGAGGAAGATTTATTATCCCTGCAACTGGCTTTGAATTCTGTCCATGTTGTGAATTCTTGGCATCTCTAGGAACAAATGAATTGGTTCTATGCTAACAATTCTTCTTCAGTAACACTATTCCTCTAGTTTCGTGTATGTCCCATTTGGCTTCCCCAACAGAAAAGCCAGACTTAAAAGTATTCAGAATTGTGTCAAATCAGGTTCAGACTAAAGAAAAACCATGCTCACTTAAAAAAAAAGAGCCTGAGTAGCGTAGGGGGGTAATGCCTCCTACGAAGGCAGCATTTAAGAACCAGCTGCCTGTAATTCCTGCGAGTTCAATTCTAGCCAGGCTCAAGGTCGACTCAGCCTTCCATCCTTTCTAAGGTGGGTAAATTGAGGACCCAGTTTGTTGGGGGCAATAAGCTGACTTTGTATAAATATACAAAAGTATGAAGGCTATTGCTTAACGCATTGTAAGCCGCCCTGAGTCTCTGGAGAAGGGTGGCATATAAATCAAATTTTTTTTTAAAAAAAAAACATGGTTCTTTGGGCTTTTGGTATACAGATAGTCCTCAATTTACAACCATTCATTGAATGACCATTTGAAGATACAAACAACACTGAAAAAGTTACGTAGGATCATTTTTCACACTTATGACCGTTGGCAGCATCCCCACCATTACGTGATCAAAATTCAGATGCCTGGCAACTGGCTCACCCCTGAAACAGCCTAAAATTCTCTTCTCCTGTGAAATAATTTATAAAGCAACTTCTGCACCGAAAACCAGCAGAGCTAGCGGGGGGGGGGGGGGGGGAGAGGATAATTTCTCTGGTTAATGGTTAAACATTAAGCCAGCTCAATAAAGCAGTCCTACAAAGAAAGAAGCATAACTAGGTTCCATTGTGTTTATTCCCAGCGGGACTGCATTTTATGCCTGAAATCTTATGCTCGCTTATTTGAAACTGAGCTCCCAAACAGCATGAACTTTCCCCAGTTAAAACTGCATGGAATATAGGTAGTCCTTGACTTACGACCGTTTGTTTAGCAACCGTTCGAAGTGACGAAGGTGCTGAAAAAAAGTGACGTCACAACATCTTGTAATCACATGATCACGATTTGGGTGCTCGACAATTAGCATGTATTTACAACTGTTGCTGAGACCCCAGAATCACATGATCGCCATTGGTGGCCTTCCCAGCTAACTTCCTACAAGTAAAGTCAGTATGGAAAACCAGATTTGCTTAACAATTCACTTAAAAGACCATGGTGATTTGCATGGTGACGTTCGTCCATATAACGGGTTGTGGGCTGTCTGCGGTGTGTCCACAGGTGGATGGAGAGGCCTACACATGCACGAAATGTTCTGCCACATGTTGGGCAGACATATGTGGGCACCATCGTTGCAGGATTTGCAGCTCTGGCTTTGCGGAGTGCTCGCTTCTCTTGTGCTGTGGTTGTCCTCCTGTCTTCAAATATCTGGCAGCCTTGGTGGATCAACCTGCGCCATGTGGATCGATCTTGTGCCAGGGTTTCCTACAGGGGGGAAATCTAAAATTTGTTACTACCGGTTCTGTGGGCGTGGCTTGGTAGGGGAGGGGTGTAATGTAACGGTGGGTGTGGCCAACTTTTTTTTTTTTTTTTACTTTTAAAAGCATTTTTTCTAAATGCTTTTAGAAGCCTCTGACGATCAGGCAACTCAGCTGGGATCGCCAGAGGCTTTTAAAGACATTTTTTTTTTATTTGAAGAGGTTGTAGAAAAAAAATGCTTTTAAAAGTTTCTGATGATCCCAGCTGAGCCGCACGATCATCTGATGCTTTTTCTTTTTTACCTTTAAAAGCATTTTTTCGGCCGAAGAGGTTGTAGAAAAAATGCTTTTAAACATTAAAAAAAAAACAGCCTCTGATGATCGCACGGCTCAGCCGGGCATGGAAGGGGGGGTGCAGGGATTTTTGCTACCGGTTCTCCAAACCACCCACTGCCATCGCTATCGGATCGGGCGATCTGGTCCAAACTGGGACCATTTCACCCCTGGTTTCTTAGGAGGTGGTGTCGATATCCAGGGACTTGAAGGAGTCTTTCAACCTGTCTCTGTATCGCTTCCTTTGTCCCCCGTGTGATTGCTTTCTTTGAGACAGCTCACCATAGAGGAGATGTTTGGGGATGCAACGGTCTGGCATCCTTGTAACATGGCCTGCTCAGCATATCTGTCTGGCCTTTTCATCAGCAGGGTGTGAATTGATGGCAAGCCTGTTCTGGAGAGGACTTCTGTGTCTGGCACTTTGTCCTGCCACCGGATCCTCAGAAAACAGGTCATGTGGAAATGATTCAATTGCCTAGCGTGTCTTCTGAATACAGTCCAAGTCTCCCTGGCATGCATCAGTGTAGTTAGCATTACTGCATGGTAGACTTCGAGCTTTGTAGCAAGTCTTATTCCATGGCAGTCCCACAGCAGCATACCGGTTCTGTGGGTGTGGCTTGGTGGGGTGGGTTGGGGTAATGTGACTGGGTGGGCCTGGCCAATATTTTTTTTAACTTTTAAAACCATTTTTTCTACAACCTCTTCAGCGAAGAGCTGTAAAAAAATGATCATCAGAGGCTTTTTTTTTCTTTTAAAAGCCTCTGACGATCCCATCTGAGTTGCCTGATCGGCGGAGGCTTTTTTTCCTTTTAAATGCCTCTGACGATCAGGCAACTCAGCTTGGATCATCAGAGGCTTTTAAAAGAAAAATAGCCTCTGATGATCGCGCGGCTCAGCTGGGCATGGGAGGGGGCAGGGATTTTTGCTACTGGTTCTCCGAACCACCTCCCTCCATTGCTACCGGATCGGGCGATCCGGTCCGAACTGGGAGCATTTCACCCCTGATAACAACCATACCAGTAGCAAAACAAAATTTAAAATCAGGCACAACTCAAGAACCACGTTGCTTAGCAACGGAACTTCCACTTGCAACTGTGATCATAAATCAAGGTTTACCTGTAGTGCAGGTAGTCCTCGCTTTACAACAGTTCATTTAGTGACTTTTCGAAGTCACAACGGCACTGAAAAAAGCGACTTAAAACCGATTTTCACACTTAACAACCATTGCAGCATCCCCAAGGTCACCTGATCAACATTCAGAAGCTTGGCAACTGCTTCTCTTTTATGACAATTGTAGAGTGCCGGGGTCGTGTGTTCACCTTTTGTGACCTGACGAGCAAAGTCAATGGGGAAACCAGATTCACTTAACAACCTTGTTACTAACTTAATACCTGCAGTGATTCACTTAACAACTGTGGCCAGAAAGGTTGTAAGATAGGGCAAAACTTGCTTAACAAATGTCTCCATTAACAACATAAATGGTGGGTTCAATTCTGGTTGTTAATCAATGACTACCTGTGTATTATTCCACATCTTAGAATCTATAAGGCTTGAAATCTTACATGGATGCTAACTTTGAATAATAATAATAATAATTTTATTTTAATAATAAAATTATTATTAATTATAATAATTAATAGAGACGTTGGATGTGCTAGAGGGGTGTTTTCCTTTCCCCCCCTTTTTTTGAATTTTAAAAATAATATTTATTAAATTTCAAAAGATTAAAATACATAATACAAAAAGAAACAAAAACGTATCAAATTTTCAATACTAGTAACAACTTTTCTGCATTGATATCTCTAACCTATTTAACCTCTTTACATAAAATATCTCTATCTTAAACTTACATCCTTGTTTAACTTACCTTAATTTCTATTTACAATTCAATCTCATAATAAAAGTGTCCCTTAAGTTTTATGTTTACTCTCCAGCCAGGAATACCATTTATTCCATATTAAATAGTACTCGGAGTCCTCCCTCTCCTTCATTTCCATAGATAATCTATCCATTTTTGCACATTCATATGTTTTTTTTTTTAATTATAATTTGGTCTGGAGAGATATCTGGTTGTTTCCAATTTTGTGCTATCACAATTTTACTCACTGTTAGTATGTGTAATACATATATTAGCCACCATTTTTCATTCATCTTATCTTTTAACTTTCATTTTTAATTTTTAATTGCTGCTCTTTTACCATTTACCCTTCTTTATTTGCCACAACCTTTCTTCTTCTCTTCCCCTTCTCTTCCTTCCTCTATCTCTTCCTACTTCCTTCGTTCTTTCTCTCCTTCTCTTTCCTACCTCTCCTTCCCTTCTCCCACTCCTCTCTTCTTCCCCCTTCTAACCTTCTCTTCTACTCCTCTTTCCCCTCCCTTTTCTTCCTCTCCTTTTCCCTTTCTTCTCTCTCTCCCCCTCCTCTCGTCTCTTCTCCCTTCCTCTCTCTCTACTCCTTCCCCTCTCTCTTGTTATTTCCCTTTTCAGTGATAGATTTAATTCTGCTTGGGCAAACTTTGAACACAATCTCCCATAAATGTTTATGGCCATTATCAAGGGGAACAGATTGTGTGTTTCCTTCTTAAGGGCTCAATATTAAGGAAGGTAATAATCACAGGGAACTTTGCCCAGTATGATTGTTAGTAAAATATTAAAATGCAATGTACAAAAGCTTGTTTGGCAGAGAGAAAAATACCCAATCAATATTACTAGGTTAATAGCAAGGAAAAAAAACATTTCAGTACAATTTTTTTAAAAATTTGATTTATATGCCACCCTTCTCCGGAGACTCAGGGCGACTTACAATGTGTTAAGCAATAGCCTTCATACTTTTGTATATTTTACAAAGTCAGTTTATTGCCCCCACAAACTGGGTCCTCAATTTACCTACCTCTGAAAGGATGGAAGGCTGAGTCAACCTTGAGCCTGGTGAGATTCGAACTTAGTAATTGCAGACAGCTGGAGTTAAATTACAATGCATTAGTCTGCTGAGCTATCCATGTGAAATCCTTCTGTTTCAGTGACTCAGAATAGAGCTGGATGGGACCTTGGAGGTTTTCTTGTACAGCCCCATGCTCATGCGCAGGAGATCCTATACCATTTCAGACAAGTAGCTGTCCAGTCTGTTCTTAAAAACCTCCAGTGATGGAGCGCTCACAATATCTGAAGGCAAGCAATTCTGTTTCTTAATTGGCCTCACTTGTTAGGAAGTTTCTCCTTAATTCCAGGTTGCTTCTCTCCTTGATTAGTTTCCATCCATTGTTTCTCATCTTGCCTTCTGCTGCTTTGAAAAAATAAATTGACTCCCCCTCTTCTTTGTGGCAGCCCCTCAAATATTTGAATACTACTACTATCATGTCACCACCGCTAGTCTTTCTTTTCTCTAGACTTGCCATACCCAGTTCCTGCAATCGTTTTAGTCTCCAGGCCTTTAATCCTCTTAGCTGCTCTTCTCTGCACTTTTTCCAGAGTCTCAACATCTTTTTTGTAATGTGGTGACCAAAACTATATGCAATATTCCAAGGGTGTTCTTTCTAAGGTTACATAAATGAAAAGGTAAAGGTTCCCCTCGCAAATATGTGCTAGTCATCCCTGACTCTAGGGGGCAGTGCTCATCTCCGTTTCAAAGCCAAAGAGCCAGCACTGTCCGAAGACATCTCTATGGTCATGTGGCCGGCATGACTCAACGCCAAAGGCACACGGAATGCTGTTACCTTCCCACCAAAGGTGGTCCGTATTTTTCTACTTGCACTTTTTACGTGCTTTCGAACTGCTAGGTTGGCAGAAGCTGGGACAAGTAACGGGAGCTCACCCCGTTACGCGGCACTAGGGATTCGAACTGCTGAACTGCCAACCTTTCGATCGACAAGCTCAGCGTCTTAGCCACAGCATCCCTAAGGTTACATAAATTTGTACTAATTCTTCATGCGATTTTGATTCAGTGAATCAACTAATATTTCCCATGTCTATATGCATGCTTTTATATGTATGTTTGTGTGTGCATTCATTTTACGACTGTTTTTGAAAAAAATCCAAATACTGATCTGCCGTGAATTAGATGAATTACATTAAGTCTGGTTCTGTTTTCCTTCTACAGTATTTTGTCCAGAGGTAAATATTCAATTTACAATCCTTGTTTAGTGACCGTTCAAAAGGCATTGAAAAAAGTGGCCTGCAACTAATTCTTGAGTTTATGACTGTCACAGGATTCCCATTATCATGGGATCAAAATTCAGGAACCCCGCAACTGGCATGTATTTACAATGGTTTCAGCATCCTAGGTGCATGTGATCGCCATTTTGGGCTTCAGACAAGCCAAGCCAATGGGAAAAGCCTGATTCGCTTAACAGCCATGTGATCCATTTAACAACAGTTGCAAAAAATATCATAAAATCAGGTTCAACTCACCTAGCAACCGTTTTGTTTAGCAATGGAAATTCTTATCCCATTAATCGATAACTCGATTATTATCCATAGTGCTATTCTGGAAAAAAATCCTTCTGCCTTTATTTCTATGTGTTCTCTCATTCAATATAATGAAAGAGAATTTGCTTTCAGTAACATCTTTGTAAGCGGGGTGCAGTGTTCTTACACGTGGTTGAAAACGAAGCTTTAACAATGCAGTTTTTTTCCTCTTTTTACCCACTGGAAGGTTAGGGACAATTAGAGAAGGGACTTCGAACAAGGGACTTCTGCTTTATTCCTGTCTTTGAGGGGAGGCATAGACAGCGGAAGTTCAAAAAGGTCCCAAGATGGCTACTTGATCATATGTTGCTGCCATGGCCCTGAGTTTTCTTTTTATGCCCTCGGCAGACACTTATCTTTTCTGCTTGTTTTCCTGTCCCCTAATTGGAAGGCTGAAACTCTTAAACTTTCCTCAAGAATGTGAAGAACAAAAGGTAAAAAAATAAATAAATCAGGCCTTCTATCAAAGAACACAAGTTCCTAAATTTGACAGATTAACAGAGTTGGAAAGGTCCTTATAGGTCAGTGATGGCTAACCTTTTTACCGTCACGTGCCAAAAGTGGGGGGAGCACGGGGGGGTCACACGCGCACGTGCCCACACCCATAATTCAATGTGCCCCACGTATGCGCACAACCTCCCTCACGCTCCCCCCACTTTTGGCACGTGATGGCCCGGTGGGCCTGGTAAGCCCGTTTTTTGCCCTCCCCAAGCTCCAGAGGCTTTCTTGGAGCCTGGGGAGCATGAAAATCAGGCCTTCCAGTCCCACCAGAAGTTGGCAAATGGGACATTTCCAGCCTCCGGAGGGCCTCCAAGGGAGTGAGGAAGGCCATTTTCGCCTTCCCCAGGCTCCTAGAAAGCCTCTGGAGCCTGGGGAGAGTAAAAAATGGGCCTTCCCCCCCCCCCCCCGGAGGTCCTCTGGAGGTGGGAAGCAGCCTGTTTCCCGACTTCCAGTGGTCCTGGAAGGCCCGAAAATCAGCTGGCCAGTGTGCGCATGTGCGCTGGAGCTGAGCTAGGAGAATGCTTGAGTGACACCTTTGGCACATGTGTCATAGGTTCGCCATCATGGTTATAGGTCATCTAGTCCATTTCTGACAAATGGCAGTCCAATTTCTTCTTGAAAGCCTCCAGTGATGAAACTCCCACAGCTTCCGAAGGCAACTTCTGTTCCATTTGTTGATTGCTCTCACTGTCAGGAAATTCCTCTTTATTTCTAGGTTGACTCTCTCCTTGGTCAGTTTCCATCCATTATTCCTTGTTTGGCCTTCAGGTGCTTTGGAAAATAGCTTGGCCCCCTCCTCTCTGAGGCAGCCCCTCAAATATTGGAAGATTGCTCCCATGCCTCCCCTGGTCCTTCTCTTCACTGGACTAGGCACTGGAGCCAGGCTGTTGACAAAGTGGGATGAAGTCTTGGTAGATAAAATGTTAATTTTATCAGGGCCTCAACATTGTTTATTCTTCGGAATGGTCTTTTTGCTGTATTGCCTTCTCCTTCTGTTTGGTGGCCAGCATTGCTTCTAATGGATGGGCAGCTATATACTGTTAAGTTTGCGAAATAAATAATAAAATGAAGAGTTTTCTGGGCAAAAAAGAAATATGCCTTCTGTTGGAATTTTTTTTTTTTTAAAAAAACTTGCTCTAGTTTCAGCTCTGGAATATTCTGCTGTTCTCCCACCAAAATCTCTCTCTTCCCCTCCCTCCCTCTTTCTTCCTCCCTCCCTCCTCCTCCCTCTCTTCCTCCTTCTTCCTTGCCTCCCTCCCTTTCTCTTTCTCTCTCCCTCCCTGACTCTTTTCCTCCGTCCCTCTCCCCTCTCTCTCCCTCAACCCTCTCTTCTGCCTTTGCTGTCTTCCTCTCTCCCTCCCTCTCTCTCTCATTCTCTTTCATTCCCATTTTCCCCTCCCTTCCTCTCCTCCTCTCTCTTTCTCCCTCCTTTCCTCTTGTCTCCCTTTTCTCTTTCTCTCTCTCTCCATCCTGCTCTCCCCTTCCTTATCTTTCTCTCTCCCCCTGCCTTTCTCTCTTCCTTTGTCCCTCCATTCTAATCTCTCCCTCCCTCCTTCTCTCCCTCACACACAGACACATGCACATGCATGCACGCACGCACACACACACAAACACTCACACATCAGACCATTATATATGGTAGTCTTCAAGCCTGAAGAAGTTGTGCTGTTGTGTAGATCATCTGTAGACACAGATGGTTTTGCAGTCCCAATCTGGAAGCCTGGAGTCTAGCAGTGAGGGCACTGGAAGTCCATTGTTGTAGTAATGTACACATTATATAACACATGCCCACAATACGAATCATTCAGGGAATCTGTGAAGATCAACAAAGCACTGATGTGAAGAGAGTACTTCTATTGAGCTAAATCCAAAGTCACTTGAATTATAGATCAGTGTAATAAATACCATTACCGAGGCTTTAATTCGCACTGCTCCTGACAAATTCTTAATGCTTTTAGCATCACCCACTAAGCACTAGCCTATGTGTAAACTGAGCTAACTAAACATGAAATCATTTTTTTCCCCCTAACACATTTCAAGGTTGGAGCATAAATTTCCCCAGATGCTAAGGATTAGATTCCAAATAGCAAACATATCTCTTGCTACTACAAAAATACAACCTCACAATGAATTCTGACCTTATTCTCAACATGCTTCCACTGTTTCACAGAAATAATGAAGTCTGTGGTAACCTTAATTGCATTGGTGAACAAGTCTACAGACTTGGAAAATGTGTGTTTGTTTTGTCACAATGAAATACAAGGAAGTTTTTCTCAGGGATCATAACGGAGCCCCACATTTCCACAACTAAGCAGGACAGTTGTGAATTCAGTTTTGCTCCATTTTACGACCTTTCTGGCCACAGTTGTTAAGTGAATCCCTGCCGTTGTTAGCCACACCATTGTTAAGTGAATCTGGCTCTCCCCGCACCCCTCATTGACTTTGCTGGTTGCAAAAGGTGATCACATGACCCTGGGACACTGCAACCGTCATAAATATGAGTCGGTTGCCAAGTGGCTGGATTTTGATCACATGACCACAGGGAGACTGCAACGATTAGTCCATGTGAAAAAGAGCCATAACTAACTTTTTTTCAGTGGTCGTTGTAACTTTGAAAGGTCGCTAAACAAACCTACTAAACGTAGGTCGAGAACTATCTGTACCACTTGAAGAACTGGAAACGAATTCTTGAATACCTTGAAAATAAAGTAGAAAAACAGAAACCTTTTTTGTAGAATTATCTTGTTTGAGGCACTTGGAGCTGAAGAAAAAGACGTTAAAAAGTTAAAGGTAGCCTCTCTCTAAAGGCTCATTATTAAGGCATGCAAGAAAGAATTGTATACAGGTAGTCCTCGACTTACAACAGTTCATTTAGCGACCGTTCCGAGTTACGACGGCTGTGAAAAAAAGCGACTGATGACCGTTTTTCACACTTATGACCACTGCAGCATCCCCCATGGTCACACGATTTACATTCAGAGGCTTCACAACTGATTCACATTTACGACGGTTGCAGTGTCCTGGGTCACATGATCCCCTTTTGCAACCTTCTGACCAGCAAAATCAATGGGTGGAAGCCAGATTCACTTAACAACCGTGTGACTAATTTAACAACGGCAGGGATTCACTTAACAAATGTGTCAAGAAAAAGAGCCTGGTGGCGCAGCAGCTTAAGTAGTGCTAAATTACTGCAAGTTTGAATCTCACCAGGCTCAAGGCTGACTCAGCCTTCCATCCTTTCGAGGTAGGTAAAATGAGGACCCAGATTGTGGGGGCAATAAGCTGACTTTGTATAAAAAAGAACACCGCTTGGGTGGGGTGGGGCTAAAGCCCTACTAAGCAGGTATATACAAAAGTATGAAGGCTATTGCTTAACACATTGTAAGATGCCCTGAGTCTCCGGAGAAAGGGTGGCATATAAATCGAACCAATAAATAAATAAATAGGATTAACTCACTACCATTTAGCAGCAGAGTTCACTACATTGCACAATCTCCTGAGGATATTGCATCACCCTCCAAACCTCAACCAAATTTAGCTCAGACAAGCACCTAGGATTTGCACTTCGCCTATAGAGCCAGCTATGACCCAAAGATGGCCCCATGGGAGTCTGACAACAGCCAATGTTCTTGCACAGGAACAGGAAGCTTAAATACAGAGCCCAGAGAGAGTATAAAAAGCCCCTCAACTCCATGTGTTCAGCTGCCCAGAACCACAAACTCATGGGGTTCTTCTGCTTCATCATTAAACCATCTTTCCAATCAGCCTCCAGCCTCCATTTTGTCTCCAGTGCCTTTCTCCCGGCTTGGAACTCAACCAGATGGATATTTCTTCCATCACAGGCCTTTTGAATTAGGCTACTGATAACAATGATGTTATCCATTCATTCATGTCCAATTCTTGGCAATTTCTACAGTCCAGGTCTCTCCATAATCTTCCGATCTCGCATTGCTTCTTTGAGTTGTTTTACTGCTCTGGCTGGTGTCAGCTTTGATTATTTTAATGGCCTTGTTTTATTACGAGTTGCTGTTAGCCTTGAGAGCGCAATGGGGAGAGAAGAAAATAAATCAACAGAGGAAGAGGAAGGTCAGGCGAGAGGTCAAGCCAGCGTCAATATTTGCCTATTGTAAAAGTTCATTGTCACCTTTCGAGAAGAGCATATGATGACGGAAATTGTGGAAGAACTACAAAGCGAGACAATAAACTTTTACAACAGGTAAATATTGACTTTGGGGGTTAGCGAAGCTAAATATAAACGCTGGATGACTTGGCAATAGAAGATATTGGGAGACAACTGCCAACTGGGGATTATAAAGACAATGAGAAAACCTGAAACGTCATCCCACAAGAATTTGTTCTTATTTTTATTTTCCACATTTTTTCCGTTGTAAAAGAGACCGGTGATGTTCCTTTTCTGCCTGTTGGTGGGCAAAACCCATTCCCCAATCCCAAGGCCTACATAATTTGAAAGAAAATGGGGAGCCATTTATACAAATTATTGAAAAATGTCTGCGGTTATGTTGGCCGAAATTACCCTTACACACGTTTCATATTTTCCTATTGCAGCTGATACTCTGGGCTTCCAGTTGGATGGGAGGGCAAAACTTTATACAGGCAGTCCTCGACTTAGGACCATAATTGAGCCCAAAATTTCTATTGCTAAGCAAGACAGTTGATCACTTGATTTACATTTACATTTGGATGCTTGACAACTGACTCACATTTATGACAGTTGCACATTTATGACCTGGGGTCATCTGCTCACTTTTTGCCACCTTCAGACAAGCAAAGTCAATGGGAAAAACAGAGTCACTTAACAACCGTGTTACTAATTTATCAACCGCAGTGATTCACTTAACAAATGTGGCAAGAAAAGTCGTAAAATGGATGTCAGGGTTCTGACAGATGCCCTAATTAAATCATGAGTCTCGAGCCAAGCTTCAAAAGAAATCCAGTTATTTATTAGAAACTTCATGTCGGCAGTTCTCAAGTGAAGCCAGCTCTGACCCTATGTAATTTACGCTCCAATTATGACCCTGTTTTCCCCCTCCTTCCAGAGTGTGTCATCAATCACATTTGCCAATGGAGCAATTTTGCGGGTTGTAGAGGTCACTCCTCTCTGGCTGCTGTAGGTAACCCTGGGATACAGCCTTGAGACAGATAAGCATGGAATGTGCATCTGTCTTTGGCTTCTGTGCCATTTCCCCGGTTTCCCATCCCCCCTGGACTATGGCAATTTGAGAGCAGGCCAGGGATGTTTTGCAACTTGACATTGGGACAAAACTGACTTAAGAAATTTCTCACTTAGCAACATAATTTTTGGGCTCAATTGTGGTTGTAAGTTGAGGACTACTTGTACTCTGTTTATTGATGGACTTTACATGGACTTTATGACTTCCTAAGGCCGGTCTGATTTTTTAAGTATTCTTAGACACTAAAATGAAAAAGCCAATCTGATGTTACAGAAAGTAATCATTCTTTCATCCTTTTCATATTTTTTTCAACAAGACCTTCAAACAAATGTTTACTGTTATATCTCTCAGCATTTTGCCAGCAGATTCCTTCTGGCACCATAGCAAAGAGGGGAACTGTTTTGCATTTGGATATGAATACATCAAATGTCATGTTTTCAAACTGCTAGACAAAGCAAAATATAATTATCAGTTTTCCTAATTTTGCAAAGCCGGGCTGGCAATATAAAAAAAAAGTAGATTGGAGAAAAATTTCCAAAATATACCCGCACGTCCATATGAATGGAAATAATGTATAGAATGCATCACATTATGGAAGATTGTGTTTTTTTAAAAAAAAAGACTATATGTAAGTGAAATTAGCACACTAAAATGTATATGTTATGAGAAGGTATTTTTGTGTAATAGAAATTTTAATCTGAAATTGCCAGAGTGTTAACAAATCAGATTTGACAAGTACATCAAAATGAGAAAACTGAATTTGACCGATTCACAAATATGAGAAATTGATGGAAACTGATTTGGTAATATGATGTAGGGTTTCCTGCCTGGGCAGGGGGTTGGACTAGAAGTCCTCCAAGGTCCCTTCCAACTCTGTTATTCTACAATAACAGAGCCTGGTGGTGCAGTGGATTAAATGCTGTTAAAGTAGCACTTAGTTGCCAGCTGCCTGCAATTATTGCAAGTTCAAATCTCACCAGGCTCAAGGTTGATTCAGCCTTCCATCCTTTCGAGGTAGGTAAAATGAGGATCCGGATTGTGAGGGCAATAAGCTGACTTTGTATAAAAAAGAACGCCGCTTGGGGGGGCCAAAAGCCCTACTAAGCAGGTATATATAAAAGTATGAAAGCTATTGCTTTACGCATTGTAAGTTGCCCTGAGTCTCCGGAGAAGGGCAGCATATAAATCTAACTAATAAATAAATAAATAAATATTCTAATATTTTTTGATCTCTAACACTTTTTACACCTTCTCTCTATTTTCTTTTGTCTCTTTAAGTTTAGCTTGTATTAGATTTTACTATTATAATTAAAATTCTTAATAAAAATTATATTAAAAATGGTTCAGCTGCTGTTACCTAAGCAACAGAATCTTCATAGGTCCATCAGGTCATGCCCTTCTTCCCTAAAGGGTGTGAAACACAATGCAATGAGAGGGTGACTTTGGATCAGATTGTGTCTACACTGTTTCCCCGAAAATAAGACCCAACCGGAAAATAAACCAAAATGTATCTTTTGGAGCAAAAATTAATATAAGACCCGGGCTTATTTTGAGGAAAACACGATGCATGGATTCTCTGTGTACATGATTCCTGAGCATCTCCTTGTTTTCAGAGAACCTCTGGATGATGAAATGGCATAAGAAGCCCTAAGAATGTCACTGGAGGAAAATTAAGAGTCAACTTGACCAAACATGGGTAAGAGCCTTTTTTAAGAATTACCATATTTTTCAGAGTATAAAACACACCTTTTTATTTATTTATTATTTATTTATTACATGTATTTATATGCCGCCCTTCTCCCGAAGGACTCAGGGCGGCGAACACAAGTTAAGAAATATGTACAATAAAATCACATTTTAAATCAAATAACTAATTAATGATAAATAATAAATCCAGAATCAGAGTCAGCCTATTTGCTTGAACAGCCAAGTCTTCAGCTCCTGACGGAAGGAGTGGAGATCAAGAGCCATCCAGAGCTCAGTAGGTAATTCATTCCAGAGGGTGGGAGCACCCACAGAGAACGCCCTACCCCTGGGCACTGCTAGATGACATTGGCTCGCCGTCGGGACCCTGAGGAGAGCGGCCCTATGTGAGCGAACAGGATGGTGGGAAGCAGGCAGGAGAAGGTCCTGTAAATATCCTGGACCTAAATCATGTAGGGCCTTATAGGTGAGAACCAGCACCTTGAAGCGGACCCGGAGAACCACTGGTGAGGAGGGGTGTTATATGGGAGTAACGAGGGGCTCCTGTAACAACCCGTGCGGCTGCATTCTGGATCAGCTGGAGTCTCCGGGTGCATCTCAGGGGCAGGCCCATGTAGAGGGAATTGCAGTAATCCAAGCGGGAAGTAACCAGGGCATGAGTGACTGTGCGAAGGTCATCTCGGCCCAGGAAAGGGCGCAACTGGCGCACCAGGCGAAGCTGTGAGAAGGCCCCCCTGGTCACAGCCATTAGATGGTCTTCTAGGGACAACCGAGCATCCAGGAGGACACCCAAGTTGCAAGCCCTATCAACGGGGGCAAGTTTTTCTCCATCCATCAAAAGTGATGGGGCTTCTGAAATCCGAGATGCCGGCATCCACAGCCACTCAGTCTTGGAGGGATTGAGTTTGAGTCTGTTTCTACCCATCCAGCCCCGTACCGCCTCCAGGCAACGGGACATCATGGAAAGGGCATCTCTGAGGTGGTCTGGGGTGGAGATGTATAATTGGGTATCATCTAAAAGGGAGTGAAAATTTAGGTGCGTCTTATACACTGAATGTAGCCCCGCTCACCCACTGCCCTCACCCTTTGGCCTCTACCTCCCAGCACTTACCTCCTTACAAGCAAACAGCAAGAAGAAACAGCTCCTTTCAGCTTCAGTACATCCTAATTAGCACAAGTTGATTGGATCGGCCTCCCGACTCTCAGCTGATTTACTCTCAGCTGGTTTGCGCAGGTGTCTGCTGCTTGCTGCAAAGAGGTAAATTGCTGGAGCAGATTTTTTTTCCCTTGTGCTAATCAAGCTATGCTGAAAACGAAAATGAAAGTAAAGCAGGCTGTTTGCTGTTTGCTGCAAGGAGGCAAAATTGCTCAGAGGCAGAGGAAAATTTCTTTTTTCTCTCACTAAAAAGGTAGGTGTGTCTTATGCTCTGAAAAATACAGTACCTCATGCAAATAAAGGCAACAAAACATATTTATTTCTCTGCCCTTATCACATTCACAAAGATCTAACTGGTATCCTATTTAGGATAACTCAGTTCCTTCTTTGTCCTGTCGGACAAAGTTGCTTAAATTCAACTGAGATATATTCTTGCTAGGTTATCTGGGAACAGTTCAAACTTCAAGTCTTCAAGGGATGCTCCAAATATTTTGGGATTTGAACTTGAGGCTTCTATTACTACAGGTTGTCTCTGCTTTCTTTTGCCACAGTCATCGTATTTCTATTTGCAGTTCTTTGTATTTTGTGATCCCCCTCCCCCCCATTCTTATCTCTTCTTTTCTGCTGTCTCCATGTCCAGTATCCAGACTTTTTTCATCTTTCTTATTGGTGGTTGTTAAACTGAAGGTGTTAAGTGCCAGGTGCCTGTCTAAGTTCTAAAGTCCCAGAGAATTTGAGCTTCTTCCTTTTCTAGTACTTTGTCTATTTTATGGTCTTACCAGCTCCTGCTCGCAGGCAAATGGTATTTCTTCCATATCTTCCAATGCACCATCGTTGCTACTTTGTCATACCTTTGCTTAGCAATAGCACTTACTTATATACAGCTTTACAGTGCTTTACAGCCCTCTCTAAGTGATTTACAGAGTCAATATATTGCCCCCAACAATTTGGCTCCTCATTTTACTGATCTTGGAAGGATGGAAGGCTGAGTCAACCTTGAGTCGGTCAGGATCGAACTGCCAAACTGCTGGCAGCTGGCTGTCAGCAGAAGTAGCCTGCAGTATGGTACTACATTCTAACCACTGTGCCACCAAGGCTCTTTGTAGTCAGCCTTTGCGATCTTGCATTACCTAACCAGGATTCTTCATCTTGTGTGGCAGAGGTGGCCTTTGCTGAAATGGGTGTCAAACTGTTCTCCAAAGTGCCTGAAGGCAGGACAAGAAACAATGGGTGGAAACGAATCAAGGAGAGAACCAACCTAGAACTAAGGAGAAATTTCCCGACAGTCAGAACAATTAACCAGTGGAACGACTTGCCTCCAAGTCGTTCCACTGGTTATGGTATGAGTGCTCCATCACTGAGTTTTTTAAGAAGGGATTGGACAATCATTTGTCTGAAATGGTATAGGCCAATGATGGCTAACCATTTTGCCATTGCGTGCCAAAAGTGGGGGGAACATGGTGGGGTCACAAGCACGCGTGCCCACATCCATAATTCTATGTGCCCCGCCCCCCGTGCTCCCCCCGCTTTTGGCACGTGATGGACAGTGGGCCCAGTAGGCCCATTTTTTGCTCTCCCCAGGCTCCAGAGCCTTTCTAGGAGCCTGGGGAGGGCAAAAACAGCCTTCCCCACCCCCACAGAGGCCCTCTGGAGGCCGGAAACAGTGTGTTTCCTGACTTCTGGTGGGCCCAGAAGGCCCGAAAATCAGCTGGCTGGCGCACGCATGCATGCCGGAGCTGAGCTCGCGTGCCCACCAATATGGCTCCACATGCCACCTGTGGCACCCGTGCCATAGGTTCGCCCTCACGGGTATAGGCTCTCCTGCTTGAACAGAGGGCTGAACTAGAAGATGTCCAAGGCCCCTCCCAACTGTTATTCTGCTGTCTTCTTAGTTCTGCTTTCTACACATTTGTCCATAAAGTTTGGTCTTGTGCATCCAGAACTGGCCCCTCTGTCTCTTTCTTCAACTTTCCTGCTCTTAACCATTGTATGGTCTCATTACTTGTTTTCCTGCTAGGTTTTTTTTATGCACCATCCATATAACATTGTCCCTTGACAGGTCTCTTTTCTATCTTCACTTGGTCTTTCCTGTAGGCTAGTTTGGTCTATCAATAGAATTACTATTATCATTCGTGTCATGCCCCAGCATATAACTTTGATATACTGTTGTTGCTCTCTAGACCCATCTAGTGGCCGGAGGAACAAATATGCCTCTACATACCATCTTTATATACTGTTGTTGCTCTCTAGCCCCATCTAGTAGCCAGAGAGACAAATATCAAGTATATTGTTTGAAGCTGACCTCCACCTCTTTACTGGTCAGCCTGCCCTGTCAAACCAAGTGCAGGCTGGGAAGTGAGACTCCATTTTCCCTTAGCATTTGGAGAAGGCAGAAGCACAAAGAAGAATTCATCTTAATCTGTGGCACATGGTCATCCAAGGACAAACCCACATCCCATACACACAGAGCATCACTGATGAGATTTAAATTGCTTGTATTTATTAATTTTTATGTTCAGCAGTAACTCAATACTGTCTACCTTGTATTTGGTTCTCATTGTATGTATTCCTATTTTTCCCCATTTCCCCATATCCTGTTCTTTCAAGGAAGCATTCAGATCTACGCACACGGTCTCTTTTATTGGAGGATAAGTGAGTTTAATTGCATGCCGAGCTGCACAAAGACTAACGTATAGTGAGGACCGAACAATTAGCATACCGAAATCTCCCTTACAAGAGTAAATTAAGTAAACACAAACAGAGAGATGCAACCGAACTCGTAGCCATGTATTAAGCCAGCATGGTATAAAGTTGAGCAAACTTAATTAGTTCATGACTTTTTTTCCCCCTGCTTTGTGAATCCTTAAGCTCCGAATCCTGAAAGAATTTTTAGGAAGCATTCAAAGGTCACTTGCTCCTCAGTAATGCACAAGAGATTTTAAGATGAATGATTTAACTCACAATGGGTAAAATAATGTGAGTTTTAATGTACGCTTGGCAGGTCTAATAGAAATGAGTGCCAAAGGATACCAATAAATTATTCACTAGACAACTTGTTTCAAAAAGGAAGAAACCTTTTCGGTTGAGCTTTGGGACTTGTAAGAGACATTAGCTTTGGTGCTAAATAGAGTCCAGATCCAAATAACATGCAAAATGAGGTGGTTGATTTTTTGTTTTTTTGTTTTGCTGTCTGCACAATCCATCACCAGACTGCGTAATTCCATCATCGCTCTGGAAACAGGTCCCAGATCTGAAACCTAGTGCTGGAGCTGCATTAACAGAGGAGTAGAATCAAGATCACGTGAAGTGTTAATGCCAGTATATAATGCCTTGGTAAGGCCATACTTGGAATACTGCATCCAGTTTGGGTTGCCACGATGTAAAAAAAAAAATGTTGAGACTCTAGAAAGAGTGCAGAGAAGAGCAACCAAGATGATTAGGGGACTGGAGGCTAAAGCATATAAAGAACAGCTACTGGAATTGAGTTTGATGAAAAGAACTAAGGGGGACATGATAGCAGTCTTTCAATATCTCAGGGGCTGCCACAAAGAAGAAGGAATCATGCTATTCTCCAAAGCACCTCAGGGCAGGACAAGAAGCAATGGGTGGAAACTGTTAGGATATGGTGTGAGCTTAACAGGTTGTCCAGGCAATATATGTGTTCTGTGACTTTAATATGGATATGTATTATATGACTTTAAGTTTTAGTGCTGAGTCATTGTAATGCTGAGTCATGCTGTAATTAGATAATCACCAGTTGTAAACGTATTTAAGAAGGGAATTAAAATGTAGTCAGTTGATGATATGCTACCATTGTGTGTGGAGCTGCTATCATTGTGTGCTATCATCGTGGATGGATCTGCTACCATCGTGGTTTGTCACCAGAGTGAACTTGTTATTCTAACCAACTACCAATCTTGTATGGTAAGAAGATTTTTGTATCACTGAACTGATTTAACTGGCAAAGATTTGGATTGTTTAAAAGACTATGAGATTGTTTTTTCACTATAAAGTAAACTTTTGATAAACCAGTTTGCACGTATCTCTTATTCATTGCTCTCAGCAACGTTTTCTCTCTGCTCTACACTCTGCTGGTTGGTAACACAACAATATCCTTAAAACAAACTAATCAAGGAGAGAAGCAACCTAGAACTAAGGAGAAATTTCCTGACAGTTAGAACAATAAGCCAATGGAATGACTTGCCTCCAGAAGTTATGAGTGCTGCAACATGGAGGCTTTTAAGAACAGATTGGACAACCATTTGTCTGAAATGGTATAGGGTTTCCTGCCTGAGCAGGAGGTTGGACTAGAAGACCTCCAAGGTCCCTTCTAACTCTGTTATTTTATTATAAATGGGGCTCGGATGTCATACTTGGCAGTCACTAGAATTCTTTCTTAACAGCTTTCCTATTTCTTTCAATAAACTTCCTTATCAGCAATCCTTATAGCTGAATCATGGTGTGCATTACCGCTCCTTCTGCTATTTCAACGAAGGGAAGGCTGACAATACTGCAGGTGGGATTATGCATTCATTTAAGCCCTTGTAGAGGTTTGATAAATGAAGGTTATTTAGAATCCCCCCCCCCTGAGACTTCTTTGGAACCAATGCCAAGAAGAAACTCATCAGTGGTGAGGGAGAAAATGGAATCAATACATTCTCGGTGGTACGCTATTAGTTTTTTGTGTTTCCTGACAGATGTGTCCTGAACCAATTTTAGTTTATGGGCACCTGGGCACCTATGAACGGGATATAAAACCCCAGCATGAAATACCTCCAAATACTGGATAGGTTACTGTTCTTCAAACCTTCTGAACTCAAAATTGCCATATCAAGTTTCAGGGCTTGGAATAAAATATCTTCTTTGATATTTCAAATGGTCCTCTGTTAGGAAAAAATGGAAAACCCCCCCCAAAGTCCATTCTCCCTCATTTTTTCGGTTTAAGACCTCTCAGATAGATGAAATGATTCCATGGAAAATAACATCAGCAACTTTAAAGCAGGGGTCTCCACACTTGGCAATTTTAAGACATGTGGACTTAAACTCCCAGAATTCCCCAGCCAGAAAAAAGGGGAAAAAAGCCAGCTTAAGTAATATTTATTCTCTCCCCTCCTGAAAAAAAATCTTTTTTTTTTTTTTTTTGCATAGTTTAAGTGACAGGTAGCACTCAAAATACAACACCTACCCTTCTCTTCTACTACTTCTGAAGAGGCAACACAATGTGTCAAAGAGCCTTGGTGGCTCAGCGGACTAAAGTGCTGTTAATTAGCACTTAGCTGCCAGCTGTCTGCAATTATTGCAAGTTCAAATCTCACCAGGCTCAAGGTTGACTCAGCCTCCCATCCTTCCGAGGTAGGTAAAATGAGGACCTGGATTGTGGGGGCAATAAGCTGACTTTGTATAAAAAAGAACACCGCTTTGGGGGGGGGGGCGAAAGCCCTACTAAGCAGGTATATACAAAAGTATGAAGGCTATTGCTTAACGCATTGTAAACCACCCTGAGTCCCCGGAGAAGGGTAGCATATAAATCGAACCAATAAACAATAATAAAAAGTTCACTTTATCTATCTATCTATCTATCTATCTATCTATCTATCTATCTATCTATCTATCTATCTATCATCTATCACAGAGGTGAAATCTACTTATCTTCCTTACCGGTTTAGAAGTGCATGTGCCATGCACATGCATGCTTTCTGTACACGTGCATGCATGCATCACATGCGCACGCAGATCTGCGCATGCACAAAACCTATGAATGCACAGAAGGTAAAAAATACCAGGGCGGGTGGGTAGAGCTTTGCTCTGCCATCGCTAGCGGATCACCGAACCAATGGCCAAGATCACTACTGGACCGGTCTGATCCGGGAGCATTTCACCCCTGATCTATCTATCTATCTATCTATCTATCTATCTATCTATCTATCTATCTATCTATCTATCTATCATATATTTATATCTATCATATATTTATCTGTATCTATCATCTATCTATCTCTGTCTATCATCTATATCTATCATCTATCATCTATCTATCATCTATATCTATCTACTTCTATATCTATCTATCTATCTATCTCTATTTCAATCATTTATTTATCTATCTCTGTCTATCTATCTCTATATCTATCTATCATCTACCATCTATTTAACTATCTCTATCATCTCTGTCTATCATCTATCTATATCTATCTATATCTATCATCTCTATCTATCTATCTATCTATCTATCTATCTATCTATCTATCTATCTATCTATCAATCATCTATCTACAGTATATCTATCTATCTATCATCTATCTATCATCTATCTACAGTATCTATCTATCTATCTATCTATCTATCTATCTATCTATCTATCTATCTATCATCTATCGGAATAGAATAGAATAGAATAGAATAGAATAGAATAGAATAGAATAGAATAGAATAGAATAGAATAGAATAGAATAGAATAGAATAGAATAGAATAACAGAAACAAAACGTGTCAAATTCACTTAGTTCCAAATTTATTCTTCCATATATATTGACCATTTTTAATTTTTTTTTTTGCAAAATGTGCTTAAGCAAGAGAAGGATCAAGCTGGTGTGCCATAAAAATCCAGTCAGCATTTAGCAGAAAGTGGAACACCCTTTGGATTGTTTGAGGTTAATTATGCTATTTGGCTAATTAGAGAAAAACAAAAGGATAGTTTTTTCTTCCAGAAGCTAGACACAAAGATGAGAGCCTAGAACAGTCCTGCAAATACAAGGCTTCTCTAGGCCCTCAACTCTATTGCCTACTGCAAATAAATGAAGGGGTGGTGATTTCAAGCTGAAAGCAAGGGAAGAAAGACAAGCTTTTCTCGCGTCTCATTTGGGTAGTTCAATTGGGCCACCACAAATTATATTTTTGCCACAATTTTTTTTGGAATGATAGCTAGTCTAGTGTGTTACACACACGCACGCACAGAGAGAGGAGGGGGGAGGAAGAGAGGGAGGGAGAGAGAGAGAGATACCCGTTTCCCACAGAAAAGAAAACACCAGGAGCCACCCAGCCAAGAAAAACCTGGGTAAGCTGGCTGGAGGGGTCATGTGACTGGGTGGGAGTGAGTGATGTTGAGTTTGCCCCTCCCACCCAGGTTTTGTGGCTCTCGGTGATTTCTTTTCTGTGGGAAACGGGTCCAAATGGCTCTTTGAGTGTTTAAGGTTGCAGACCCCTGGGATAGCTATCTATCTATCTATCTATCTATCTGTCTGTCTGTCTGTCTGTCTGTCTATCTATCTACGTAGGTAGGTAGGTAGGTAGGTAGGTAGGTAGGTAGGTAGGTAGGTAGGTAGGTAGATAGATAGATAGATAGATAATACTGAAAGCTCTCCGATATAATGTAAAAAAGATGGCTGCTTCTATATAGCTTTGCACTAGACGTAAATTTTATTCTGCTAGACTTCAACCCATCTGAAGCGTTCCAATGGGCTTTTTGTTCTGAGCTGGAAATTAAACCATGCATAGCCCGATTTGATATAAAAATGAGTTCAATATGCGCAAAAGAGGTTGAGGATCAGAAACTAAATAACACCAGGTCCAATGAGTACTCAGAAGGAAGAAGTGGGAGAAACAACAGGGCTGTATGTCGGATTGGGAATGCAGAAAAGACTTCACTTTGGAAAGCATCACGGAGAGTCAAAAGAAACAATCATCAAACAAAAATGACCAGGCTCTAATTATCCTACATCTATTCTTTGGTCTTCCCAAAGGTGCTTTTTTCAGGACACAACTGGACTTTCTTGTTTTTTTCTTTTGAAGACGTTTCGCTTCTCATCCAAGAAGCTTCTTCAGCTCTGACAGGACGGTGGGGAATTGAAGGATTTATATTCCTTGCAGACAGCTGGCAATTTGCATCCTTTTAGAGCAGGAGTGTCAAACTCGATTTCATCGAGGGCCGCATCGAAGTTGTGTTTGACCTCAGGGGGCCCGGGTGGGCGTGGCCAGGGTGGGCGTGTGGCCAGCTTGAAATCATTTGTGTCAGGGGTACCTGTGGTGGCCCGAGCACTCTGCCAGTGAAACAGGTTCCCCAGGCTGGGATCGCCTCCTGCAACCTCTGCCAGTGAAAACATGTGGTCCTCCCAAGCTCAGTTTTCACTGGCAGAGGCGCCACAGGCCAATCCTTCGCTGTTTCCAGGGTGGCCCCACAGGCCAGATCTAAGCACCCTTGAGTTTGACACCCCTGTTTTAGAGGTTCGTTGAAGTACTTGGAGGTTTATCTGTGTCCTCAGGGTCACCTGAGTGGTGCTCCTGGTTCCTGTAGTTTGCATTTTTTTTCCTCTGGAAATCCATTCCTACTCCCACACCATTCCAAGGGTCTTCATCCCAAATTGTATTGCTAAAAGTCTGTAGAAATTCTCAGTCATCTCTAATCCTTCGTCAAATCCTTCGGACTTGTTATGAGAAGATCTACACTCTGGAGAAAGCTCTGATGTTGGCCAAGGTGGAATGAAAGAGAAGAAAAAGAGGGCCAGGTGCAAGTTGGATGGACTAAGTTATAGTGGTGATGAATGTGTGAATGGAAGAACTGAAGGACTGTGGGAAGTTAGCACCCACCCCTCTCCTAGAAAAATGAAATATTTTAGGAAATATTAAAAGGGCAGAATATTCCCCCCCCCCCCTTGTCAGTGGGCCGTTAAGATCTGAGCCAGTCTCTTCTACATAACAAAGATCTACCTCCCTCAGGCAGAGCCATAATAGGAATCCCAAAGCCTTTTCATTACATCATCACCCAGCAATGTTCAACCAAGCTTGGGACTCAGGACAGCCTATAGAGTTGCACCTGCATGGCCCCATGGGAGTCTGACAACCAATCAGAACACAAACTCAAATTCAAAAGCCCAGAGGGTATAAAACCCAGGCACTCTCAGCATCTCGGCCCTTTTTCTTCTCAGGAACTCAGGAAGCCATGTGATCCTGTTCATCAATAAACCTTCTTTCCAAGCAACTTCCATGAATCCAGTGTCTTTTTCCCCACTTGGAACTGAACCCAGATGGACATTTCTTCCAACAGGACCAAGTTAGGAATAGATTACTATGGAGAGTAACTATCTCTGAGGTTGCTAAGAGCTGAGGTGGCTTTTCGGCATAGAATCATCATCAACCATCATCGCTTTGGAAGTATTGCCAAAAATGATCATATGAGTGTTCATGAAATAAGTCAATGGTGCTTGACTTTAAGGGGACATTATTGTTACCTTTGAATAATATTTTTTGAAATTGGTCTGATTGGTGGGCAAACCCCGCTCCTTTACCACATGCATATAGACTTGCAAAATCCAATTAAATACTGTATCTTTATTATTCAATAATTTCCAGAAATCCATATTGTTTCGTATCTATAGAAGAAATGCTTGATATCAATTAGGACATGAGAGTATAAAAGGTAAAGGTAAAGGTTCCCCTCATGCATATGTGCTAGTCGTTCCTGACTCTAGGGGGCAGTGCTCATCAACGTTTCAAAGCCAAAGAGCCAGCACTGTCCGAAGATGTCTCCATGGTCATGTGGCTGGCATGACTAAATGCCAAAGGTGCACGGAACGCTGTTACCTTCCCACCAAAGGTGGTCCCTATTTTTCTACTTGCATTTTTTACGTGCTTTCTACTTTGCATTTTTAACGTGCTTTCGAACTGCTAGGTTGGCACGAGCTGGGACGGGAGCTCACCCCATTACGTGGCACTATGGATTCGAACCACTGAACTGCCGACCTTTTGATCGACAAGTTCAGCGTCTTACGGCAGCATCACGTGACGCATCGGGACTTTTTCCCCCCTTCGCTAAACTGGGCGTGGGTGTGGCCAGCGCGTGAGACACCTGGCCCGCGGGCCGCGAATTTGATAGCCCTGCTAAAGCGTTTGAGGTTGTAATCTAAGAATGCTCTTTCAGATTCTTCAGCAGATTAAGGTTTTCATTTTGTCTGAAGGATACCGCTAGTAATTATTACATAACAGCTAGCATTCTTTGTTTCCCCATGCCGAAAGCTGACATCTGGTGGTTGAGAAAATAATGATTTTTCATTAGGAAAACATTTTAGAGTCCTCAGAAAAAATGTTTAGATAATTTTGACAGTCTTCTTCAAAGCACAAAATACCATCATGATAATCATCTACTTTCCAAGAATATTTGCTGGCCATGCTTGATTTTAAACTTCTAAGCCAGAATGCAATATTGCAGAAGTAATGGGTGGAAGCTTGTCAAAGAGAGATAATACAACCTAGAAAAAAAGCAGAAAGTTTCTAACAGAGCAATTAATCCCTGGAATAGCTTTGCCTTCTGGAATTGTGGTTGCTCCATCATTGGAAGTTTTCAAGAATAGACTGGACAACCATTCAACTGGGATGATTTGAACCTCGAGCAAGGGGGCAGGACTAGAAGACCTCTGAGGTCCCTTCCAGTGCTATGATTCTATGTTCATTTCCTAACTGTTGGAAGAAATATCCTTCTGGGTTCAGTTCCAAGTGGGGAAAAAGACCCTGGATTCATGGAGGTTGCTTGGAAAAAAAGTTTATTGATGAACAGGATCACATGCCTTGAAGATCTTGGGTAAAGAAAAAAAAGGGCAGAGATGCTGAGAGTGCCTGAGTGTTATGCCCTCTCTCGGGCTTTGAATTTGAGCTTGTGTTCTGATTGGTTATCAGACTCCCATGGGGCCATGCAGGGGTAACTTTATAGGTTGTCTTTATAGGTTGTCTTTGTCCCAGGCATGGTTGAGCCTTGCTGGGTGATGATGTAATAAAAGGGCATTGGGCAATTTTCTACTATGACTCTGCCTGAAGGAGGTAGATCTTTGTTATGTAGAATAGACTGGCCCAGGCCTTAATGGCCCATTGACAAAGCAGGGGGTGGGGTGAGTTTCTGCCTCCCTTTTAGGGGAAATATTCTGCCCTTTTAATATTTCCTAAAATATCTCATTTTCCTAGGAGAAGAGTAAGTGCTAACTTCCTACATGATGTTACCACAAGAGTGGGGAGGGGGAAATATATTTTGCTACAGAAAGGGTGGGCCTTGTTAAATGCTGTTCTGGGTTTTTAGATATTGAAATGGCCCAGTCAGTCCTCATTTCTCCTTGCCTCACATTGATGGGTTGAGAAGGACATAGAATACAGATAGGAGTTAATCTGCATGAACTTCGGTGCTGGGGAAATTGTTTACAGATGTCTCACAGCTGTGCGAGATACGTTTGCTTCATTTGAAACCGACTGTACTGTAAATTGAGTTGTGTAATGTACCTGCCCCAGCCGTTTTTATTTAGGGGATATAAGTGCAGTCCACATGCATAGAGCCCATATATTATTATACAAAGAGGGGTTCGCCTTGGGTTTGAAGGGTCCCAAGGGAAGCACTGTTAAATTTATGGCAAGGCTGGTTTATAGTGAAAAGGCTGGGGGAGTAGATTCAAAAAATATTTTTGCATTGATTTGGAGAGCTCTAAAGAATCAAATAATTTTAAAAGAAAAATATCTTTTAGACTATAATAATAATGTGATGTTTATAATGACTGTATCACTGAGTGATTGAAATTCAGATCCTAATTATGGTTGTAAGGTACAGGAATGATATGATAATATAATGTTCCATTAGATATATTTTTCTCCCCTTGGGATATACATGATATTTGTGATCAGCAAATGGTTTTTCTAATTTTAAAAATTTAGGGAAGGTGTTTGCATCAGATGGTGTTTTTAGGAGGGTTTTGTAGGAAAGAGGCAGAGTCTGGGGGTGGAGTCAAAGAGAGGAATCAGCCTGGCATCGTTACGTTCCCACAAGCAGATACAGTTTACAGATTAACAGAGTTGGAAGGGACCTTGTAGGTCATCTAGTCCAACCCCCCATCCAAGCAGGAGACCCTACAACATTTCTGACAAATGGCAGTCCAATCATTTCTTGAAAGCCTCCAGTGATGAAGCTCCCACAACTTCTGTTCCACTGGTTGATTGTTCTCACTGTCAGAAAATGTTTCCTTATTTTCAGGTTGAATCTCTCCTTAATCAATTTTCATCCATTATTCCTTGTCTGGCCTTTGGGTACCTTGGAAAATAGCTTGACCCCCTCCTCTCTGTGGCAGCCCCTCAAATATTGGAAAATTGCTGTCATGTCTCCCCTGGCCCTTCTCTTCACTAGACTAGCCATACTGAGTACTTGCATCCGTTCATTGTATGATTTAGTCTTCAGTCCCCTAATCATCTTGGTTACTCTTATCTGCACTTTTTCTAGAGTCTCAACATCTTTTTTTATAATGTGGTGACCAAAACTGGATGTAGTAATCTAGGTGTGATCTTACTAAGGCTTTATAGAGTGCTATTACTACCTCCCTTGATTTTGATTGTATCCCTCTGTTAATGCAATTTAGGATTGCATTGGCTTTTTTGGCTACTGCCGCACACTGTTGGCTCATATTTAATTGGTTGTCGACTAAGACTCCAAGATCCCTCTCACAGTTACCACTGTTAAGCCTGATCTCACCCAATCTATAGGTGTACTTCTGTTTTTGTTTTTTTGCCTAAGTGTAAGACTTTAGTTTTTTCTACATTGAATTTCATCAGTCCAAGTTCAACTCCTCTTGAATTCCATTAATTCTTATCTAGAACCAATTTAGTCCTGACTGTTAGTTGGCCAGATTCTTGTGTATAGGCATGAGAAATAATTCAGCTTAACTGGAAATTAATGTGCACCTATCATCTCAATCTATCACCACAATTAAGCCCAAACTTTCTGTTGTTAAGGGAGACATTTGTTTAAGTTCTTAACTGGAACTTAATGTGTGTTCCTGAACCTTCCTACCTGGCAGGGTTCTAAGCATCCATAATCGTAAGTGTTCCATGAAACATTGCCCTTCATTGTTTCCCTTGGGCTGTACACTGTAGGACAGGGGTCTCCAATCTTGGCAACTTTAAGACTTGCGGACTTCAGCTCCCAGAATTCCTCAGCCAGCTGGCTGAGGAATTCTGGGAGTTGAAGTCCGCAAGTCTTAAAGTTGCCAAGATGGAGACCCCTGCTGTAGGAGCAGTTTGTTCATTGTAGAAGGTCATCCTCCAAGATCATTGGCTTGCTTGCCTTCATTGTCTTATTTAAGAATCTCTAAGGAGCTCCTAACAACCTTCAGAGCTCTCTGGATCAATTTGTCCATCTTTGGTCAATTCCTCTGATTGGCCCTTCTTGAGGTTTGCTTGCTGGAGTACTGTAAGGCTGAAAACACCTGAAATTAGGAAAGCCATGTCAAAGCATGTGCTGCAGCTGCCAAAAAAAAGCCAACACCTGTGCAGCCAACATCCTGCAATACTGCACTTTAAACACAGAGCTACCTGGGTTTAGTTACCTGGATATCATTCATTTCATCATCATCATCATCATCATCATCATCATAATCATCCTAGCCATTGTCTATCCACTGGAGGATGAAGACATGTTTCCAATTTTTCTACTTGCATTTTTTCAAACTCTTCCGCATGTTTCCAACCAATACGATCCTGAGCGTTCTTGGACTCGCAATACTTGCTGATGTCGTTGATCCATCTTGTTTCAGCAATAGCCGTAGCATTTAGACTTATATACCGCTTCACGGTGCTTCACAGCCCTCTCTAAGCAGTTTACAGAGTCAGCCTATTGCCCCCGACAATCTGGCTCCTCATTTTATCCACCTTGGATGGATGGAAGGCTGAGTCAACCTTGAGCCGGTGAGGATCAAACTGCTGAACTGCAGGCAGCCAGCAGGCAGCAGAAGTAGCCGGGAGTACTGCATTCTAACCACTTTCCCACCACGGTTTTAAGTCTCTTTCATAGACTCTTTTATCAAGTGAGATCCATTCTATGACTGCCTTGTTCCACCTGCCATCAGTTCTTCTTGCTATGTGACCAGCCCGTTTCCATTTCAATTCTTTTACTCTCTTGATGATGTCGTAATGATTAATTTATTATTAATTATCTTTCCTTAATATGGTTCCCACATTAGATGTTTTGGGACTGCAAGCTGAATTCCTAGAGCACAATAATCAGGTTGTTGTTTTTTTTCAAAGGACATAATCCAAACTGGAATCCAACACTGGAAGTTTTGAAGAAGAGTTTGGGCAACCATTTGTCTGAAATGGTATAGGATTTCCTGCCTAAGCAGGGGGTTGGACTAGAAGACCTCCAAGGTCCCTTCCAACTATTCTATTCTATTCTATTCTATTCTATTCTATTCTATTCTATTCTATTCTATTCTATTCTATTCTATTCTATTCTATTCCATTCCATTCCATTCCATTCCATTCCATTCCAACATGCTGGAACTACATCTCTTATAAATGCTAGTGTACACCAGATTAGAAAAGATACTTAAAAGAGAGGGTACATTGAGTATGCCAGATTAAGTTTTTTTCCCCCCTCTCAGTTTTTGAACAAATGCTAGGAATCTTCCCCATTTAAGTAACTGCCAATAACTGGTAATATATTCCTGAGATTATCTGAATATTCAAAATATTGGAAGGGATAGGCAAGAGCGTGAGAACGCATTTATGTTATGCAGTTGTACAGTTTTGAGTCGCGCTAATAGCTGTAAACAATAATCACAAGCGAAGCAATTTGATATAAGCTAAATTTAGGGTACAGATGTTGCTGAATTTTTAGTGAGTTGGCAATGGAATGCTTTAGTATATTTGTCTATTAACAAATCATTTCCTCTTCTTCCAGCTTGCAAACAAACAAACAAACAAAAAAAAGAGAGAATCAGAAGACTTAGCGACAATACATTCAATTTCAAGATGCTTTGATAATAGATATTTCAGTTCTCTACCTGAAAACTGCTGTGACTATTTGGGGATAGTATTTTTTTTTAAAGGGGTGGGGGGAGAGGGAAAAAACAGAGAAATAGGAATGACGTTTATAGAAAACTCTTTCTCCCAAAAATATTATATGATTGAATCGTTCATTTTGAAGTCTACTTTACTGGATAAGAAGGGACAGGAATGGAAAAAAGAGGTTAAACGTTATGTTATTTGCAGTCCAGATTTCTGAAAAATGCTCCAGTTGAAATTCTAAGTGATCCGTTGCTTGATCCCATATAGAAAGAGAAGTACATTTTTCAGTGCTTTTAATGCATTAGACTCAGATCAGGATGAAGGAGGTGAGTTTTTTTTTCCCATAGCCCACCCTGTTATCTGCCCCCCCCCTCCACAATAGATGATGAAGGTCAAAGCTACACATTTGTGCCACGCAGAGGCTTGGCAGAGGTCATCCTCTACACAGAATCAGCTCTCTTCCTCCTCATCTCATAAAAAATCATCTTTAGGAGAATCGGAGACAACTCTTTGGATCTGTTTCAAGAAATTGACACCCTGGGGAGCCCACGGCCTGCTTCTATTTTTTTGTGGAACCTGCAGAAAGAGAGAGAAAGAAGGAGAGAGAGACAGACAAAGACAGAGAGAGGGACAGAGAGAGAGAAAGAGGGAGAGATTAGAGAGACAGAGACAGACTAGAGAGAGATAGACAGAGTCAGAGAGACAGAGAGAGAGAGAGAGAGACAGGGACAGAGAAAGAGAGAGACAGACTAGACAGAGAGGGACAGAGAGAGAGAGTCAGAGAGAGACAGACTAGAGAGAGGGGGGCAGAGATAGAAAGAGAGAGTCGGAGAGAGGGGGGACAGAAAAAGAGAGAGACAGACTAGAGAGACAGAGAGACAGAAAAAGAGAGACAAACGAGAGAGAGGGGCAGGAAGACAGGCAGACTGATCGACATATGAGAGATAGAAAGAGAGAGTCAGAGAGAGGGGGGACAGAAAAAGAGAGAGACAGACTAGAGAGACAGAGAGACAGAAAAATAGAGACAAAATAGAGAGAGGGGCAGGAAGACAGGCAGACCGATCGACCGGTGAGAGATAGAAAGAGAGAGAAAGAGAAAGAAAGAAAGAAAAAGACAGAGACAGACAGACAGACAGACAGACAGACACAGACTAGAGACACAGAGAGAGATTTTTACCAAAACCTGGGAGAGGGTCACCAGTTTCAATGCTCTAGCAGGAAAAAAAAGAGAGTTGATGTTTCCAATTAGGTAAAAACCAAGCCCCCACCGAGCACGGCTTTCACTTAAATCATGCACCCCCTCTCCCTTTCCGGAGTATCGCATTTTCTGCATCAGAAAAATGGTCCTGATAGCTGCACCATACAGGTGGCATCACAGTCCATAAATTACACAGCTTTTTAGGGAGGCTCAGGATGGGTGGCCTGGGAATAATCAATTTTATCACTGGAATTTGGATCACGCTCCATCGCTGAAAGACTGTCTGCAGGTGCAGGCTCCAAAGACAGGTAGGGCTGAGAGTGAGAATGGAAGCCCCTCCCCCCTACAGGGTGTAAGGTAATGATGGTGAAGCTATGATAGGAGTCCTGGTGGCGCAGTGGTTAGAATGCAGCATTGCAGGCCATCTCTGCCCACAGGCAGCAGTTTGATCCTGACCAGCTCAAAATTGACTCAGAAGTCAAAGTTGACTTCTTCCGAGATCAATAAAATGAGGACCTAGATTGCTAGGGGGAATATGTTGACATTTGTAAACAGCTCGGAGAATGGGATAAAGCACTATGATGGAGCGATATATAAGTCTAAGAGCTATTGCTATTGTCATATGTGCATGAAAGCTGACACACCATGGCATTTGGGGTGGCATGCCAGAAAGGGGTGTACTCTCACAGGCAGCGGTGAAATTCAAATGTTTTTACTACCAGTTCTGTGGGCATGGCTTGGTGGGCGTGGCAGGGGAAGGATACTGCAAAATCCCCATTCCCTCCCCAATCCTGGAAGAAGGATATTGCAAAATCCCCATTCCCATCCCACTCCAGGGGAAGGATACTGCAAAATCCCCATTCCCTCTCCAATCCTGGAGGAAGGAAATTGCAAAATCTCCATTTCCACCCCATTCCAGGGGAAGGAGCCTGGATAGCTCTGCAGACTAAGCATTGTAATTAAACACCAGATGTCTGCAATTATTGCATGTTCGAATCTCGCCAGGCTCAAGGTTGACTCAGCCTTCCATCCTTTCCTAGATAGGTAAATTGAGGACCCAGTTTGTGGGGCAATAAGCTGACTTTGTATAAATATACAAAACTATGAAGGCTATTGCTTAACGCATTGTAAGCCGCCCTGAGTCTCCGGAGAAGGGCGGCATATAAATCAATTTTTTAAAAAAATCCCCATTCCCTCCCTACTCCTGGGGGAAGGATATTGCAAAATCTCCATTCTCACCCCACTCTGGGGCCAGCCAGAGATGGCATTTCCCGGTTCTCCGAACTACTCAAAATTTCCGCTACCGGTTCTCCAGAACCTGTCAGAACCTGCCAAATTTCACCCCTGCTCACGGGGCCTCCAGAATCTCCAAAAATTATGTGAGAATGGACCATGCTTTCACATGGTTTTCAGGATCTGGAGAAGAACGTTCTCCAAAGACACTTCAAGGATGAAGGCCTCGTGCGATCTGGAGCAGCCTCAGGGGGCCTGTCAGCAGACAAAGAAGACCACCTGAAGGTAAGCAGAGTGTGCAGCAGATCCTGAGGAATGCTCGGCCATGGGTCAGTCGCACCAAGAGCTGGTGCATGGTGGACTTTTTGAGTGTCAGCGGTCACACTCAGTAGTAGGCTGCTACCGTTTCGGGCGAATTGGTAGTTGCAACCTGTCGGTGGGCCTGCCCATCCACCTGGGTGCAATCCCATTCTATAGCGCCATGTTTTTGACACTATATGCATGCGCGGACAGCACATGTGAGCAAATTGATGTGTTTTTTGATGCCGCACGCATGCATGAATGGCGCACGCTCACCTTTCTGGTGAGCAGTGAATGGGTTGTTACAGTATGTGACGCCTGCCTTTGGTCGCACTAGGGCTGAAGTTGAGCAACTGACTTCAACTTCAGACCCAGCTTTGGTGTGGCCACGAAGTGCCATTATTCAGGGTGACCAAGATTGGTGATGGGGAGAGAAGATAAAGAATTGTTTCTCTTTTGTTTGAAGGGCTGTGTGTGTGTGTGTGTGAGTGAGTGAGTGAGTGAGTGAGTGAGAGAGAGAGGGAGAGGGAAAAGGAGGGAGGGAGAGGGAGGGAGAGAAAGGGAGAGGGAGGAAGAGAGGGAGGGAGGGAGAGACAAGAGAGGCAGAGAGACAAGAGAGAAGAGAGACAGAGACAGAGAGAGAGGGAGGGAGAGAGGTAGAGAGAGACAGGGAGGGGGGAGGAGAGAAGACAGAGACAGAGGGAGGGATAGGAGAAAGAGAGAGGGAGGGAGGGAGAAAGAGCGAGACAGACGGAGAGGGAGGGAGAGAGGCAGAGAGAGAGAGACGGAGGGGGGAGGAGAGAAGAGAGAGACAGAGAGGGAGGGATAGGAGGAAGAGAGAGTGGGGGAGGGAGAGGGGAGAGGGAGGGAGGGAGAAGAGAGAGAGGCAGAGAGGGAGGGAGAAAGAGAGAGAGATAGAAGGAGAGGGAGGGAGAGGGAGAGAGAGAGAAGAGAAGAGAGAAAAGAGAGACATAGAGAGAGAGAGAGAGAGAGAGAGAGAGAGACCAGCAGAGTCAAGTTAGGCATTTTCTGAACTTTTGAATCCCACGAGTGCAAAAATTCACCATTACTCGCTTAAGATTTACTTGAATGCAAAAGGAAGAGGGGGCAACAGTCTCAGGTAACTTCAGGAAGATTAGATTGGCTCACCTCTTGCCCGGAACTGCCAGAAAATCCTCCAGGGCTCACTCAAGGGTCTCCTGAATGGCTCCTGGGGAACGACTCCATCCTGGCTGGGGAATTCTGGGAGTTGAAATCCACAGGTGTTAAAGTTGCCAAGATTGGACAGCCCTGCTTTAAAGGAACAGATGGAATCTCATTGGTCCTGTGGCTCAGCTGATCTCTCGTTTGCATAGCATCTCTAGCCCACCCTTCAGCCATCCTTCCAACCATGGCAAAATACAAATATAACACGTCCTTAGCCAACTTGGTCAAGGTGAGACAGACGGTGAAGGATCTGGATTTAACCACCAGTTTTGACCCTCTTGATACTTACAATTGGCTTCCTGAAGCATTATTGAGATGGGACTGGATCCAATCCTTTACTTTAACCCCTATGCTATATTGGCTGGTGACCTTAATTTCAGCTAATTACCATTAAGTTAATTGCATTTGGACAACTTGGCTGATATGTATTAACTTAGCATTCCATACCTGAGCTGCAAATATCAAAACAACCTTTAGGTTGCAGTAATGAGTAATCTTTTCGGTATCTCTTTTCTGCCCTCTAGTGGTTGCTTGGATTCTCCCAATCCCAGCCTATTGTATAGGTCTGTGATGGTGAATTTATGGCACCTGTGGCACACGGAGCCATATCTGTGGACACACAAGTGTTGCCCTAGCTCACCTCGAGTGCGCATGTGCTCCGGCCAGCTGATTTTTGGGCCTTCTGGGCCCACCAGAAGTCGGGAAATGGGCAGTTTCCGGCCTCCGGAGGGCCTCCGGAGGGGTGGGGAAGGCTGGTTTTGCCCTCCCCAGGCTCCAAGAAAACCTCTGGAGCCTGGGGAGGGCAAAAAACAGGCCTACTGGGCCCACTGTGCCATTGCATGCCAAAAGCGGGAGGAGCATGGGGGAGGTTGTGCATGCATGCACAGGGGGGTGGGGTGCATTGAATTATGGTATGGGCATGCACGCGATCCCCCCACTCCCCCCGCTTTTGGCATGTGACAACAAAAAGGTTACCCATCACTGGTATAGGTAGATCTATGCACCCGATAACTATGGGATTTCTATTTTCCTATGCTCTGAAAATTCAATTTAATTTCTGCCCAGGATTTCTCTGAGTATAGTTCTTGCAGACTGCTGTATAAGCTGTTTTCTCCTCTTGGTGCTTAATATTTGGTTTTTTGTTTTGCTTTGTGGTATACTTTTCTTTCAAATCTGTAAATGGTTGCAGTTTTACTTTATTAAGAGCACGATATGCATTCAATTAATAATGGCATTAATAATGTATTTATAATAGAGTAATACTGCCATATGAACCAAACAGCAGGAAATAAAAGCAGCAATAATACAAGGATAATAATAGTGAACAAATATGAAAAGAGACAGTGGTGCCGTTGAAATACAATTCCCAGAATTTCATTGGCCAAACTGACTAGGCCATCGCCATGAAGTGCCTGCCGATCTGGATAAGGCTGATCTAAGACTAGCCAAATGAAAATGTACATTGCTACTAAAATATGCAACTGTGGGAAGAAATATCCATCTGGTTCAGTTCCTGTTCTGCCCCAGGTACGGACCTCAAAGAATGTAGCACACACAAAGTCTGTACAAACCTTAGTTTATTAAATTAAACAGGTTTTTTTTTCAAACAAAGGCTGTTAATTAACTTTCTTAAGAGCCTGCAAGAATACAAAGAATAAATAATCTTACTATGGTTGGCAGAAAGCCCAGAAGCAATTTGCAGAGAACTAAGATCAAGGCACGAAGGAAAGTGAACGAAGTTGTTCCCTGCAAATTGCTTCAGTTGGCGTTCCTCCTTAAATAGGCTAAGGGAGTGGCCAATTAGCCCCAAGCCTTATTCCTGAGGAGCCACTCCTGCCTTTTGGCAGATCTGTGCACCCGTGCATCGAGAAGAGGCTCCTTCTCTTCGTCCTCTTCACTTAAGGGAGCTTCTGGAGGCCCTGGCTGAATCTCTGCCTCTGGCACCTCATCTTCTCCAGCCTCCTCATTGTCTGACTCGAGTGCCAGCTGCACAGGCTGCTGGCGCAGCACCACACCCGCCTCCTCGCTGTCCGAATCAGCCACCGGTGGCACAGGCCACATACGGGCCACAACAGATCCAAGCCAGGAGAAAGACTCTGGAAACATGGAGGCTGATTGTAAAGAAGATTTAATGATGAAGCAGAAGCACATGGGTTCTGGGTGGTTGACCACATGGAGTTAAGAGTTGGTGTCTTTTATACTTTCTTTGGGCTTTGCACTTGAACTTCCTTTTCCTGTGCAGGAACATGTATTCTATTGTATTCTTCCCCCGCTTTTGGCACACGATGGCACAGTGGGCCCGGTAGGCCCATTTTTCGCCCTACCCAAGCTCCAGAGGCTTTCTTGGAGCCTGGGGAGGGCGAAAACGGCCTCCCACCCGAAGTCCCTTCGGAGGCCGGAAACGGCCTGTTTCCCAATTTCTGGTGGGCCTGGAAGGCCCGAAAATCAGCTGGTTGGCGCGTGCATGTGCACTGGAGCTGAGCTAAGGCAAAGTTCACATGCCCACAGATATGGCTCTGTTTGCCATCATGGGTATAGGCCAGTGGTGGGTTTCAAAATTTTTTTCTACCGGTTCTGTGGGCATGGCTTGGTGGGCGTGACTTGGTGGGCATGGCATGGCTTGGGAGGGATACTGTAAAATCTCCATTCCCTCTCCGCTAATCCACCGCCGGTTCTCCAGAACTGGTCAGAACCTGCTGAAACCCACCTCTGGTATAGGCTCTCCTGCAGGGACCTGGATTAGAAGACCTCCAAGGTCTATTCTATTCTGTGCTGTGCTGTGCTGTGCTGTGCTGTGCTGTGCTGTGCTATGCTATGCTATGCTATGCTATGCTATGCTATGCTATGCTATGCTATGCTATGCTATGTATTCTTATTCGTATTCGTATTCGTATTCGTATTCGTATTCCTATTCCTATTCCTATTCCTATTCCTATTCCTATTCCTATTCCTATTCCTATTCCTATTCCTATTCCTATTAATAAGCTTTTATAAAATGCTTAAAAGGAATCCATATAGACCATTGCCCACAAGAGGGCACTATTGATCAACAATGATAAATAAGATTTTGATTTACTTGATTTAGTGCAGAATTTCTCCAGGGACTGGGAGATGCGTGCGGATTCCAACCGCAGTCATTGCTGTACATTAAAAATGAAATTTCATTCGAGAGATGGCAACTGAATTCAGAACAGAGGAGCATTATAATCCTCCGTTATCCAAACATTTCCCTGCTCAAAATGGCCCAACCTTAAACTGCACTTTTTAAACACAGCACAAGAAGAGTAGCATTCTGAGAATGAAGATCATGCCAGAGGCTGCCTCTTCATTTGCATAGCAGGTCACCTTCTCATTCAGTATATATTGCTCTTTAAGGTCCTGAAAGCAAGAAGCCCGAGAAGAGGAGATGAAAAGGGGGTCTATTTTTTTTTTAAATTTGATTTATATGCCGCCCTTCTCCGGAGACTCAGGGCGGCTTACAATGCGTTAAGCAACAGCCTTCATACTTTTGTATATTTATACAGTCAGCTTATTGCCCCCACAAACTGGGTCCTCAATTTACCTACCTTAGAAAGGATGGAAGGCTGAGTTAACCTCGAGCCTGGTGAGATTTGAACTTGCAGTAATTACAGACAGCTGAATATTAATTACAATGCTTTTGTCTGCTGCGCCACCAGGTTCTATTAATGCCTCCAAGCCACAAGTTGCTGACTCTGCTCAAATTCTGCATACAAGTAGTCCTGGAATTACAGCCATTTACTTAGTGACCATTTGAAGTTACAATGACATTAATAAAGTGATTGTGCCTTTCTTTTTTTTTTTTTTGCTTTTTTTTTCTGCCTCTGAAATTCCTGAAACTCAGTTTCAGAAAAAACTTTTTTTTTTTGCCTCTGAAAGCCTCTGAAACAGCTTCAGAAAAAAAGCCTCTGAAGCTCTGTTTGGGGGCTTCTTTTCTGAAGCTTCGTTTCTGATGCTTTTTTCAGCCTCTGCAACCTCTGTTTGAGAAGCTGGGCGGGGCTACATTCGGAGCATAAGACGTACCCAGATTTTCACCCTCTTTTGTGGGGGGGGAGGGGGGAAGGTGCGTCTTATACTCTGAAAAATACGGTAATAACTGCAGTGATTGACCTAATAACCGTGGCAAGGAACGTTGTAAAATGGGGCAAAAATCACTTAGCAACTGTCTCGCTTAACAACAGAAATTGCTGTCATAATCCAAGGACTGCCTGTACCTCCTACTTCCATTTATCCTGGATTGCCACCTGTTTCCAAAAGTAGTTTGATGGGTTCATTGGACGAGAGCTTTGTCTTTGATGTGGTTTTGCTAGTTTCTATCTGCGTTAATTATGGTGTGTTGCAAAATCCAACAGATGGTTGGATGGGATTTGGGCTTTTATCCACCTACTGAGTCCTTCCCAAGGTCCTGGGAAAGCCAAATGTGGATGTCTGATGTTGTTAAAGATATCCTCAGAGGATGTAAGCTTTTCTGAGTAAAGCTGCCTTTTGCAATTGACTGATGGTGATTTTGTCAATTCCGATGATATTCAAGTGATGCTCCAGTTGGTTTGGGATTGCACCCAATTTACCTATTACTGGTAAATAGGTACCAATTTACCTATTTACCTGGTCTAAATTTTCTAAAAAAACATTAATTTTTAGAAAGATTGGTGTATTCCTCAACTTACAACCACAATTCTGATCTGAATTTCAGTCACCAAGTGATGCAGCCATTAAGTGACTCATCAAGCAATCGGATCCAAATTTATGACTATTTTTATCATGGTTGTTAAATGAATCACATGCTCATTATATGAATCTCAGCGATTAAGCAAATCCAGTGTTCCTTGATGATTTCTCTGGTCTGAAGCTGGCTGGGAAAGTTGCAAATTGTGATCATGTGACTGCATGCAACCATTGTAAATGCAAGTCAGTGGCCAAATACCCAAATCATGATTGTTTGGACCATGGGACCAAATCATGACAATCATGATTGGCCACTGGCTTGCACTTGTAACTTTGAGAATGGGTTGCAAGTCACTTTTTTGAGTGCTGTCATAACTTCAAATCATTTGTTAAATGAATGTTCATAAGTCGAGAACTATAACATTACAGAGGTATCCAGGGCTTTGTACAGATGGCCAGTCAAAATTTGCCAAATTCCTGGGCTGACAAATTGGAGGCGTCCTTTCTCTGAATGTCTCCAGGAATAGCGATTTTTCAAGAGGCAGAAGAGTATCAATCACACTTGGCCAATAAAGAATTCTATTCTATTCTATTCTATTCTATTCTATTCTATTCTATTCTATTCTATTCTATTCTATTCTATTCTATTCTATTCTATTCTATTCCATTCCATTCTATTCCATTCTATTCTATTCTATTTCTATTCTATTCTAGAAGACATTTCTAAAGAGTGGTTGTAACCAAATACGTGGGAGAAAACCCTTCCTGATATAGATGGTGCCATTTGTCACCATGTACCCTGTTTCCCCGAAAATAAGACCTCCTCTGATAATAAGCCCAATCGGGCGTTCGGAGTGCATGTGCTAAAATAAGCCTCCCACCCGAAAATAAGGCCTCCTTGAAAATATTTAAACGCAGAACTGGAAATCAGGTAAGATGGCAAGAGGCAAAATCTTGCTCCATGTGCCCCAAAATAATAAGACCTCCCCGAAAATAAGCCAAGAGCTTATTTCGGGGTTCAAAAAAATAAAATAAAAGACTGTCTTATTTTCAGGGAAACACAGTAGATGGTGCCTGATGTCTTTATGAAGTTAGTACCCACCCTTCTCCTAGAAAAACGAGATATTCTAGGAAATATTAAAAAGGGCAGAATATTTCCCCTAAAATGGAGACAGAAACTCAGCCCCCACCCTTGTCAATGGGCCATTAAGGCCTAGGCAGTCCATTCTACATAACGAAGGTCGACCTCCTTCAAGCAGAGCCATAGTAGGAATTGCCCTCACCCAAGATCCAACAAAGATAGGATTAGCCCTCTACCCATCTATCAACAGAGCTCACCACATGGCATCTGGGGAGATTGCATTACCCAGCAAGGCTCAACCAAGCTTGGGACTCAGGACAGCCTACAGCCTGCATGGCCCCATGGGAGTCTGACAACCAATCAGAATACAAACTCAAATTCAAAGCCCAACAGAGGGCATAAAACCCAGGCACACTCATCATCTCACCCCTTTTCTGTTCAGGATCTCAGGCCATGTGATCCTGTTCATCATTAAACCATCTTTCCAAACAGTCTCCATGTTTCCAGTGTCTTTTTCCCCAGTTGGAACTGAATCCAGATGGAAATTTCTTCCAACAAGGCCAAGTCTTATACCTTTCACATAATTTGCACACAGATGTCATAACATCCCTTGACCTCTTCTCCCTTGTCTCCCTCTGCCCTCCCATCAGATATGTGGATCAGAAGTGGGTTTCAGCAGGTTCTGACTAGTCCTGGAGAACCGGTAGCAGAAATTTTGAGTAGCTCGGAGAACCGGTAGTAAAAATTCTGACTGGCCCCGCCTCCATCTATTCTCTGCCTCCCAAGTCCGAGCTGATTGGGAGGAAATGGGGATTTTGCAGTAACCTTCCCCTGGATTGGGGAGGGAATGGAGATTTTACAGTATCCTTCCTCTGCCACGCCCACCAAGCCACGCCATGGCCACCAAGCCACGTCCATAGAACCAGTAGTAAAAAATTTTGAAACCCACCACTGGTGTGGATGTCTCCTCTTGGGAATTCGTTCAAAAGCCAAAGAAGCTACGGATCTTGGAGAGACGATTGTACAATGAAAAATATTTCTTTGGCCAACTCATCTGCAAAAAGTACACGGACACACCATCCCACCCATAAGAAAATTCTTTTCTCCTTTGAACTGGAATGGGGAGGAAAGAATGCAAGATAGTTTTTGCCCAGTATCTATAGCCTTGAGATAACAAAGCTCTAACTTCAACAATTAGGAGCCATGATTTACTTTTGCTTAACTTCTTTTCAACTAATGAGTCGGCATAACTTTAAGAGTCCTGGTGGTGCAGGGGTTAGAATGCAGTATTTCAGGCTAACTCACTTGCAGGAGTTCGATCCTGACGGGGCTCGAGGTTGACTCAGCCTTCCATCCTTCCGAGGTTGGTAAAACGAAGACCAAGATTGTTGGGGGCGATTCAGTGACTCTGTAAACTGCTTAAGAGAGGGCTGCAAATGCTATGGGGCAGTGTAAATGCCTACATGTCAGTGGTGGGTTGCCCCCAGTTCGCACCGGTTCTATAGAACCGGTAGTAAGAACCGGTGGGTGGAGTAAAAGCTCCACCCACCGACCATGACATCATCAAAACACTTCTGCACTGCAGAAGGTAAGTAGAACCCACCCCTGTTACATGCTATTGCTATAACTACAGCATATGATTGCTATTATGTGTTGGTGAATGTACAGAGAGTTTTAAGATGGATTTAAAAAAATACTAGACAACCCATGCCGCATTGGGTCATTTCAGAGATATTTCTCTACTTAAACAGAAAAACAGAATGGCCAAGGATGGGCAAAAAAAAAAAAAACCAGTGGGAGCAGGCATGACTTCCAACTTTCTACCTGCTTCCCCATTGTGGGAATCTGGCAGGGAGCATTCCTTTTCCCTTTCCTTTCCTTCCTTTTCCCTTTCCTTTTCTTCTTTCCTTTCTTCCTTGCCTTCCTTTCCCTCCTTTCCTTTCCTTTTCCTTTCTTCCTTCCCTTCCCTTTCCTTTCCTCCTTCCCTTTCCTTCTTTCCTCTCTCCTTTCTTTTCCTTCTTCCCTTCCCTTCTTTCCCTTGCAGTGTTGAAAATGAAGACCATGTGATTACAGTAGCAGTGTAATAGCAGCCAGTAGCACATTCTGTGCTGGGTTTGGGTATGGGCAGAATGTGGATTCCAAAGGTCTTGTGACACTTCAGGGATCAATGATATTTTTTATGAATGGCAAGATATGCAGAATCACACTCTTTAGTCCTCTATCCATCAGCCGTCCCTCCTGGGCAAACTAGATTCTTTTCTTGCCTTTAAATGAAGTGGGATCTGTGAGTTTAATTCATGGGTTCTTTCTATGGATCTACACATGACTAAAACTTGTCATAACCTTTAACTGGGCAAAATGTCACATCATAGGGCTGCAAGTCAAAATAGGGCTGCAAATTCTGAACCAAAGTCCAAAATCATGCTATGAGTCCAAAATCCAGGATCCATGACTCTTGAGGGAATGAAATTTGGGGAAAATGCTGATTCTAAAGGTTTGTGAACATGGTAATTTGAACAGAAGGTAGAATCGGACACGCTACAGGAACATCTGCACAAGGGACAGTTTATGTCCCATGGAACATGAGGTCATTGTGAAAATGACACAAGATACAAAATCAACATCATTTGTAGTATGATGCACTAGATGTCAGGGTTCCAGGTAGTACACCCATAGCAAGCAAAACTCCCAGGCAGGTGGACACATCAAAGAATTGTTTTATTAGGTATATCATATAGGCACAGTTGTGGTGAAAACCGACTCTGAAGATTCCTGCGGATTTCACCTAATTAAAGGTAAAAAATTTCCCCCTTCCCCAAACAATCAGTCACATGATCCAATCAAGGTGCCGTCTGGTTGCCTGGTAACATCATTCCTCCTCTTTCTGACCAGGTTTGAGAATGTCCTTGTTTCCAGGGGAAAGTATTTTGTTTTGGCTAGAAAACCTCAGCTATCTCTATTCCTCTCTCCCCCTCCATCCCTCAGCTCCAGTGTGGCAACACTGAAGCTTCCAAAATAACTTTGGTCAGGTCAGTTTCAGGGATGACAGTAGATACAGGGGTGTCAAATTGGCGGCCTGCGGTCCGGATGCATCACATACAGGCCATGCCCATCCCAGCTCCGTGAAGGGGGAAAACATTGCAATACATCACGTGACAGCAACGTGATGCCATGGGTTTGACACCCATGGACCAGAAGATAGCTGGAAAAGCTCAACTGGAATAGCAAACCTCAAACTTGAAAACAAATTAAAATATAGTTTCCACCATTTCTCTAAATTATTATTATTATTTATTAACTACCTATAGTACTTGTTACAAGGGATGCGGTGGCCCAGTGGCTAAGATGCTGAGCTTGTTGATCAAAAGGTCGGCAGTTCAGTGGTTCGAATCCCTAGTGCTGCGTAACTGGGTGAGCTCCCGTTACTTGTCCCGGCTTCTGCCAACCTAGCAGTTTGAAAGCAAATGCAAGTAAAAAATAGGGACCACTTTGGTGGGAAGATAACAGCATTCCATGCATCTTTGGTGTTTAGTCATGCCAGCCACATGACCACAGAGATGTCTTTGGACAGTGCTGGCTCTTCGGCTTTGAAAGGGATATGATCACCGCCCCTAGAGCTGGAAATGACTAGTACACATGTGTGGGGGAACCTTTACCTTAGTTGCTGAAGACATAGCATACTCATTTTAAACAAAAATAGAGAGAGAGAGAGAGAGAGAGAGAGAGAGTTTGGCTCTTGCAGGAATAAAATATGCTACACACTAAATCTTGAGCTCTCCCAGGACTTTATTATTCCAACAGAAGCCTTCTCTTTTCATCCAGTGTCTTTTAATATAGCATGCAATTTTATCAGTTGGTTGTAAGAGAGAAAGAGAAGCAATTCTCACCAGGCCCAAGGTTGACTCAGCCTTCCATCCTTTCTAAAGTGGGTAAATTGAGGACCCAGTTTGTGGGGGCAATAAGCTGACTTTGTATAAATATACAAAAGTATGAAGGCTATTGCTTAACACATTGTAAGCCGCCCTGAGTCTCCGGAGAAGGGCGGCATATAAATCAAATTTTAAAAAAATGCAAATAAATACAGCACAATCCTTTTTTTGCATTCAGGATCCAGGATCAGGAATGGAGAGGCGGCAAGTAGGAGGATTTGAGTTCATCCGTAAGCGTGCCAGACAGCTGCTCTTCTTATGGAGACCACAAGACAATGGCCTCCAATTGGTTTAGAAGCCTGAGAGATGAGGGATCTTATTCAAACCACGGTCGGCACCTTCAAAGAGTTTGCAAACGGGTAGACCTCAACTTAGGACTTAATTGAGCCCCACATTTCTATTGCTAAGCGAGTCGGTTGTTGAGTTTTGCCCCATTTTACAACCTTTCTTGCCACAATTGTTAAGTGAATCCCTGCAGTTGTTAAATTAGTAATACGGCTGTTAAGTGAATCTGGCTTCCTCATTGGCTTTGCTTGTCAGAAGGTCACAAAAGGTGAGCGCATAATTCCCGGGCACTGCAACCGTCATAAATATAAAGAAGTTGCCAAGCATCTGAATTTTGATCAGGTAGCCATGGAGATGGTGCCACAGTCGTGTGGAAGTCATAAGTCACTTTCTTCAGTGCCATTGTAACTTAGAGCAGTCACTAATCAAGTTGTTGTAAGTCGAGGACCACCCGTGCTTCCTTTTTTTAATCTATTTCTGAAATTGCTTGTTAACTTCTTTCTAGTTATTAGGTTTTGAATTAAAACGCCTGGAAACATGGGATGAATTTTCTTCAATCCTCAGTGAAAGCGAAAGAAGTTTTAAACACAGGTTCAAGAATTTCTGTTAAGGCAATTAGAACTTTGATTTTGGAATGTTACAAATGGATTAAAGGTCCAGATGGGTTTGAAATAAGATTTTGGAATTAATAAATAAGAATCTTTACGGGTGGGAAAATGCTTATTTTGAATTCCATTGGGGAAAAAAAAACATGATAGTTTAGGAATTTGAAGGTTGAATACTAGTGGGAACTTGAAGGATCTAAAGATTACAGTTAAAGGAGAAGTACTTAAATTTGACTTACTAATGGAGCAAAATATTTCAACTTTGACATATTGAGGGATATTTTCAAACAGTGGACCCAGAAGTTAATTTTAGGATTGTTCGCATCTGTAGAGATCCAAGTATTTAAAAGATGTTATGGAAAAGGAAGGAGTTTTACCTAACAAGATTGAAACTAGATTAAAAGTAGATTAAAAAAAAAAACAGGTTACAAGAATGACATGGGAAAAATTGTTACACTGGACATAAAAAAGAAAACAGCCAATGTCCCAATAATTAAAAGGGTTAAGAATAACATGCAAAACTAATCTGAATTATTTTCCTATACAAGCAGTCCTCAATTTATAACCATTTGTTTAATGATGGTTCAAAGTTACAATGGTACTGAAAAGTGATTTACAACCGGTTCTTGTGCTTGTAACTGTTACAGCATACCAGTCACATGATCAAAATGTAGGCGCTTAGCAACCATTTATTTAAAATGACCGCCCCCACAGTCACATGACCAAAATGTGGGTGCTTAGCAACCAGCATTTATTTTAAATGGCCACAGAATCTTGAGGTCATGTGATCACCATTTATGACTTTCCCAGCTGGCTTCCCAAAAGCACGATGAATAGGAGAAACCAGATTTGCTTAACAACCATGTGCTTCGCTTAACAACTGCCATGGTTCACTTAACAACCATGGCAAAAAAAAAGTGGCTGTAAAATTGGGTGCAGCTTACTTAACTGCCTCACTTAACACAAATTTCAGTCTCAGTTGGGGTTGTAAGTCGAGGACTATCTATATTGGATTCACAAAAGAGGCTTGGTAAACTTTGAAGAATTTTGCGAGAAGCGACAAAATAAAAATGAAAAAAAATCAAGTTTTAGGATGTTATTTTAAAGACTGAGATTTTTAAAAGTAAGATGAAGGGATAGAAAATGTGTTTATTTGGTCAAGGTTAAAAAGGTATGTTGTCATTTCTGGTAATCCTTAATGGACTTTTGCTGATCAGCCCTGACATGATGAGATTTTAAGAATTTGTTTATAAATAAGAAAATGGATATCGGGAGATCTTGTATTTTAAGAGGTGATTAGTTAACTAAAATAGTTTAAACTTGTGATGAAGCGGGAAGCCATTTCTTTATATATTTTTCTTTTTCTTTACTACATTCCTTTTCTTTTTTCATTTTGGCACACTGTTTTTGCTTTTTGTTCTTTTCCTTTTTTAGTATTTGTTTTTATCATTGTAAATGTAATTTTTAATAAAATTACTATTATAATAAAAAAACAAACCAACATGTGGGCACGTAATCCTGTCACAGAATTCCTGTTACAGGGAGAGTTTAAAAGTGATGCATTAGGCAAGTTAATAGGGTAACCTCATTTGCAAGAAGCAATCAACCGCAGTTTCTCAAATTTGCATAATTTCAATCCATTTGAAAAAAGGGATTTTTTTTAGCAAGGTAAGTGCATTAACACAGAGGAGCAGGTGTCACCTGCAAAAAGACAAAAATCCCTTTGCTTTCAGCAGATTTTTAAAACCAGTCATGTTAAAAAGTAATTAATGTTGCCCGACGAATGACACAGATGAATGCTATTCAGTTAATGGAGAGTTTTAATAGCCGAGGTAATTAAAACATGCAGCTTTTTAAATTCACATCTCCTTGATAAAACAATGCTGGAAAGCTGAATTAGTTCTGAAAGAGTTGTGCAGTGGGATTAAGAGAACAGACATTAGAGAATTAAAAAAAAAAAGTGGTTAAATCTAAATGTTACTCCCTCCACTCAAGGTTGTGCCAGCATGCAATTTAGGAATAAAATCTGGATTGGTTGTGCCTTGATGGTCACAGGTAGTCTTCGGTTTACAACCACAATTTCTGTTGCCAGCTGAAACATTTGTTAAGTGAGTTTTGCAACCTTTCTTGCCAGAGTGTTAAGTGAATCACTCCAGTTGTTAAGTTAGTAACAGGATTGTTAAATGAATTTGGCTTCCCCCGTTTACTTTGCTTGTCAGAAGGTCGCAAAATTTATTTATTTATTTATTTTAATTTATTTTAATTTTTATACCGCCCTTCTCCCGAGGGACTCAGGGTTTGGCCATGTATTTTAAAACCCAACTAAAAAACCCATTAAAATTTACCATTCCATCAGACCAGCTTGTTGGAATAGGAAAGTGTTAAGGGCCCGGCAAAAGGCACGAAGGTCTGGGATCCTGCGAATCTCCAGGGGCCATTCGTTCCATAGGGCAGGAGCCCCCACAGAGAAGGCTCTTCCCCTGGGAGTCGCCAGTTGACCTAATTTGACCGACGGAACCCTGAGGAGGCCCTCTCTGTGGAAGCGCACCGGTCGGTGGGAGGCTATCGGTGGCAGAAGGCCATCTTGTAAATATCCAGGTCCTAAGCCATGGAGCGCTTTAAAGGTGGTGACCAATACCTTGAATTGCACCCGGAAGACCACTGGAAGCCAGTGCAGCTCGTGCAGGAGAGGTGTTACGTGGGTGAACCCATAATCACCCGCATGGCCGCATTCTGGACCAGTTGGAGTCTCCGAGTGTTCTTCAAGGGGAGTCCCATGTAGAGAGCATTTCAGTAATCCAGGAGGGATTACTGTAAAGGGGATCACATGGCCCCAGGACACTGAAACCATCATAAATATGAGTCAGTTGCCAAGGGTTTGAATCGGGTGAAATGCTCCTGGTTCAGACCGGTTTGCCCAATCTGGTAGCAATGGCAGCGGGTGGCTCAGAGAACCGGTAGCAAAAATCCCTGCTCCCCCCTCCCCATGCCCAGCTGAGCCCCGCGATCATCAGAGGCTTTTTTTTTAACTTTTAAAAGCATTTTTTTCTACAACCTCTTCGGCTGAAAAAATGCTTTTAAAAGTAAAAAAAAAAAAAAACAGCCTCTGATGATCACGGGGCTCAGCTGGGATCATCAGAGGCTTTTAAAAGCATTTTTTTACAACCTCTTCTGCTGAAGTGTGAAATACGGTCGTAAGTCACTTTTTTTCAGTGCTGCGGTAACTTCGAACGGTCACTAAATGAACTGTTGTAAGATGAGGACTAGCTGAATGTATTACTGGACCTTAGGCGAAATTCACCGACAAAACCACACGTCGCAAGAAATGAAGAACAATCAAACGATGTATTTTTATTTATTATTAATTTCGAGGAATAGCATATCTCATACAAATCCCTTTTCTGGATATCATTTGTTAACGGACTGGGGGGTCCTTTTCATTTTTCAGAATTTCTTGGGGAGGGCAATACGGGGATTAAGCATTCAGAGCTACTACTGACATAACAGGGCTTGTTTTGTAATCCAAGCAATTTTCAGAGTTCTTGAAGCAAAAAACCCAAAACAAAACACCATGGAGTTTATAGTTAGTGACTCAGCTAGGAGAAACTTTCAATGGGTCTGTAGGATTTCAGAGTTTAAATCAGCATTGCTAGATAATATCCGCACATTTAAATAAAACCCTGCAAAATCATAATTTATATCTACCTACAATCCCAGCAGGGGCTTTTTCCTCCCCCTCTTGAGGAGAAAACAAAACCAAATAATTCAATAATATAGAGAGCGGAGAAAAAGACGCCGAAAAATACAGACATTTTGGGGAAAATCCACATTACAAAATGTAAGCCCAGTTCCAAACCTCTCTTTATTATTCTGGCTCTCCAACAAATGAGTTTTGGAAATAAAACATTTTATAATAAGCCAGTTTAGAAGCCCCATCAATGAACGACCTTCAAAAGTTGGAGTCCCCGCTTTATTCCAACGGGGTCTCTCTTTCAAAATTGAACTCGGATTTCCATCCAAAATTTCTCAGGCTCTTTGGAGAAAGTCACAGAATGAAACTGGTTTCATGCCTAATTCAGATGGCTTTGAAGCGCAGATGTGCCCAGATGACAAAACAGCACAATAATACATTGAAGAGGAAGGGATCAGAATTTCTACATAGTTTAGCTACATTTGCTACCTAGTTTCTAAGCCTCTGCTTCTCCTAGCGTTATTGCTGGACTTAATATTTTAAACTTCCAAATAATGTCTAGTCTTGAGTTGGCCAACCAGCAGCTAACTCTCAAACAAACAAACAAACAAACAAAAAATCCAGAGCACTTATGTCCCTTTTCATAATAAATAGCTGAACATCTTAGGAACCTCACAACAACACTGTCGTGAGCCATGATCCCTCAAGGGAAAAATGCAAGAGTTCCCAGATTTTTTTTTCCCCCGACAAGAATCACACTAGCAAAAATCTTCCTCAACTCATGTGGCATCTGAAACAGTCCAGTTGGCCTTGGATAGATCGAAGGGAAGTTCTACTTGGAATCTAGGTGTGAAAGCACCAGAAGTCTGATGAGTGGAGTTTGCAGGTGGGGATGGGATGAGGAAGGGGATGAGTGGGAAATCCCATCCAGGGTGCTTCAAAATGATTCACAGTAAGACTCCGATCTTCAAAAGGCTTTCTTTCATTGGGTTCTCTTTGATCAACCGCATGCCACCCACCTGGCTATGTCATCTGACAATCAGTGGGTAGGAGAAAGCTGCCTTGCCTGACTTCATGTCAGCTTGGCTTTCTTCTCAGCATCATGTCCCGACTTGCTCTTCACCAACTATTTAGCTCTCATAACTTAAAAACGCGCCTCTTGGTCGTCAAGAGGAGGAGTGGAGGGATGGGTAAATAAATAAGCGACCTCAGCCATGGCCTTCATCCTAAGAACCCATGTCAAGATCATAGCAGCAACTGTGGAAAGCACCCAGTCACATGTTAACCTCTTCCCAGAAGTGTGGACCTATAAGAGAAGTCAAACAGAGAAGGAAGACCTTCCATTAGAACATCAAAAAGACACTCATGTGAGTTGGTCAATTGCTTGGCCAACGGTAAGTCCTGCGTCCATCTGAACTGCCATCAGGGCCAGTCTGCATACTTTAAGAGATAGATATACAGGTAGTGTGTTTCCCTGAAAATAAGACCGGGTCTTATATTAATTTCTGCTCCAAAAGATGCATTAGGTCTTATTTTCTGGTTAGGTCTTGTTTTGGAGGAAATACGGTACTAAATACACCCATCTGGCTGACAATCTTAACTGGGGCTTATTTTGGGGGGTAGGGCTTATATTACGAGCATCCTGAAAAATCACGCTAGGATTTTTCTATTTTCTAGTTGGGTCTTATTTTCAGGGAAACAGGGTGGTCCTCGACTTATGACCACAGCTGAGCTTGAAATTCCTGTTGCTAAGTAGACATTCTGTTGCTAAATGAGCCAAAGCTCACTTAACAAATTTCTTGCCACAGCTGTTAAGTGAGTCAATGTAGTTGTTTGATTAGTAACACGGTTGTTAATCTGGCTTCCCCATTGCCTTTGCTTGTCCAAAGGTCGCAAGAGGGGATCACATGACCTTGGGACACGGCAACCGTCATAAATACATACCAGTTGCAAATGTCTGAATTTTGATCATGTGACTTTGGCTGGAATGGTCACAAGTGTGAAAATGGTCATAAGTCACTTTTTTCAGTGCTGCTGTATCTTCAAATGGTCCCTCAATGAATGGTTGTAAGTCGAGGAATATTGGTCTAAAGCAAAATGATACCTATCATTCTTATTCTATAAAGAGGATAAAGAGCCATAGCTCCTATAAACAGCTGTGGCGGCTCAGTGGTTAGAATGCAGTATTGCAAGCTAACTGCCACACGCCAGCAGTTCGATCTTGACCAGCTCGAGATTGATTCAGCTGTCCATCTTTCTCAGGTTGACAAAACAAGGATCCAGATTGTTGGGGCAGTATGCTGACGTTAGAGAGCTAAACTGCTTAGAGAGTGCTGTAAAGCGCTATGAAGCGGTATATAAGTCTAAATCGCTATTATTCTCCCAACAGAAAAAAAACCAAAAGCATTGGTAGCAAGGAGTTCAAATGCAAGAAGAAATATTCAGCCTGTTTATGGACACTGGAAACCTTCAAGCACTTACCTGAGTGTCTTCCACCTGTCTTTTTCAATGTGATTCTCTGGACCTTCACTTTCATACGAGGCCAAATAAAGTGCTACAACCAGAAGGAAAGACAAGATGAGCATTACAGACATCTTCTAATGTCTTGAATTATGTTCCCTATGAGATAGCAATGCTATATCTTTTCAAATGCATGGTCCTCACGTCTTCAGGGGAAATAATTTGCTCATTTCTAATGGAGTTAAAAGCTTGCGTGAACTGGAGCGCACGTAATAGCTCATAAGTGAGATTCAAGGTTCTTATGAACATCCTTATTATTCTTATCCGGAAGAATAGGGGCTCTCTGCCTGGTTGCTGGGTGGGCATGGCCATGGTGGGTGTGGCCTAGTCGGCCTCCTGCACTGGGGGGCAGGGCATTTTTGCCTTCCCCAGGCTCCAGAGGCTTTCCTCGAGCCTCCAGGAGAAATGGGCCGATTCTGGCTTTCCCGAACTTCCGGTAGGCCCATTTTTCATCCTCCCGAGCCTCTGTGTGCGCCCTGCACTTACCTGCATCTAAACCAGCCCACTTGGGGACTCCTGGGAGGGGTGGGGTGGGCGGGGCCAGCCAGGAGTGGGATTTGGGGGTTCTCCGAACGGCACAGAATCTTAGCTAGAGGTTCTTCCAAACCTCTGCGAACCTCCAGCAGCTCACCGCTGATGTTAGCTGCTTCTTCCTTTTCCCTTCAATGCTCTGAAAAACTGTTCCAAAAGCCTGGGAGATGCACCAAAAATGATTTTGGAAGCAATGCTAAGATCTGCAAGACGATGAAGGGGAATTTTTAACCTAGGAAGTTTGGTGTTTTTCTAATGCGAGGACCTGGTGTTGTGTGGTCGTAAACTGCCCAATCAGTTCAAGACAGGCAAGACTAATCTAATAACAAGAAGTAATAGGATGACAGAGTTGGAGGTTTTCTAGTCCATCCTTCTGCTCAAGCAGGAAACCCTATCTCATTTCAGCAAATTGGCTTTCCAATCTCCCAGGGATGGAGCATTTACAACTTCTGGAGGCAAGTTGTTCCCCTGCTTAATTGTTCTATCAGGAAATTTCTTCTTAGTTCTAGGTTGGTTCTCTCCTTGATTAGTTTCCACCCATTGCTTCCATCTATGCCACAGCCTGTGGCATTGGAACTCAAAAGGAAAATAAAAGTAGGCAATGACGTATCATCCTGTGTAGCTGTCATATACAACATGTGGAACACGTCTACAGAGATTCTCAGTCCTCCAGGCCATGGTTGTCCCAAAGTGTTTTTTCAAGAGGCAACTGAACTTTCTGGTTTTTCTTTGAAGACATTTCGCTTCTCATCCAAGAAGCTTCTTCGGAGCTGAAGAAGTTTCACTCCTCATCCAAGACGCTTCTTCGGAGCTGAAGAAGTTTCACTCTTCATCCAAGATGCTTCTTCGGAGCTCAAGAAGTTTCACTCCTCATCCAAGAAGCTTCTTTGGAGCTCCAGAAGTTTCACTCCTCATCCAAGAAGCTTCTTCAGAGCTCAAGAAGTTTCTTGGATGAGAAGTGAAACGTCTTCAAGGAAAAACCAGAAAGTCCAGTTGTCTCTTGAAAAAAAAAACACCTCTGGGACAAGCTGAACAATGACAAGTGTTCTTCTCTTACCGTCCTCACTGAAAACTGGAATGGTGAGCAGGTATTGAAGGATTTTCCGGTCCCTCTCAAAAGGACATTCCACTTGCTTCCAGGTCATAAACTCGCTCACTTGTTTAGCCAATTCCCAAAACTTCTGCAAGGAACGAACAAAATGGGAAAAGCACATGAGCTAAGCAGGTAAAAGGGATCCATTAAAAACAAGGCAATACGGTTGATTGCTCTGCTTCAGAAGGACAGATCACGAAACGGTTGCGATAAAGGAGAATATTTGCAGCTCAGGGTTGACACAAGGGATCCTTGGTGCTCTCTGAGCTTGGTTTGTTTTCTTGCAGATGTTTCATTACCCACCAACAGAGCAGGGGTGGGTTCTACTTACCTTTACCATCGGTTCGCAATGGGATCGCGCGTGAGTGAAGCGAGCATGCATGCCTTGCTTCTGCGCATGTGCAGATCACTGTTGACGACATCCAGGGCAGTGGATGGGGCCTCCTGCCGGTTTTACTACCGGTTCTTGTGAACCGGTCCGAACCAGGGGCAACCCACCACTGCTACAGAGGTGGTATTCAGCCGGTTCACGCCAATTCAGGCAAACTGGTAGCGGCGGTTGCAGCCCACTCACCTGCCCTGGCTCCAAGTCATGCTATTTAGGCACGTTTTTTGAGGGTGGGCGCATGCGCAGAAAGCGCATGAATGAACAGAGCTCATGCACATGTGACAGTACGCACACACACGAAGTAAGCGTACACGCAGCGAACTGGTGGTAAAGATAAGTGAAACCCACCCGCCACCCTAGTAACATCACCCATGCTAGAAGGGAGTTGGGTTTGCTCTCAATTTATATTCTAGTGAATTGTTCTGTCAGGGTTGGGGGGTGGGGTAGTCTTAGAGGTTGTTTGGCTGTTTATTGTAAGTTTGTTTGGCTATGGTACATAGCTAACAATAAACAGCCCATGCAAAAAACCTCCAGGACAATTCCCACCAATAACGACAGGGCAATTCACTAGATTATAAACTAAGAGCAAACCCCACTCCCCTGTTGTGGTCCGCCAGCAGCCTGTGGATCTGGCAGCGGAGTCAGACCGTGAGGAGGCTGGGGAGGACAATGGACCAGTCCTGGAGTCAGGGGAAGGCCGAACGAGGGCTCTGCATCGGAGGCAGAGATGGGGCCAGGGCTACCTGGGAGCCATGCGTGGACTCTGGAGCCTCCAGAGAGGCAGAGGAACAGGAGGAGCCTGTTCCTAGTTACGCATGCGCAGAGCTGCCAGAAAGCAAGAGCAGCTGAAGCAAAAAGGACAACTCAGGAGTAAGGCCAGAAGATGATTGGCCACTCCCATAAGGCTTAAAAGAGCAGCAACGAGCAGTTGGGTTCTTTGTAGAAAAGCAACATTGATTCCAGTGCTTCTTTTCAGCGTCTCTTGAACCTTGTGGGGGTTTTGCCAAGAAAAGCCTTTGGCAGGTTGCCAAAGACATCAAAGGTTGGCGATAAGGCTGTAGGACTGGTTATGAAGAATTTGTTTTGGACTAAGCTGAGAATTCATTCTCAGCTGTTTTAATAAAATAAGTTTGTGCAGGACTGAACTGTGTTTGGTAATCACTATGTGGGCCTTGGTCACAATATCCCCTTCCAGTACTGATAACGTTACTAGTTTGGGTAAAGAAACGTCGGCAAGAAAACAACCAAGCTCAGAGAGCACCAAGGAGCCCTTATAACTCTTGCCTTTTGTAATTCTGCTCGTCCTGCTCCTCGTATCTATAAAGATGGACTATTCCTTAATTCTTTTATTTTTATTTTTTAATATTTTTTTAATATTAAACATAAAAATTCAATGTCTATATAAACTGTGTGTTGTCTGAGTGCAGTTGTTTTTAAGAAATAGTAATAACAATAATATTCATGACATTAATGATAATCACATAATATTTGCTTATCCATTTTAATAAATCTTCAATGTAGTTAATCATTTCCTTATGCTTCTATAAGTTTCTGACTTCTGTTTCTGCTGGTTAGCCACTGATAAAACAAATCCCATGTTAAAAAGTATTCAGTTTCTTCCTTCTCCTTAATTCTGAGTGTTAGTCTATCCATTTCTGCGCATTCTAGTATTTTTTTTTATCACATTTTCATTTGTAGGGATCGCTTCATTTTCCCATTGTTGTGCAAACACAATTGTAGCTGCAGTTAACACATGAAATATTAAATATGTACCGTGTTTTCCCAAAAATAAGATCCTGTCTTATATTTTTTTCAACCCTGAAATAAGTGCTTGGCCTTATTTTCAGGGAGGTCTTATTATTTTGGGGCACGTGGAGCAAGGCGAGGCTCCTCTTGAAGTCTTACCTGATTTCCAGCTCTGTCTCCCTAACCCTAACCATAGGAAATGGCGGGGACCAGCTGTGCATGCATTTAAATATTTTTGGGGAGGACTTATTTTCGGGGAAACATGGTATTCCCTTTATTATATTTTTCTGGTAGAATACCCAACGGAAATATTTCTGGCTTTAGATCGGGGTGAAATCCAGCAGGTTCTGGAGAACCGGTAGTGGAAATTTTGAGCAGTTTGGAGAACTGGCAAATACCACCTCTGGCTGGCCCCCCGAGTGGGGTGGGAATGGGAATTTTGCAGTATCCTTCCCCTGGAGTGGGGTGGGAATGGAGATTTTGCAGTATCCTTCCCCTGCCACACCCACCAAGCCACACCCACCAAGCCACCCTACGCCCACCAAGCCGCGCCTACAGTAAAAAAATTTGGATTTCACCACTTCTTTAGATGTATGTGTTGCTTTACTATTTTTTCCAACCATGTGTGTATTTTTGTGTATTAAGGGCACAAGACCACAAGAAAAGACCAACGTTTTGTCAACGAAAACAAGGCATTTTGGACATGCTCAGAGGAGATAGGGCTCTTCAAAAAAACCAACCATGGTTGGAAGGGAAGGAAATATGTCAAGAGCCTGGCTGTACTGTAACCCGTACAAAGTTTCTGCATCTGCATTCCAAACTTCAGACGAGGCTTTCTGCTCCTGCGTTTAATTTGACGAGGTTAAAGTTTAAAAGAAATCTGGTAACCCCGAGCAGGCTCAACTTACTTCAAAATTGACATGGCCATTGGGTAAGCGGTTGACACAGCCCTCGTTGAGGAAGTAAATGTCCTTGATAAGCAGGCTGAAAAATGGGATCACAATCTAAAGGAAGGGAGAGAGAAAGAAAAAAAAAAACACAATCCAGATTAGCAACAGACGTGTCACTGGAACAAGAGGGAGCGGGGGCGGGAAATCTCTGTCTCATTCGGGACAAATAATGAATGAACTGCATCACGTTTGGGGCAGAGGTAGCTCCATAAAGCTACATACAACAAGAGTCGCTGAAGCTAAACAACAAGGAATTTATATTGGTGCATATGCTCTCAGTGTACATAAAAGAAATGACACGAAACTTTTGTGACTTCAAGCAGTCACAAAACAAATGTTTGTAAGTCAAAGGCTTCCTGTATTTATCTCTTTCTTGGGCCATACCTTCTCTCTGCTGCTGTGAGCTGTCAAAGATCTCTGAGTTGCCCCACGGAGGGCTGTGCGGTAATTGTAGAAATTGCTGGAAGGGTCCATTTGATGCTAGGGAAAAAAAAGAGAAGTGGAAATGTAGAGAATTAGAATTTTGTGTCAGAAGCACTAAAACTGCATCAAAAATTAATCTGGGGAGACCATTTCCAATACAAAGCAGTCACTGAACAGTTTTAAAATTAAAAGAGTCAAAACAGGTTATGGTTAAAAAAGCTAACCAAATCTGGGGAGGAAAAAATATCAGATGAAGCAAATAATCGTAAAATTTCATTTCTATCTGAAAGTGCCGATGATCCAAATTATTTGAAAGTAGCAACGGATGAATCAGTAAATACAAGGATCCATTTTCAAAAATCAAAATCCACTATGGTATCTTCCTGAAACATTGGGACTAGAACAGAATAACAGAGTGGGTAGGAGACCTCAGAAGTCTTCTAATCCAACCCCCTGCTTAGGCAGGAAACCCTATACCATTTCAGACAAATGGTTATCCAATCTCTTCTTTAAAACTTCCAGTGTTGGAGCATTCACAACTTCCGGAGGCAATTAATTCCACCGATTATTTTTTTTTTAAATTTAATTTATATGCCGCCCTTCTCCGAAGACTCAGGGCGGCTTACAATGCATTAAGCAATAGCCTTCATACTTTTGTGTATTTTATACAAAGTCAGCTTATTGCCCCCACAAACTGGGTGCTCATTTCACCTACCTTAGAAAGGATGGAAGGCTGAGTCAACCTTGAGCCTGGTGAGATTCGAATTTACAGTAATTGCAGACAGCTGGTCTTTAATTACAATGCTTTAGTCTGCTGAGCCACCAGGCCTGTTATAATTGTTCTCACTGCCAGGAAATTTCTCCTTAGTTCTGAGTTGCTTCTCTCCTTGATTAGTTTCCATCCATTGCTTCTTGTCCTGCCCTCAGGTGCTTTGCAGAATAGCTTGACTCCCTCTTCTTTGTGGCAGCCCCTGAGATATTGGAACACTGCTATCATGTCTCCCCTAGTCCTTCTTTTCACTAGTCCTTCTTAAACTAGACAATCTAAGGATTCCCAACTTAAGTTCATGCAGGCTGGGAATTCTGGATTTTGCAGTCTCAATATATCTAGCCATAGCATCTCATGTAGTGTTCCACTTAACAGTATATCCGACTAAAAAAATGTACTCAGAATATTAATTTGGTTTTCCCTTTTAAAAGAACTAATATCGGAGACAATAAATTCATTGCGGAATCATAAAGAAGTTGTAGCAACCACAGACAACTCAGTACTTCTGTACAACTGGATAACTGAAGAAGCTTCTTGGATGAGAAGTGAAAAGTCTTCAAGGAAAAACAAAGAAAATCCAGTTGCCTTTTTAAAAACACCTTTGGGACAACCATGACCTGGATGACTGAGAATCTCCATAGATAACCGGATAGCAACAATTCAGATTAAAAGGTCAGACTTACCTCCAGAATGTCAAACTTGGCAGTCTTGACTTTTGACCAAGTTTTCTTTAATCTGGAGACAGGAGTCATATTCATTCCAGCTTTTATTTCAAAGTGTAGAGAGAAAGAGAAGATCAGAGATAAGAGTTAAAACACACAGCTGTATTTTGAGGCCAATTTTTCCCAAAACGAGGAAAAAAACTATCCAATCACTAAGATATCTACTTTTTTCCAGTTTTCTTTCTTTTTTTTATCCAATTACAACAAACAATCCCAAAACATACCATTTCAAAATGGCATAACATTTCTATAGACAGCATGTTAGAAAGTTATATTCCTTTCTAGACTCATGATTCATAAGCATTTTGGGCATAGATTTCTAGCTACCAACTCCTTTAATAAGAAATCTGTTTCAAGAGAAATTTGTGGTGGATTTTCTTGGCTTTCCTACCAGAGGACATGTATAAAGTAAGCTTTGAAAAATGTTTCACAAGTCCAATTTACACGAGACTTAAGTAAACTCATCCTGAAGCCAAAGCATTAAAACATGGCAGCCATTTTTAATGCAGGCCATACATTATCAGCTTCTGTGAGGGATCCTGGCTGCGTTTTCCATCTTTGCAAAGATTCATCAATGAAGTAAAAACTAAGCTGGGCAAGGGACATGTTTTGGTTCGAAATGTCACTATGGGGAAGACGAGAAAGAAGAGACAAAGAGGCAGATCAAGAGTTCCTTTCTCTTTATTACTTTTCATAATTTTAAGGCAGTTTTTCTCAACCTTTGCAGTCTGAAGATGTGTGGACTTCAACTCCCAGAATTTCCCAGCCAGCATAGGGAGTTGAAGTCTACTCGTCTTCAAATTGCCACAGTTGTGAAACACTGGTGAGGTAAAGGTTCTGCTCGCACATTTGTGCTAGTCGTTCCTGACTCTAGAGGGTGGTGCTCATCTCTGTTTCAAAATCGAAGAGCCAGCGCTGTTCGAAGGCGTCTCCGTGGTCATGTGGCCGGCATGACTAAATGCCAAAGGCGCACGGAACGCTGTTACCTTCCTGCCAAAGGTGGTCCCTATTTTTCTACTTGCATTTTTTACGTGTTTTCGAACTGCTAGGTTTGCAGAAGCTGGGACAAGTAACGGGAGCTCACCCCGTTACACAGCGCTAGGGATTCAAACTGCTGAATTGTCGACCTTTTGATCGACAAACTCAATGTCTTAGCCACTGAGCCACCATGTCTCTCCGAGAAACACTGGTTTAAGACTTAAAATTCCTAGAAATCTAACCTGGATTCCAGGTTATCCAACATGATACAGAAGCTTTGGGGGCAGAATTGGATGAAGGAGAAACATCTAAGCGTTTTTTTCCAAAGCAAAACATAAAGGGATAGAAAGCATTCTTATGTATACTCACAAATAATAGCCATTAAAGAGTTGAAGTTGCCAATGTTGAAACACTCTCGAGCGACGTCAATGAAGTATTCTATCATTCTTGCTCTGTGTTTCTTCTTTATAGGCTGCGAGACAGCAAAACACAACATTGGGATTTAGCTGAGAACTTGTCCAAATGGGAAGAAGGAACTCTTTTGAGCTTTTTAGAGCATTGATTTTTAACTTTTAAAGAAAGAGTTACATTTCAGGCTGGAGTCAAAAGTAAAAGTTTCCCTGCCTAGTTGTGTCCGACTCTTAGGGCACGATGCTCAACTCTGTTTCTTGGCTGAGGGAGCCAGCGTTGTCCGAAGACAATTTCCGTCATGGGGCCACCATGGCCATATGCCAAAGGCACACAGAACACTGTTATCTTCCCACCAAAGTGGTACCTATTTATCTACTTGCATTTACATGCTTTCAAACTCCTAGATAGGCAGGAGCTGGAGCAAGAACGGGAGCTCACCCTGTCGCACAGCACTCGGGTCTCAAACCTGAGCTGTCAGCTTTCCAAAAATACACCCACCTGCACATATTCCTTGCGTGGAGTAAGCAGGGGCATCAGAGGAACATTCCAGTAAATCAACTGGAGGCATTCGTACAGCGAGGAATAATTACCAGTGTGAACGCCATTCAAACAAAAATTACAACCTCAAGGGGGTTTGGTGCGGAGTTTTACTTCTGTATCATACAATCTTGTGCAAAGAATATAGCTCCCAGCTTATTTCTGTGTGTTGTGGCCTGCCAGCGGCTGGCGGACAGTAAGGAGGTTGGGGAGGAACTTGGGCCAGTCCTGGGGGCTGGGGAAAGCTTGTACAAGGGCTCTGCGTTGGAGGCAGAGAGAGAGATAGACAGCCGTGAGGCAGAGGAACAGCTGGAGCCCATTCCCAGTGTGTGCATGCACAGAGCTGCCAGAAGACAAGAACAACTCAGAAAGCAGGGTCGACTCGGGAGTAAAGCCACACCTTGGAGGTGATTGGTCCCTCCCATAGGAAATAAAAGAGTGAAAAGAGTGAATTGTTTGCAGGAAACAATTCGTTCATTCCGTGACTCTGAGAGACTCTGTGCCAAGTTTGGCCTTGTACTGCAGTTAGAAACAAGTTACGTGGCAGTTTGCCAAATGAGATAAGGTGTGTTGAGAAATATTCCTTTGAAAAACTGTTTGGACAAACGTTACTGACTGTGAATGAACGTAATTCACAGTCGTATAAATAAAAGAGGTTTTGCCAGTAATTCCTGCCTCCTGCTTGTTAAGGGACTGGGTCAGAACACCGTGGTCTCATCAAAGCGGAAGGAAGGATGTACACCATGTACAGAAAAAAGACCAATGAACAGTTTTGCTTACCATACATATTTCTGTGGCAACCAAATAACTCAGTCTATTGAACCATTCCACGTAAGCTTCCAGATTCCGAGACTTCTTCCGATCTCCATAAGAACTCTGAGAAGGAAACAAAAACCAGGCATTCACGTCTCACGCCACGAATTTAAAGAAGGTAGCATCTGCCCAAGCCAATTTGGACTCAAAAATGAAATATGGCTGATTAGTGATTAATGCAGGTTATCCTCGACTTACGATCACAATTGAGCCCAAAATTTATGTTGCTAAGTGAGACATTTATTAAGTGAATTTTACCCCATTTTACAACTTTTCTGGTTGCGTTGGTTAAGGGGATCACTGCAGTCGTTAAATGAATAGCACAGTTGTTAAATGAATCTGATTTCTCCCTTGACTTTGATTGCCAGAAGATTGCAAAAGGGGATTGCATGACCCTGGGATATTGTAGTCATCATAAATGTGAGTCCAAGGTTGCCAAGTGCCCAAATGCAAATCACGTGACTATGGGGATGCTGCAACTGTCATAAATATGAAAAATGGTCATAAGTCACTGCCGCTGTAACTTCAAATGATCACTAAAGGAACTGTTGTAAGTCAAGGACTTCCTTTAGTGATAGGATAAACCATCAGTAGACCCCAGGGTCATTGGTCATTTGGGAAGTTGAAATTACATGTCAGAAAGGGACAATCATAAATCACCCTGTGGCTGGGATGGCGAACCTATGGCACCTCTCTGTGGGCACGTGAGCCGTCGCTCAGCTCAGCTCCACCGCACATGCATACACGCCTCCCGCCAACCAGCTGATTTTTGGGATGCGCGGGGGGCAGAGCACCTGTGAAAGATGCACGTAAGTGCACAGGGGGGTCGTGCATGCATGCGCGGGGAGCTCCAGGGGGTGCGGGGGTGGTGTAGTGCGCCGCCTCAGGGCCCGTTTTTGGGCCCAGGAGGCTGCAGGGAGCCCTCCTAGGCCAAAGACGGGGGCAGGGGGGTCACGTGCGCATACATGGGGGGTCCCATGTGCAGAGGGGCGCATTGCATTATGGGTGCCGGCACATGTGTGCTGTAGGCGTGCGTACACACTCTTTCGGCACATGACGAGAAAAAGGTTAGTCATCACTGCCCTACGGTATTGCAAATCACAATAATATAAAATACCACAACAAAGCAGTAGATCCAGTAATCAATCAGATCAAACATCAGTCAGAAGATCCAGTAATCCAACATGTTAATATTCAATTAAGCATGTTAACATTGGAGATCAGAGACACATTTACTGGGCAAATATTTTAATCCCAATTTACCTGTATGCACTTTCTGTATTTTATAATATACAAACCAACATCATTTTTCATTGAAATCCATACTTTAACTTCCACAAAGGTTCATGATTTGGGGAGAAACTTTTGCAAAACTGCGTGCACTAAGATGCACCTATGTAAATATGAAATTTTTACCATAGTTTATCATTGTTCCTGCTATTCACCTTTTCATTGTCCAGGGTGTCCTTCTGTACGAACGCTTGGACAAATTCTTGCGGTCCAATGTAACTAAGTCTCTCCTGAAAGAAAAAAAAAATCCACTTATGGTCAACATTCATCCTTACAAAAGTAAAAGTGAAGGCGTTTCTATGGATTTTACTCCGCTAGTCGTTGCTGACCATAGAGGGCGATGTTCATCTCTTTTTCAAGGCCATTGAGCCAGCGCTGTCCAAAGACATTTCCCTGATCATGCAATTTCACGGAGTGCTCTTACCTTCCCACCAAAGTGGTAACTATTTATTTACTTGCATCTGCATGCTTTCGAACCGCATTTGGCAGGAGCTGAGGCAAGGACGGGAGCTCACCCGGTCACATAGCGCTCGGGTCTCAAACCCCGGGCTACCAGCTTTCCAGCTAACAAGCAAAGCGTCTTAACTACCGAGCCACCGCGCCTCCCTTTGTAGAAGACCACAGAGAAAAATGATCAAGCAAGAGTCAAATATACAGTGGGGGAATACACTTACTAGCTCTATGTGAGTGAGCTGCTGGGCTAACATGTAAGGATCGCTGCAGACGGTGATGATATCTCGTTGGATGGCCTGGGGTTTGGTCTTTAATACCGTCAGCCTATCGGTTGAAGTCGCATTGATTTTTGCAAGAACTTCCTCGTATTGGTTAAGAGAGGCCAGCTTACGAATGAGGCTCTGGATGATTTGCTGCACGTTTTTTCGATAGGCCTAAAAAGAGATGGAAAGAGAAATAATGAAAAGGGATCATTTTTTTTGAATACCTGAAATGCTTTCTGTTGGCGAACCTTACACATAACAGCAATGTCTTCTGCTCATGGTCACATTTTACTTGTAGCCTGCCTTTAATTTTTATTGATTAATTTTAATATTACGTATTATATTACAAATAATTCAAGGTGGCAAACATGTCCAGCACACTTTCTCTTTCAATTTTCCCCACAGCAACAACCCTATGAGGTGAATTGGGCTGAGAGAGAGAGAGAGGTTGTCCCAAAGTCACTCAGGTGGCTTTCATGGCTAAGGCAGGACTTGAACTCAAGGTCTCCTGTTTTCTAGCCTAGTGCCTTAACTACTAGACCAGGGATCTGCAACCTTAAATAATCAAAGAGCCATTTGGACCCGTTTCCCACAGAAAAGAAAACACCGGGCACCACAAAACCTGGGTGGGCGTGGCCAACTCGATGTCACTCACTTCTACCAGTCACATGACCCCCCTCTAGCCACGCCTACCCAGCCGGTCATTAGGGCAGAGAATCCATTGTTAAAAAACACCAGGAACCACAAAATCCTTTTGACATCTCTCTCTCTCCCTTCCCTTCCTCCCTGCCTCTCTCCCCCCTCCCCCTCTTATCTCTGTCGCTATGTCTCTCTCTCTTCCCCAACTCTCTGTATCTCCCTGCCCTGGCTGCTTCTCCATTCCCCACCATTCATCCTTACCTTCTCAGGCCAGGCAAGGAATGACTGGGAAGGGAGGGCGAGGGGAGGGCGAGTGGTGGGAGCACCTGATAGGGAGCCACAGCAGAGGGCCCAAAAAGCCGCATGCAGCTCCAGAGCCGCAGGTTGCTGACCCCTCTACTAGACCAAACTGGCTCTCTGTTGCTTCGCCACCAAAGAGAACTGGAAACCACAATCTTTTGAAGATTTCTAAACACCAACAATCACGATTTCTAGCTGAATCTAAACCCAGAATTCTGTTTTAACTTTTGTTTTTACTCTTTCTCCAATTTTTTTATGCACTGTGGCTTTCTTCTTCTTCTTACTCTTCTTGGAATTATTAGATGAAATGCCAGAAAAAGTAACCAAAAATGGTGAGCTACATACGTATACTTTGACTTAGCTTGATTAGCAAACAACTGTTAAATCAAACCCTTTTAAAAAACATGATGTTTTCTTATTTTCTCAAGACAGTGCTATAGGCATTACTTTATTGCCTATAAAATGAAGGCTGGGATGTCATAACGGAGATGAAAGTCAATTGGAGCACTTTTCCCATTTCTGGGCAGGGGTGCCACATTTCCTGTTCTGTAGACACAACCAGTGCCTTCGATCAGCGCCACTGCAACTTCAAACAGTCACTAACCAAGGGATTGTAAGTCCCTTGTAGAGCTGTAATGTAGCGCTACCTGTATTATGCTTTGAAGCTTGCTTTTTCCTGTGCAGAAGACAAGCTCATGCATGTAGAGCTTTCTGATGAATACAATTACTTAAAAAGGGGAAGCAAAGAATTAGGCAGGTACTAAAGGAAGCTAAAATGGAGATCCAGGATTAAATTTGCCTCTGACTCATCTGCACTGCCTCGTTGTACTAGGAAAAACATGGTTTTGTAAGCCTATCCCTTATAAAGAAAAGGAAAGGAAAAAGGAAAAAAAGGAAAGAAAAAGAAAAAGAAAAAGAAAAGAAAAGAAAAGAAAAGAAAAGAAAAGAAAAGAAAAGAAAAAGTGGAGATAGGAACTAAAGTGACAGGAAAAAAAAAATGAAATGATTCCAATTAAGTTGTCCACCATAGGCCCTTCCAGTAAAAACCACAGCTTTAATTTTCTTTCTTTTTCTAGCTTAACCTCTTCCTTCAACAGACTTTGCTTGTGGCTATGCGACCACATTGTTTGCGCAAGCTGAGTTTCCAACACAACTCACTTGCCAGCATTTTTGAGGCTACGATGTAACTTTAACAAGAAAGCCATAAAAACTGACTTCCAATCTGGAGGATAACTTCTCATTTACATCCATGCTATGTGTGAGAGAGAACGGATATTTATATATAGGTCAAGTCCTTTTATATTTTTATTCTTAAATCAAAACTCATATTTTTTTTTAAAAAAAAATGAAATTTAAACTTCTGATTAAAGGTTGGGCTCAAGCTTTGAAAAGACAATAAAAGGCGAATGAAGGACGTTGATGAATTGGGAGACCATAACGAGGGATGTCTTTCACGCTAGGCCAGGGGTCGGCAACCTTAAACATTCAAGAACCACAAAGGTCCTAACCGGAAGCCCCCGTTCAATTCTGGAGCCAACCGGAAGTCCGGTTCCCCCACCATAGCCTCCTCCTAGCACGGCATCCTTTTTCCTCTGCCTGTCCTAACCGAAAACCCTATCAATTGTGGAGTCAACCAGCAACAGGGAGCACAGCAGAGGGATAAAAGAGCCACATGCGGCTTCAGAGCCACAGGTTGCTGACCCCTGGTCTAGTTACCTCAACAACAGCCAGGCATGGTGAAATCTCAGACATCTGCAGACTGCTAAAAAATGCTGGCAGATGGACCAAGGGGGCAAAAATGAGGATGCTTCTGGGCTATGATAACTTTAGTCAAAAAGCATTAAAGTAGAATTCCGGTAGTCTCATTTTATTACTTTCCTTGCCACATTTGCTAAGTGAATCACTCTGGTTGTTGTTAGTAATATGGTTGTTAAGTGAATAGAAATAGAAATAGCACTTAGACTTATATACCGCTTTACAGCAGTGGTGAAATTCTATTTTTTTTTACTTTATTTATTTATTTATTTATCAAATTTATATGCCGCCCCACTCCCGAGGGACTCAGGGCGGTGAACAGCCAAAGTAAAATACAGACAATATAAACATTAAAACCCATTAAAATTATTAAATGTTTTGGCCCAAAAACAAATTTAAAACACCCGATTTGTGAGACAAATTAAAAACAATTAAAAAAATTTAAAAGGGAGAGTTAGGCCAAACCAGCCTGCTGGAATAAAAATGTTTTGAGAGCACGACGAAAAGTGCGGAGATCCGGGATCCTCCGTATCTCCAGGGGGAGCTCGTTCCAGATGGTAGGTGCCCCCACAGAGAAGCTTCACCCCTCTGGGGGTCGCCAATCGACACTGTTTAGCCGACGGCACCCTGAGAAGCCCCTCTCTATGGGAGCGTACTGGTTGGTGAGAGGCTATTGGTGGCAGAAGGCGGTCTCGTAGATACTACCGGTTCTGTGGGCATGGCTTGGTGGGCATGGCAGGGGAAGGATACTGCAAAATCTCCATTCCCACCCCACTTTGGGGCCAGCCAGAGGTGGTATTTGCCGTTTCTCCGAACTACTCAAAATATCCACTACCGGTTCTCTGAACTAACTCAAAATTTCCACTACCTGTTCTCCAGAACCTGTCAGAACCTGCTGGATTTCACCCCTGCTTTATAGCCCTCTCTAAGCAGTTTACAGAGTCAGCCTATTGCCCCCAACAATCTAGCTCCTCATTTTACCGATCTCGGAAGAATGGAAGGCTGAGTCAACTTTGAACCTGGTGGGATTTGAACTGCCAAATTGCAGTTCAATTGGGTGTGGCTAGGTGGGTGTGGTGTGGCTTGGTGGGCGTGGCTTGGTGGGCATGGCAGGGGAAGGATACTTTAAAATCTCCATTCCCACCCCACTCCAGGGGAAGGATACTGCAAAATCTCTATTCCCACCCCACTTCTGGGGCCAGCCAGAGATGTTCTTTGCCGGTTCTCCAAACTACTCAAAATTTCCGCTACCAGTTCTCCAGAACCTGTCAGAACCTGGTGGATTTCAACCCTGCTCATGTTTGGTTTCCCCATTGACTCTGTTTGTCAGAAGGTCACAAAAAAGAGATTACATGACCCCGGGACACTGGCACCGTCATAAATGTGAGCCAGTTGCCTAGCCTCTGAATTTTGATCACATGTCCATGGGGATGCTGCATTGGTCATGTGAAAAATGACCATGTCACTTTTTTGAGTGCCTTTGTAACTTTGAACAGTCACTAATTGAACCGTTGTTAAGTCGAGGACTATCTGTATTCAGTTCCTGGATTTAAAAAATTGAAAGGATAAACCTATGAAGGAGGATTTGATGGGGGTTCTATTCTTAGAAGCCTAACACTCCTTGTCCTGCTCTGCAATGCAGTGCGATAAATACAAGGTCACAATTTACTTTTCCAAAGGAAACTGCTAACCGGCATCACAAATAATTTATGGCGCTCTTGAATTCTATTACAATATTGACTTTTCCATTTCTTTTTTGCAAATCTCTTCTTCAGTATGCAAACACAGAAGCACTTATTTAAAATTGCATATGGATTGCCCATGGACAAAACAACCCTTTTCAAGGTGGCTTGAAACTTTGAATAAAACAATAAAAATCCTTCCAACAGCTTCATAACTGTCACTGAAAGACAATTCAAAGGGTCAAAGCCAAATCAAGTATAAACTTTAAGGGAGCGTTTCCCAACCTTGGGCACATTTTATGATGTGTGAACTTCAATTCCCAGGATTCCACTGTATGCTGGCTGGGGAATTCTGGAAGTTAAAGTCCACGCATTTTAAAGTTGCAAAGGTTGAGAAATACTGCCTTAAGGTCAAACGTTTATTAAAACAACTGCCACTACACTTGGAATACTGCATCCAGTTTTGGTTGCCACGATGTAAAAAAGATGTGGACTCTAGAAAGAGTGCAGAGAAGAGCAACAAAGATGATTAGGGGACTGGAGGCTAAAATATATGAAGAACGGTTGCTGGAACTGGGTATGTCTAGTTTAAAGAAAAGAAGGACTAAGGGAGACATGATAGCAGTCTTCTGGTATCTCAGGGGCTGCCACAAAGAAGAGGGAGTCAAGCTATTCTGCAAAGCACCTGAGGGCAGGACAAGCAATGGGTAGAAACTAATCAAGGAGAAAAGCAACATAGAATTAAGGAGAAATTTCCTAACAGTTAGAAAAATGAATCAGTGGAACAACTTGCCTCCAGAAGTTGTGAATGCTCCAACACTGGAAGTTTTTAAGAAGATAACCATTGGATAACCATTTGTCTGAAGTGGTGTAGGGTTGGTTTCCTGCCTAAGCAGGGGGTTGGACTAGAAGACCTCCAAGGTCCCTTCCAACTCTGTTATTCTATTCTACACAGTTCCACAACACATTCACTGAGAATAAATATGTCTCCAGGTCACTTATGGAAGGAAGAGCTCTAACATGACAACTTATCTTCTTCTATCCTTCTTAAATTCTTTGAGCAGCAGGCCTTTCTGTCCATCAAACATGGTAATATGGGGCTGGACATAAAATAGACCCTCGTTTTTCTTTGTATGTGTTTGATTGGCCAACTACACAACTGACTTCTCTTCCGTTACAGTCCCATGAGACCCTGTTGATGAACTTATGAGATGTCATATGGTGACATCTTTTAAGATGTTGGGTGGGAAAGCTGATATGATCAGTTGGCCAATCAGGAAACCAGGAGTTCTAGTCCCGCTTTAGGCATGAGTTGGGTGACTTTGGGCTAGTCACTCTCCTTCAACCCAATCCAACTCACAGGATTGTTAGCGTGAGGAAAATAAAAGAAAAAAGAAGTATTATGTATGTTAATTATTTGTAAAAAAATAATTAAAGGCAAGATAAATAAAAAACATAAAAAATAAAATAAAATAAAATAAAATAAAATAAAATAAAATAAAATAAAATAAAATAAAATAAAATAAAATAAAATAAAATAAAATAAAATAAAATAAAATAAAATAAAATAAATAAAATAAAATAAAATAAAATAAAATAAAATAATAAAATAAACTAACTAAACTAAACTAAACTAAACTAAACTAAACTAAACTAAACTAAACTAAACTAAACAACTAAACTAAACTAAACTAAATTCTGAGAATTGAAGGCCAATATATCTGGAAGATATTAGCACTGAGAAAAGTTGCCTTTAACTGTCATCCTTAAAAAATACTTATGTGCTTTCCTAGCGCAGAGTAGCGTGTGGGCAATTTCCTTGTGATTATGAAATATTCCAGCTGCTGTTGCCTCCAGTATTTCTCAGGATAGTTCGGCATTCCTCAACAACAGTTATCTATTAATCTGTCTTTCTTTGTATAACATCACAGGCAGACAATGACTCATAGTAATTTCCAACAATTGAAACAACATAAAGCATCAAATTCAAAACAATAAAAGAGTTACACAATGATTGAACAAGCTCAATATAGTGGCGCGCAATGAACACTAGAAAAATAGTGACTAACTACTCAATTACCATAATCTTAGTTGCGAAAGGCTCAAGCCTTATAGAACGATGCCAAGGACAGAAATAACTGAACTTCTAGGACCACGGTGTCCCGCCTTGGCCACTTCAAGACTTGTGGACTTCAACTCCCAGAATTCCCCAGGCAGATATGCTGGCTAGGGAATTCTGGGAGTTGAGGTCAAAAGGTCTTGACTTGCCAATTTGTTAGTTGCACAGTGGTGTCCGGCCTATCGCGACCCCATGGACAACGTTCCTCCAGGCCTTCCTGTCCTCTACCATCCTTTGGAATCCATTTAAGCTCAAACCGCTTGGCCTCTGATTCATATTTATGACGGTTGCATTGTCCTGGGGTCATGTGCTCACCTGTTGCAACCTTCTGACAAGAAAAGTCAATGGAGAATCCAGATTCACTTCATAACCGGGTTACTAACTTAACAACTGCAGTGATTCACTTAACAAATGTGTCGAGGAAGGTCGTAAAATGGAGGAAACATGCTTAATGACTCTCTTGCTTAGCAGTGGAAATTTGGGACCAACTGAGGTCATAAGTCAAGGACTACCTGTATATTCCATTCCACACATATAACCATTACTGTCAATGCCGGAGTGGGCCTGGTTGGAGCCATCTTGGAGGCTTCAGGGTTGCCAAATAACAGAGGGAAAGGGGATAATAGTTAGATGGAGGTTTGTAGCCAAAACAATAAAATTTTCCTATGGGAACCAAGGACATTCTCACAGGTGGCTGGCCAGAGGAGGAGGATGGTAATCAGGCAACCGGCCAGCAACTGGATTGGACAATGTGACCAGTGACCTGGGGGAGGGAGAGGGAAAACTAAGCTCTACCATACCGCAAGATCTAAAATGGACAGCTAACATCAAAAACGTCATCAAAAAAGCACAACAAAGAACGTTTTTTCTGCGCCAACTCAGAAAGCTCAAACTGCCCAAGGAGTTGCTGATCTAGTTCTACAGAGGAATTATTGAGTCTGTCATCTGCACCTCTATAACTGTCTGGTTTGGCTCTGCAACCCAACAAGACAGATGCAGACTTCAGATGATAATTAGAACTGCAGAAAAAACAATTGCTACCAACCTGCCTTCCATTGAGGACCTGTATACTGCACGAGTCAAAAAGAGGGCTGTGAAAATATTTACAGACCCCTCACATCCTGGATATAAATTGCTTCAACTCCTACCCTTAAAACGACACTATAGAGCACTGCACACCAGAACAACTAGACACAAGGACAGCTTTTTTCCAAACGCCATCACTCTGCTAAACAAATAATTCTGTCAACACTGTCAAACCAATCACTAAGTCTGCACTACTATTAATCTTCTCATAGTTCCTATCACCCATCTCCTCCCACTAATGACTGTATGACTGTAACTTGTTGCTGTATCTTATGATTTATATTGTTTCCTAGTATGATTTGATTGCTTATTTGTACCCTGTGACTATCATTAAGCGTTGTACCTTATTTTTGACGGATGTATCTTTATGTACACTGAGAGCTATACACCAAAAATAAATTCCTTGGGTGTCCAATCACACTTGGCCAATGAAGGATTCTATTTTACTTTTGATTAGGTGAAAGCCGTGGGAACTTTTAGAGTCGGCTTTCACCAGTTTGTGCCAATATGATGTATCCAATAAAACTGGTCTTTGAGGAACTTGCCTGCCTCGGAGTTCTCATTTCTATAGGTGAGTTCTCATTTCTATTATTTGGAATGCTGACATCTACATTCTACCTTATCCTATATTCCACATATATAACCATTCCTCTTGTATTTCTTTCTGTTGGCAACCGTTTTGCACCTTGAGGCTCACCTCATCTGTACTGGCTATTCGATGGGCCAGTTCTTTTAGATTTCTCATCATGCGCTCATCTCGAAAATCGTATGGAAATGTCTCCGTCCATTCTGCTAAGAGCTGCAGGATTTTGGGGGCAATTTTCCTTAACCGGCTCTGGAGAGGAAGATTAAGTGAAAGAGATAGACAAATTGATTACCAAGATGACTGGGGTGGGTGGGGAATCTCCTTTTAAATTGGGCAGAATATAGGTTTTCATTTATTGCATGCCAAGCTATGTGGCATGACGACGTTGAGGGAGGTTTGGCAAATCAAAGAAAAAGGCAGATCCCACCCTTCTGTTTAGTACCAAAAAAATAATAATCCAAATTTAAACCACCCTCCTTCCAAACAAATGAGTTCCCAACCTCTGCATGAACATTTAACTTGAGGTAAATTATTTATTTATTTATAGGTCAATGTATATATTAGATTCACAAGAGCGAGCTTCTTGCGGGGGAAAAGGGAGGGGAAACTTATACATTCAGCCAGCATCATAAACACTGAGCCTCAATGTATTTGGAATTCAGATTCTCTCCTTTGGGGGGAGTCTAAGTTTCTTTTCCAGGGGTGTCAAACTCAAGGCTCAAGGGCCGGATCTGGCCCTCACGGTGCTTAGATCTGGCCTGGGAGGCTGTCCTGGAAACAGAGAAGGACTAGCTCACGGTGCCTCTGCTCACAAAAATGAGCTCCGGAGGAAGGGTTGCAGGAGGTCGTTGCAGCTGAAAACGGAGCTCGCGCAGCCCTCCCGAGCTCCATTTTTGCTGGCAGAGGGTTGCAGGAAAACGGAGTTTGGGAGCCTGCTTTCGCTGGCAGAAAATGCCCTCAACACAAGTGACATCAAGCTGGCCACGCTCCCCCCCCCCCCCAAGGTCAAACACAACCCTGATGTGGCCCTCAATGAAATCGAGTTTGACATCCCTGTTTTATCCTGTCTTTCTCCTCTGTACTCAAACATTGGTATAGGTTCTCCCGCTTGAGCAGGGGGCTGGACTAGAAGACCTCCAAGGTCCCTTCCCGCTCTATTCTATTCTGTTCTATTCTATGGCACAGGCCTAAAATCCGACGACTCAGTCGGCCACTTACTTGATCAGTTGCAGAATCCGCTCGCCTCTGCTGCTCGGTGCAGAGATGGCAGACTTTTGCCATTAATTCATAAGGGTGTACAAAAAGCCGAGAGCTCAGCAAAAAAGTGAAGATGTATGTTCTCTGTAAGCGAAAGAGAGAGAGAGAGAGAGAGAGAGAGAAATAAAGTCCACTGCTTATTGGTTCGGCTACCGTGCTGCAGAGGTGTTAAAATTTAATTGCACCAAATGCTCCTCTCTGCAGAACCTGTTTAGAATACATCACATCCTGATTGAATATGGCAAGAGACAAGGTGGGGCAGTTACTCAGCTATATGACAATCCTTATATAGAGTTGGGTGGACAGATTGGACACTGATTTCTAACTAAGCCCAGGGCTCCATTGCAGAGAAGGGCAACGATATACTCTTCACAACCTGTGGATTTCAACTCCCAGAATTCCCGAGCCAGCATGGCTGACAAATTCTACATTCAATAAATTTGTTTAACAGGCTTCATTTTATCATGGAGTGAACCGGCACAACCCTGCTTGCAATTTTCCAACGTGGAATTTCTGTGGCTTTCAGGTCATCAATCAGTCAGTCAATCACAGGATGGAAAATTCCACCGGGCTTCCAGAGTTTGACCAACCCCGCATGAGCTATCCAGAAGGGTGTTTATTCACTTTATTTTATGCTTCCATGGGTGAGCGTGAATCAGCTTTGTAAGGCAACAGGAGTGTTTTGAAAATAATGTAACCTATTTAATATTGCATATACTTACCGCGGCAAGACTAGCATTTGCTCAAAAATGGAAGTGCAAAGAAATAACCTCAGAAGAAGTAATACACAAAATTTACCGCTGTGCAGAGATGGACAGACTTACATTAGAACTCAAAGACAAAAGTGAAACAACATACTATGAAGTTGGGAATAAATTTTATAATTGGTTAGATAAGAGGAAGAATGCCAAAAACAAGGGATAACGAATGTCTGGAAATGTATATATCAATGTATATTTATTTATTATTTATTTATTAATTAGACTTATATACCGCCCTTCTCCTTACGGACTCAGGGCGGTGAACAGCCGAATAAAAACCAGTACATAAAAGTTAAAATATTATAAAAACAAATATAAATTTGGCTGAAAATTTAAAACAGATAAATATTAAAAATGAATCAAGTCTAAAAAACTCTAAAAGATTTTTAAAAATATTAATATATCAATGCATATTGAACTTGTGAATGTAATATTGGGTTTATTAAATACATGCATAGTTCGTTAGGAAGTAAAATACTGTATACTTGATATATAATGAAGTAGGAGATATGTAAATTTGTATATAGAGCAAGGAATAGATTACTTATTAACTTGATTTTGATGTAAACATTAGAAACCAGAGACGTTGAGCAATGTCCATTGTTTTACTTTTAAAACTAATAAAATAATAATAAAAAAGGAGTGTTTTGAAAATATTGTGCAACTTATTTGAGTAATTAAACCTCAGTGGAATCAAGCACATCATTTTCACCTTAAGGAAACCTGAGGCAGAAAATAGCCCATCGTTCAGCACATTCCTGAGGACCTGCTGTTCAGATCAAAGACACATTAAGAGATGAGTATCTATTTGCGATTGATACCAGGCTGTGAGTAAGTACTGCAGCTGTCTAGTACAAGCTAGTACACAAAGCATGAGTCAGCAATAAGTATCCACATCTGTTGGGAACCTCTACTTCACTGAAGTATGGCACCTGCAACCTCCAGAATAATTCAAGAAATGGGCCAAATCACAAGAGATCGTTCAATTTCACATATTTGCACGGTTTTGAATCATGTCTGATTCTGGGCTCCATTATAGTCATACATCAATGACTATCTGCACCCTATGGTACATCTTTCCTATTGAAAGCTAAGAGAAGACACACTGCATTTTATGCAGCGGTGGGTTTCAAGTTATGTTACTACCAATTCACACACACACACACACCGCGTACGTGCTCGCTTTGTTTCCGGGCGCCCCTGGTTCACACACGCACCTACCTTCCACACATGTGCCCCGCCTCAAAAACATGCCTAAATAGGATGGCATAGAGCTGGGGTGGCACCGTGATTTCCATTACCGGTTCGGGCAAATCGGTCTGAACCAGCTGAATACCACCTCTCATGTTATGCTTATTAGAGTCTAGCACAAAGAAGAAGAAGAAAAATTATCTACCTCTTTCAAACCCTTTTGGTATGCCACATGATTTGTGGCAAGAGTAAGGGTTTGTGCTAAACTGAAAAAGAGGTATAAGTTGCATATAATCAGCTCATATATAATTGATGTCATTAGGATTACCGTATTTTTTGGAGTATAAGACGCACTGGAGTATAAGCCGCACCTTAGTTTTGGGGGAGGAAAATAACAAAAAAGCTGATTGGCAGGTGGATTGGCCTCCCGGAATACCCCCTATCAGCTGTTCCCAGAGAGTGAATTTTAGCAACAGGTTCCTTGATTGTGAGCTCTGTGCCTTGCTTTTTTTGCTTTTTTTTCTGCCTCTGAAACTTCTGAAACTCTGTTTCAGAAAAAGCTTTCTTTTCTGCCTCTGAAAGCCTCCGAAACAGCTTCAGAAAAAAAGCCTCTGAAGCTCTGTTTGGGGGCTTCTTTTCTGAAGCTTTGTTTCTGATGTTTTTTTCCCGCCTCTGAAACCTCCATTTGAGAAGCTGGGCGGGGCTACATTCGAATATAAGACGCACCCAGATTTCCACCCTCTTTTTTGAGGGTGCGTCTTATTTTCCCTCCTTTGAGGGAAAAAGGTGCGTCTTATACTCCGAAAAATACGGTAATCCATAATTTAGACTCATGAAAACTTGGGAAACTGCTCCTTTTGAAGAATTCAAGCTATGGATTTTTTTTTTAAAAAAAAACTATTTTAGAAATGGTTTGCAATGAATTTCCTAGCACCACCCAATTTTAGGACAAGAAAGCAGCTGTTATTGTCACCAGAATTACTTTGCAATAATTTCTGTGTGTGTAAGAAGGACATGATGGATGGAATGCATGAATTCCAAAGCAAAGCAGACCAAACAGGCGGAAGAATTTGCACTGAAAGATTTCAGTTTTTGAAGCATATGGAATGAAGATTTCTGAGAAGACACAACAACAGTTGTTTCTCAAAACACGAAGTGATTCTCATAACAAGAGATGGTTTTGATATGAACTAAGAACTCAAATGGAATAATACCAAGTTGGCACTGATCAGATCTGGTTTGAAATTAGCAAAATAGACAATTTTATAGTACTTTGAAGCCATCCCCCAAAATGAGAAGATGTCTCAATTCTTCTGAAATTTAAAACTAGCCTGGTGAGGTAGACTTTGCATTGGAAAAATGTGATACTAATTCTAAAGCTGCATTTCTATTTATCCGTCTAGTTCTGTGATTTACATAGCTGACTTTGGCTGAATGTAAAACCTCATCTACTCATTACGTAGATGGGAGACCACATAATCATGGCTGCGCTTTAGTAAAAAAAAAAAAAAAGTAACCATTTGTGTATTTTGCCAAGAAAACGGCATGAATGTGTACCTGTATATCCCTGGGGACTAAGCTCAGCTTGAGAGCAACTTCAATAAGTGAGGTGGTGGGAGAATCAACCATTTTCTCCATCTCAAGTGGAAATCATGCCCCTCTCTTCACTAAGACCAGCGGTGTCAAACTAAAGGCCCAGGGGCTGGATCTGGCCTGCGGGGTACTTAGATCTGGCCCGCCGGGCCGTCCTGGAAATAGCGAGGGACCAGCCTGTGATGCTTCTGCCAGAGAAAATGGAGCTCCATTTTCACTGGCAGAGGGTTGCAGGAGGCTATCCCAGCTGAAAACGGAACTTACGCAGCCCTCCTGAGCTTCGTTTTTCCTGGCTGAGTGTTGCATAAAGCTGTCACAGCCGAAAACGGAGTTCGGGAGTCTGCTTTTACTGGCAGAGCACTTGGGCCACCACAGGTGCCCTCCGACACGAGTAACATTGAGCTGGCCATGCCCACGCTGCCCCCCGGAGGTCAAACACAATCCTGATGCAGTCCTCAATGAAATGAAGTTTGACAGCCCTGTCTAAGATAGTGGCCCCCAATCTTTTGGGCACCAGGGACCGGTTACACAGAGAAAGGTTTTTCCGCGGACCAGAGGGGGGCATGGTTTTGCGTGCTGCCTGCATCCCACAGATGGGGCTTCGCTTGTTTGCGTGGCCCAGTTTCTGGCATGCCGTGGATTGGTGCCAGTCCACAGACTTAGGGTTGGGAAACCCCTGCTCTAAGAGACAAGAGAACGAGAGGCATTGATTCTGCATTCCAATCCGGATCAGGCAAAATTAACTTAGGATAGAGAAATGCAATCTGCTTGTCCTTTTCATTTTCCCAGCCCCTAAGATCATTTACTCCTTGAGGGACAACAAGGGGAAAATACTTCTTTGCAAAGACGCCCAGCTGCTTCTGAGCTGCCCAAGAGAAAGATTAAAGAGACCATCTGCATCTGCTTTGAGATCTTCAATGCCAAACATCAATGTCCGTAGTGCACATAACAGCCCTGATAAAAATAGCCCTCGACCAAGTGACGTGGAGAAAAAGAGAGATGCAATCCAGGCACAACAACAACTCTTTGTGATCGTTTCTCGAAGCCAGGGATAGGTTGCCACCTGGCTGGAAAGCTCTCAAGGTGTAAGGAAAGGGGGTGTCTTATTCATTGCTTATTCAGTCTTATTCATTGCTCTCAGCAACGTTTCTCTGTGCTCTACACTCTGCTGGTTGGTAACACAACAACAATATCCTTAACAGGGGGGAAGGGGGGGGGAGTGATGAAGTTACCACATCATGATACTCTGGCTCATTTTTAGAGATGCTCAAAGCAGCTATGTCAGGAAAAAAAAAATGAAACTTGATTTTGGGTTTTGCTGATTTAGATAGGTTTGTTGTTACAGAAGTGGCTAGTACATATTATCATCCAAAAGTAAAAAGTTGAGGTTTTATGTTAGCACCTTAATCTACTGCACCAAAGGAATCGGAAGCAGGGGTGGGCTGCTGGTGGTTCGCAGGGGTTCGGGAGAACCTCTAAGATTCTGTGCCGTTCAGCGAACCCCCAAATCCCATTCTTTGCTGGCCCCACCCCACCCACTGCCCCCCCTCCCAAGAGTCCCCATGCGGCCCGTTTTGGATGCAGGTAAGTGCAGGGTGTGCGCAGAGGCTCGGGGAGGGTGAAAAACAGGCCTGCCAGAAGTTCAGGAAGGCCTCCAGAGGGCCTCCAGAGCCTGAGGAGACTGTTTTCACCCTCCCAGTGGCTCAAGAAAAACCTCCGGAGCCCGGGGAGGGCAAAAACACCCCATCCCCGCTGTGGTGCAAGAGACCGACTAGGCCACGCCCATCATGGCCACATCCATCCAGCAACTGGGCAGAGAACCCCTTGCTAAAATTTTTGAAGCCCACCTGTGGCCGATGCCCACCCACATGTCTACAGAGTTTCTCAGTCATTCAGGTCGTGGTTGTCCCCAAGGTGCTTTTTCAAAAGGCCACTGCCCTCTCTTGTTTTTTCTTTGAAGATGTTTTGCTTCTCATCCAAGAAGCTTCCTCAGTTCTGATAGAACTTCTGTCAGAACTGAAGAAGCTTCTTGGATGAGAAGCGAAACGTCTTCAAAGGAAAAACCAAGGAAGTCCAGTTTGAATAAGCACCTTTGGGACAACTTACCCTACGTTTTTCTCCCTTCCCCTTTTCCTCCCTTATTTTTCCCTTATCTTCATTTTTCTTTGTACTTCCGTATTTTATATTTTGATAAACTATTAAAATACGTCGTGGAAGTATTGTAAATAATAAAAAAAGGAAAAGCAATACACTCTGGAGCTGGCAAGGCCTTCTCTCTAATTGTTCTCTCTAATGCAAATGCCTTATGGCGCCTTGCCATGCCCTTCCACTTTTGACACAGCAGGGTGAGCGGATTTAATTTGCAAATGGAGAAGACTTACATCTGGGTAGTAATCGAGAGTGGGCACCAAGTGCTGGATGAGAGCTTCCAAAGATCCTGAGAGCAAGTTGTTGTCATGGTAATACAGCCCTTCACAGCTGTCCTCTTTGGACTGGAACAGGTATCGGCTGTAGCCACTGCTGTCAAACATGGCTGCGAAGGGAGGTGTCTGGGGCATACTTTCCTGAGGAAAAACAGCCACAAGAAAACATTAGTCAGTTGAAAGGTTTAAGGCTCTTGTCACAGTTTAGCAGCCCAACTCTTTTATGGCTGAGAAGCCAGGAGACTTGGCCAACATGTGGGTCCTAAATGAATAAGGCCAAAGAACTATATAGGTAGTCCTTGACTTACAATCAGTGGTGGGCTGCAAACGGTTTAACAATGGTTCTATGAGCACATGCGTGCGCGCGCCTAATGCACTTGTGTGCAGAGTTCAAAATGCAGCAATTTGAAGCTCAGCTGCTTACCTTCTAAAGCAGCCCGGTAAGTAGAACAGTGGAGGTGCGGAAATCAGCTATGCCATGCAATCAGCTGAACCAGAAAGAAGGAAATATACGACAGGATAGGGCGGAAGCACATTGGCGGGGCCAGCTGATAGTTGAAGCTACCGGTTCGCACGAACCAGTCTGAACAGGCAGCAGCCCATCATTGCTTACAATCATTCATTTAGTGACCCAAGTCACAATACCACTAAAAAAAGTGACTTATGATCAATTTTTATATTTATGACTGTTGAAGCATCCCCACAGTCACATGATCAAAATTTGGGGGGGGGGGTGCATGTATTTATGGAAATTGCCCTGTCCTGGAGACAAATTCCTTTGTCTCTAAATCACACTTGGCCAAATAACATATTCTAAGCTCTAAAATTCTAATAGGATCACCATTGGTGACCTTCCCCAGCGGACTTCTGACAAGCAAAGTCAATGGGAGGAACCAGACTCGTTGAACGATCGCATGATTCACTTAACAACTGAAGTGGTTTGCTGAACTGTGACCAAAAGGTGGTAAAATGGAGCAAAACTCATTTAACAACTGTCGTGGTTTGCAAGAGAAATGTTGGGCTCATTAGTGGTCGTAAGTCGAGGACTGTATTATGAATTCTGGTCTAGATCTGTAGGATTGCAGTTGTGGTTATTAAATCTAACCCGAACCCTAGCATCCTGGACATAAACTTTTTCAACTCCTATAGTTCAACGCTATAGAGCACTGCACACCAGAACAACTAGACACCAGGATGGTTTTTTCCCGAACGCCATCACTCTGCTAAACACTGTCAAACTAGTTACTAAGTCTGCACTACTATTAATCTTCTCATCATTCCTATCACCCATCTCCTCCCACTTATGACTACATGACTGTAACCTTGTTGCTGGTATCCTTAAGACTTATATTGACTGTTTCCCTATGACTATCATTAAGTATTGTACTTTATGATTCTTGACGAATGTATCTTTCCTTTCATGTACACCGAGAGCGTATCCACCAAGACAAATTCCTTGTGTGTCCAATCACACTTGGCCAATGAAGAATTCTATTCCATTCTTCTTCAGCTTGATTACATGCCATCAACTTGTCAAACACAATAAAAATCAGTTAGCTTTTAAAGATCCAACAAACCATCAAGCCAATAGTTCTTTGAGGTCTTGATCTGTAAATTAACTAATTTTTTATATCATCAGGTTTCTCCAGGAATGGTAAATTTGGATAAACTAACGTTACGTTGGATAAACTATTTTTATCAGCTCTCAAAGGTATCTTGAAAGAGCCATTGCTTTTTGCTTAAATCATATTGCATAAGTGATGACGTCTGAATTGTACCTAAATTTTTAGGTCAGAGGTAAGTTTTTTGAGGGATTATGTTGCATTCTGGAAAAAAAACCTCAAGCAGTTTCTTTCAACTACGTGGCTTTGCAAAGTTCAACTCGCAATTCAAAAGGAACTGTGCAAAACAACCCAAGTTTGAAATACCTTCTTCAAAACACTTTCCAAGCGGCGGAAACAAATTGTTTTGCCTTCCGAACAGCTGTTTTGCTCTCGAAAGAGAGTAATTCAAAACCAAAACAGTTGCAGGACATTAAAGTCAATTGCAAATCGAGTCAAATCACAGCTATATGAGAGAAGTTGTGCAAACTGTATTTATATAGCGTTATGTTGCAGGTATCCCATTGCGAGAACATATCCCCATGTTTTTCTAGAAGTACCAGCTCACATAACTAAAGCTACAAGCTGCGCGTAGCGAAGAAAATATTCTGAAGATGTGCAATATTACCAAGGAACCTCAGCAGTGCTAATCCTCTGTTGTAAACAGTAAATAAAATTTGAACGCCTGGCACATTTTTGTTCAAGAGCAGCATAACAGAGCTCTTGTTAGCATCTCAGAACAATCATTGTTTCTCTTTCCATACATTCTTGAAATTTCCTCCCATCGCTGACCATAATAAAAATGATATTATTGTTCCTAGCAAAATACCACAGTTCAAAGCAACCAACGACTTGGCCTGGTTAGAACTTGGTTAATAAATATAGGGTCTCTCGAGTCAAGGTCAACTCCTAGGGCAGGGGTCTGCAACCTTAAATACTCAAAGAGCCATTTGGGCCCGTTTCCCACAGAAAAGAAAACACCGGGAGCCACAAAACCTCGGGGGGGGGGGGGGGGGCGTGGCCAACTCGATGTCACTCACATCCACTGATCACATGACCCCTCCCCAGCAACACCTCCCCAGTCAGTCATTAGGGCAGAGAACCAGTTGTTAAAAAACACCGGGAACTACAAAATCCTTTTGACATATCTCTCTCTCCCCTCCCTCACTCTCTCTGTATCTCTCTGTCTCTCTCTCTCTCCCCTCTCTATCTCTGCCCTGGCTGCTTTTCCATCCCCTGCCAGTGCCTTCTCAGGCCAGGCGAGGAGTGACTGGGAGGGGAGGGTGAGGGACGGAGCCAACCAATGGTGGGATCACTCAACAGGGAGTCATAGTAGAGGGCCCAAAGAGCCACATGCGGCTCCAGAGCCGCAGATTGCTGACCCCTGTCCTAGGGACAACATAGTCACAACTACTGTGCAGAGTACTTTTGCAACCATACAGGTCAGGGGTGGTATTCACTTACCTTCGCTACCAGTTTGTACAGTGAACATGTGCAGAGCCTTTCACGCATGCACAGTGTCAAAAACGGGACTTGATGACATCCGGGTGGGTGGGTGGAGCCTCCCGCAGCCGCCACTACCAGTTCGCCTGAACTGGATAGAACCGGCTGAATTCCACTACTGATACAAGTGGTCTTCAACTTACGACCACATTTGGAATCGGAATTTTGGTCGTAAATCATTACAATTGTAAGTTAAGATACAACGTGACCAGATCAGCACCAAAGCTGCTTTATTGCTCAGGCCTATCTATGCATAGGAATCTATCTACTCAACTAAGGATTAGCACTATTTTGGTGCTAGATAAGGGCCAATGGAATTCAAGAGGGGTTGGACTTAGTCTGTTTTCTCCGCAAATCTACATGCAAGCTTGCACACTCTCAAAGACTCTGCACAACTCATGACCTTCTACTCATCTTACATGGCCGTGTCACAGCCATGCAGCAGAAAGAATGAATCAGCAATCCATCAGGAGCTTCTTCAAACATTTCAAACATCAGAGGCTGCTCACTTACCTCTAGGCTGATTGGTTAAAATGCCATATATAGCCATTTAAGATCAAATCAATAAATCAGACAGGTTCTCTATGTAAAGCAAGAATGCCTAACCTTGGCAACTTTAAGACTTATGGACTTCAACTCTCGAGAATTCTCCAGCCGGCCATGAATTCTGGGAGTTGAAATCCACGAGTCTTAAAGTTGCCAAGGTTGAACACCCCTGATATAAAGAATTCAATTCAATCAGAATAAACCTGGAAGGGACCTGGGAGGTTTCTAATGCAGCCCCCTGCTCAGGCAGGAAATCCTATACAATTTTAGACAAATAGCTGTCCAGTCTCTTAAAAATCTCCAGTGATGAAGCACCCACAACTTCTGATTAATTGTTCTCACTGTTAGGAAGTTTCTCCTTAATTCCACTTGGCTTCTCTCCTTGATTAGTTTCCATCCATTGTTTCTTGTCCTGCCCTCAGGTGCTTGGAGAATAGGTTGACCCTTTCTTCTTTGTGGCAGTCCCTCAAAACTGGAATACTGCTATCATGTCATCCCTAATCCTTCTTTCTTAGACTAACAATATCCAGTTCCTGCAACTGTTCTTTATGCGTTTTAGTTTCCAGACCCTGCGCACAGTCACTCATGCTCTCGTCACTTCCCGTCTGGACTACTGTAATGCTCTCTACATGGGGCTCCCCTTGAAGAGCACTCGGAGGCTCCAGCTGGTCCAGAATGTGGCCGTGTGGGTGATTCTGGGAGCGACACGGCGCTCCCATGTAACACCTCTCCTGCGCGACCTGCACTGGCTCCTGGTGGTCTTCCGGGTGCGCTTCAAGGTGTTGGTTACCACCTTTAAAGTGTTCCATGGCTTAGGACCCGGATATTTACGGGATCGCCTTCTGCCATCGATAGCCTCTCACCGATCAACACGCTCCCACAGAGAGGGACTCCTCAGGGTGCCGTTGGTCAAACAGTGTCAACTGGAGACCCCCGGGAGAGAGCCTTCTCTGTGGGGGCACCCGCCCTCTGGAATGAACTGCCCCCGGGGATGCGTATGATTCCTGACTTGCGCACCTTCCGCTGGGCCGTTAAGATGCTCCTCTTCCAACAAGCTGGCCTGGCCTAATAAGGATTCAAAATGGGTATTTTAGATTGGTGAGTTTTAAATCTGGGGGCCAAATTGTTTAATTCGTTTTTAAAGTGTTTTAAATTTTGTATTATGTGTTGTTTTTATCTTGGCTGTACACCGCCCTGAGTCCTTCGGGAGAAGGGCGGAATAAAATAAAAATAAAAATAAAAATAAAAATAAAAATAAAAATAAAAATAAAATAAAATAAAATAAAATAAAATAATAAAATAAAATAAATAAAATAAAATAAAATAAAATAAAATAATAAAATAATAAAATAAAATAAAATAAAATAAAATAAAATAAAATAAAATAAAATAAAATAATAAAATAAAATAAAATAAAAAAATAAAATAAAATAAAATAAAGTAAAGTAAAATAAAATAAAATAAAATAAAATAAAATAAAATAAAATAATAAAATAAATAAAATAAAATATCTTAGTTGCTCTTCTCTGCACCTTTTTCCCAAAGTCTTAACATCTTTTTTGTAATGTGGTGACCAAAACTGGAAGCAGTATTCCAGGTATAGTCTTACTAAGGATTTATAAAATAATACTTCACATGGTTTTGATTCTAAGGACCAGGGAAACAAAATCCAGACTGAAGTCTGAAGTTTGAAATCAGGATCTGGGCCTCCTTCATCCCAACAGGAAAGTATGGACCCAAGACTTTTCACCTGGAGTTCACAGCATTCGGACAACAGCTCAAGGTCACAGCATTACAGAGCCCCAGCTGAGTCCTTTGGCATAAGGGAGACCGCTGGGCTCCAAAAATAAGACCATTCTAACTACGCTCCCCAATTATAGTTATAGGTAGTTCTTGATTTAGGACCACAAGCAATCATTTAAACTGCTCGTCAAATCGGTTGTTAAGTGAATCGTATCATTTTGCCACGGTTGCTAAGCAAATCGCTGCAGTTATTAAATGAATCTGAAGGTTAAATTAAATGAAGGTTGCAAATGGAAGTCACATGACTACGGGATGCTGCCACCCTTGTAAATTCATGCTACTTGCCAAGGATCTGAATTTTGACTGCGCAACGTGGTCGCTGGCTGGAGCATCGCTGGCGACGCAGCGATGCTCGTAAAGGTGAGGACTGGTTGTAAATCCCATTTCTCAGGGCCGTTGTAGTTTGAGCAATCACTAAGCGAATGTGTTGTGGCCTGTCAGCCACCAGCCCCTCCAGCAGGCAGATCAGAGGAGGAGGAGGAGGCGTGGGAATCAGGGCCATCATCAGAACAACCTGGGAGCTCTGAGGGGGAAAAGGGAATGGAGCTGGCAGAGAGAGAGAGAGAAAGGCGGAGCCTGGGCCGTCTGTCAGCTCTCAGATGGAGAGTCAACAGCCCCCAAGTCTGGAGGTGGCTGATGAGAAGGAGGAGGAACAGCTGGGTCCAGTGCCTGATGCATGGATTCGCAGAAGGCAGAGGAGAGGAGAGCAGTGGAAATCCATGGGCCGGTCCTTGGGACGGAAAAGCCATTGCTGCTAGAGAAGCTCCACCCAAGCTCTGGGGATAGAAGGCAGGGGGCGGCAATGAATAGGTGTGGCAAACTGTTCTTCTCCCTGCCGGAGAGACTTGTTAGTCTGTGTTGAGAGAGAAACTTTTTGCGGTGCTGCTGGCGCTCCTAATAAAGGAATCCTTGATTTAAAATACAGAGGGTTTGCCGTGTTTGGGGAGCTGGATCAGAACATAATGGGTATACAAATCGAGGACCACCTGTCCCTGATCCTTCCCAAAGTTTTCTAGCTACACACACAAACCTGGGTTGTAACCTTTCTCTAAGCCAGGGGTCTGCAACCTTAAATACTCAAAGAGCCATTTGGACCCGTTTCCCACAGAAAAGAAAACACCGGGAGCCACAAAACCTGGGTGGGCTCGATGTCACTCATTTCCACCAGTCACATGACCCTCTAGCTACGCCTACCCAGCTGGTCATTAGGGCAGAGCACCGAAGTTAAAAAACACCGGGAACCACAAAATCCTCTCTCTCCCCTCCCTTCCTCTGTATCTCTCTATGTCTCTCTCTCTCACCCTCTCTCTCTATCTCCCTGTCTCTGTTCTGGCTGCTTCTCCAACCCCCATTGTCGTCCTTACCTTCTCAGGCCAGGCGAGAAGTGACTGGGAGGGAGGGGTTAGGGGTGGGGCCAGCCAGTGGTAGGATCACCTGACAGAGAGCCACAGCAGAGGGCCCAAAGAGCCGCATGTGGCTCCGGAGCCCCAGGTTGCTGACCCCTGCTCTAAGCACATACGGGGAAGCACACGTACCCCCTTATCCCCGGCACAGTTGCCGCTCCCCCAATTAACCAGAAACAATCTCCAAATGGCAAGCCTCATTTGCGCAGGCCAGCTGCTGGGAACGCAGCCTTGGCAAACCGCGCACCCAGGCGCCCATAAAGAGCCTGAATATGTGTCCCGTCCCTCCCCTTCCCTCCTAGCCATTATGCCATATCCCTTCTCTTTACGGCGACCAGCCACAAGGTGAAAGGTGAAAGAAAGCATAAATGAAACCAAGGAAAGACAGGCTGGGAAAACACCTGATTTTTATTTTTTTTTTGAAAAGCCAGAGCTAATGGGGCAGCCTACAGAGAAATCTGTTTCCCCCCCCCCCCGTTTTTTTTTTTTTTTTTGCCTCCATCTGTCCACTCAGTGGCACACAAAGCATTTGCAGTACGAGTAGAGAAGCTATTAAGTTATTAGCCAGATTCCTAGGGACATTTTAAACCCCCCACCTCCCCAAAAAAGCAAAACACAGCCGTGCACAAAGAATTCAAAAAAAAGCTGGCTTGTTTCTGGCAGCAGGTTCCAAACAAAGGAAGCTTTCAAAAGCCCCCAACTCCCATCTCTCCCACCCCCAAGGATATAGCCAGCAAACAATAAAGAGAAAGCAAAACTTGCTGCGTAGGGAATAGAGGACACGCGGAGGGGAGCCTTCCCACCCTGTGGGGAACCCCCCCCCCTCCTTCCTCTCCCTTCTGCTAATCCCTCTTTTCAAAATGCCAAAGGAGATTTGCATCAAAATAAGGGAGGGCAGCAGGCAGAAGATCTTCGGAAAAAGTCACATTCATCTCTGGGAGCAGCTGTTCAACTGGGGGATTGGAGTCTTCCCAACGCAAAATAGGTCAGGAGGGGGCCCTCAAGGAAAGGCTTCCACGTGCCTGTAACAGAAGAAGGAGAGCTATGGGGCGGGGCGGGGGGGGGTAGCTCATGCAACAAAACTAGGACCCTTCAAAGAAAGAAGCTGAAAGGAACCAGTCCGAGAATGCTTTGGAAGGAAAAGATACTTAAAGATTTTTTTTTTAAAAGAGAGAGGGGGAGAGAGAGAGAGAGAAAGGAGGAGGAAGAGGGGATGTAGACATTAATAGAGGAGAATTTTTGGGAGTTCAGGGAGTGAATTGTGCGGTCCTTGCGACGCTCTCTGAGGCATTTCATTACCCAACCAGGTAACATCGTCAGGTGTAAGGAATGTGGAGTTTCCTCCCCAAACAGTAGTTCGTCCTGCCTGTGTTGGTGGGAGTGTGGGTTTTCTTTTTGATTGATTGATTATTATTTATTTATTTATTTATTTATTATTTATTTATTTATTTATTTATTTATTTATTAGTTCGATATATATGCCGCCCTTCTCCGGAGACTCAGGGCGGCTTACAATGCGTTAAGCAATAGCCTTCATACTTTTGTATATACCTGCTTAGTAGGGCTTTTGGCCCACCCTAAGCGGTGTTCTTTTTTTATACAAAGTCAGCTTATTGCCCCCACAATCCGGGTCCTCATTTTACTTCCCTTGGAAGGATGGAAGGCTGAGTCAACCTTGAGCCTGGTGAGATTCAAACTTGCAGTAATTGCAGTCAGCTGGCAACCTCAAGTGCTACTTTAACAGCACTTAGTCCACTGCGCCACCAGGCTCTTAGGGTATTGGTTCTTCTTGTTGTTGTTGTTTTGGCTTGATTGTTTGTCTGGTATTAATCCCTGTTTATCTGGGCCTAGGCTGCTGGAGAGGTTGTGTTCTGGGCTTTTGGTTTCCTTCTTAGCATTTTATTGTCTCTGATGATGTTATTTAGTTGTGAAATGAAACGCATGCAAGAAAGCCATCAAGCGCAGAGGGCACCAAGGACCCCGCAATTTAGAAATCGGTCAATTCCTAGGCATGGGATGCCGTCTCTTTCACCAAAGATTTTGCCATACTTTCTCATTCTAACTCTTATACAGATAGCCCGCTATTCTTTAGGACACTTTTCAACTGTCCAAGAATGTGAGTTCTCTATCGGGTATACTGGAGATTAAAAGGGGAAACAAACCACAGTAAAAACAGCCCCGGATAAGCCCAGCCAAGAGTGAAAATGCTATGTACAAAATCAAAGGAAAACCCTCCGCAAGTCAAACAGATAGAGATCTAAAGATGCTAAAAGCCTTCCTTGAAATGGTTAGGTGTGGTCCCTAAGAGCTTTGCACCCATCAATCCCCATGGCAACGGATGCAAACCTTCCCCTGCCCCTTAGATGACTTGGCCAGGGGTGAAATCCAGCAGGTTCTGGAGAACCGGTAGCAGAAATTTTGAGTAGTTTGGAGAACCGGCAAATGGCACCTCTGGCTGGCTCCAGAGTGGGGTGGGAATGGAGATTTTGCAGTACCCTTCCCCTGCAATGGGGAGGGAATGGAGATTTTGAAGTATCCTTCCCTTGCCACACCCACCAAGCCATGCCCACCAAGCCACACCACGCCCACCAAGCCACACCCACAGAACTGGTAGTAAAAAAATTTGAATTTCACCACTGGACATGGCCTTGCCTACCAGAAACCACATCTTCCAAACAATGGTTAAGTGATGGCATTAAAATGATGGTGGCCTGTATAGGATGTATGAACCAACCCATCGGTTAATTCACCAATCTCCGAGCCAAATATTCTATGCTGTGACTTAAGCATTCCATCCCAAACCAGCTGTTAATACAGGTAGTCCTTGACTTATGACCCCAATTGAGCCCAAAATTTATGCTGTTAAGTGAGAGGTTTGTTAAGTGAGTTTTGCCCCGTTTTGCGACTTTTCTTAACGCATTTGTTAAGCGAATCTCTGCAGTTGTTGAATTAGTTAACACGGCTGGTAAGTGAACCTGGTTTCCCCATTGACTTCGCTTGTCGGAAGGTTGCCGAAGAAGATCCCATGACCTTGGGATACAGCAAACCGTCATTAATATGAGTCAATAGCATTAAGTGTTCTAACTTATGATTCTTGATGAACGTATCTTTTCTTTTATGTACACTGAGAGTGTATGCACCAAGTCAAATTCCTTGTGTGTCCAATCACACCTGGCCAATAAAAAAAACTGTTCTGTTCTGTTCTGTTCTGTTCTGTTCTGTTCTGTTGTTCTGTTCTGTTCTGTTCTGTTCTGTTCTGTTCTGTTCTATTCTATTCTATTCTATTCTATTCTATTCTATTCTATTCTATTCTATTCTATTCTACTCTACTCTACTCTACTCTACTCTACTCTACTCTACTCTACTCTACTCTACTCTACACTCTACTCTACTCTACTCTACTCTACTCTACTCTACTCTACTCTACTGCCAAACAGCTGAATTTTATTCATGTGACCATGGGGATATTGCAACGGTCATGTGATAAATGCTCATAAGCCACTTTTTTCAGTGCCGTTGTAACTCCAAGTGGTCACCAAACGAACTGTTGAAAGTCGAGGACTACCTGTAGAATTGTGTTACGAGTTTCTTTAGTGACTATGGTGTATCTCGTTTATTCACCATGGTTGGTTACTAAGAGGATTGCACTATGCTTCATTTGAAACAGACCAATGCTTCTCAGCGTTGGTGACTTTATGATGTGCGGACTTCAATGCCCAGAATTCCTGAGCTAGCCATCCTGGCTCAGGAATTCTGGGAGTTGAAGTCCACAGGTCTTTCAGTTGCTCTAATTCATAATCATCGTAAGTTTATTTGTCAAGCATGTATCATCTGGCTGTGTACCGCCCTGAGTCCTATGGGAGAAGGGCGGTATAGAAATATATACATACATACATATACATATACATATACATATACATACATACATACATACATACATACATACATACATATATATATATATAAATGGTAAAAGTATAAACATAATATGAATACATGAAAAGAGTAAGCAAAAAGGAATATTAGGCCAGGCACGCTGGTGCACTTATGCACCCCCCTTACAGACCTCTTAGGAATGGGGTGAGGTCAACAGTAGGCAGTTTAAGGTTAAAGTTTTGGGGGTTTGGGGAAGAAACTACAGAGTCAGCTACTGCATTCCAGGCATTGACCCCTGTGCTACTCCTGTACTAGAAGGACTTACAATTAGTACTATCATCCTCCAAAAACCCTGGAAAAATTCAGCCAGCTATTTATTTTGTTATCAAGGAAAGCTCAGGTGATTTATGGACTGAATTAATTGGAAAGGCATACACAATAGATCTGAGAATGGCCAAAGCCGAGCAAAGCATGCCCTAACTCCATTTGGTGCCTAGCATCTGAGGCCAGTGTCTTACCAAGTCATTATTTACAACCGAGCAGCTGGCAAGGAAGCCGTTTGAAACAAAAGCCCATCTTGAAGGGAAGGCACAAGCTTCACATCTGCATTTTCTGCCTATTATCTCTATTCAGACCCCAGATGTTGACTTTATTTGGTTCCTTCTTTGAACCCAAAGTGGAAAGATTTCTAAGTGGTTGAGAACTCAAGTTACCTTAAACAGCAGCTTGTTTTAACTAGTCTCCATAGGAGTGGTGAAATTCAGCTGGCTCTATCCGGATTGCATGATCCGGTAGTGCTGGTGGCAGAAGGCTCTGCCTACCCACCCAGACGTCATCACATCCCGTTTTGGACCCTCGGCATGTGCGCAGAAGGCTCTGTGCACGCCTGGAGGAGGCGCGCGTGCTCACATTTGTCAATTGGTAGTGAAGGTAAATGAATACCACCCCCCTAGTAGATAATATTTGCAGCTCAGGGTTGAACTGATGATGTTGCCTAGTTTGGTAATGAAATGTCTGGAAGAAAATCACCAAGTTCAGAGAGCACCAAGGACCCCCCCCCCCCCAGTTAAACTAGCCTGTTGACTAAAGTTTTCTGCATTTATACAAGATGCTAAACCAAACAAATCAAGCTCTATTCTGCCATGTGTGAATCCAGCTTGTGCATCTAGGCAGAAGTAAATCCCCTTCCCAATGAAAGAGAACCCTTCCAAAAAACTGAGTACAGTTTATAGAGCACATCAGCTGAATGATGAGATACGAGTGGCGTAGTGGCCTAGAAATGGAGCCCCACAATCAGGAGGCTGTGAATTTGATCCTAGGTAGAGGCAGATATTTCTCTCTCCGGGCACCCTGAAAAATGTATTTGCTGAACAAAACTCTGCATTGGCGACAGGAAGGGCATCCGGCCATTAAAACACTTTGCTTGCTCCATTCAGTTGCCCAGACTCCACCCTGCAAGGAATTATGGGGTCGTTAAATGAAGATGATGATGATTAGCTGAATGATGAGATAATGTTTTATTGTCCTTTGTGTGTGTGTGTGTGTGAACCCAATGCTCTACGTTAAATGCTCTGTAAGGAATGAACACAGACGATAAACCACATGTTCTGCTTTTATAGAATTCCATCTCTCCACTAATTTGCAACTACTGCTAATCAAAGCTACTTAAACTCAGGTTTGCTTTTCAAAAGCCTGCCTCAGAGAGGCCTGATTCACATGAAATCCTACCCTACAACCAGAAGATGAGCAATTCATGCTAATTCAACTCAAAACCAAGCAAAACAAAAACCCAGTTCATTCTTAGCTTGGCATTAGTTGGGAAGAATGTCACTGTTCCCATCACTAATTAAATGATTGAACGTGGTCAGATTTTAAAGGTTCTCATTAAAAATGGGAGTGGTAGATTTGTAAACGCCTACTTCTTTTAAAAAAATTTTAAATGTTGATATTTTTAGTCGGAGAACTACCCTGTTTTCCCGAAAATAAGACCCAACCGGAAAATAAATCCTAGAATGATTTTTCAGGATGCTCATAATATAAGACCTACCTCCCCAAAAATAAGCCCCAAGTTAAGGTTGTCAGCCAGATGGATGCATTTAGTACTGTTATTTCCCACAAAATAAGACCTAACCAGAAAATAAGCCCTAATTTGGAGCAAATTAGGAGCAAAAATTAATATAAGAGCTGGTCTTATTTTCGGGGAAACACAGTATTTTATAGAACAGCAGCCCTGGGTCCCCAAACTTTTGGGCACCAGGGACCGGTTCCGTGAGAAGTTTTTCTGTTGACCAGAGGGAACATGGTTTCATGGGCTGCCTGCATCCCAAGGATGGGGCTTTGCTTGTTTGTGTGGACCGGTTTCTGGCATGCCGTGGCTTGGTGCCAGTCCACGGACTGGTGTTTGGGGACCCCTGCTACAGATTTCTTGCTGGACAACATATAGGCTGCTGAGCTCTCCTCATCCTTGTTAATTCTGTCTTTAAAAAAAAAAACAGTCTCAAGGAAATATTTTTAAGATGTAGTGAAACTTTTGAAGCAATCCAGTTGAAATTTTGCAGGATTACTGGCAGCCTCTAAGGGGTTTGCCATCCTTATCGTTTTTACCCCGTTCTGCCAAAAAAAATAAAATAAAATGAAACCCTTCAAAGCATTCTGACATATTCCTTTTAGAGCTTATTGTTGAATCTTCCATTAAACTGGATCAATTCGACTCTAATCCTATCACCTCTGAATAGCCGAATTGAAACAAATCCTAGCTGACTTGCACAATGCTAGTGATCCCTCTTGTCTTCTGGCAGGACCTGGCAATACTGGGCATGTGGTTGTTATGTAAGTGGGGAGCACCCCGTGTCAGAGAAAAGCACCAAAAGTCCTAAAGGAAGAGACACTGGAGCAGGAAGCGGTATTCGCTTGCAAAAAAGAAAGTGGCAGTTTCAATTTTTGGCTCTGTTTGCTCCTTGCGAAGGTAAAACTTCTGTTTGTTTTTTAAATAAAACCGGGAAACAAGGATGAAAATGCAAACATTGCATCATGTAAATCAGGGGTCTCCAAATTTGGCAACTTTTAAGGATCTGTAGACTTCAACTCCCAGAATTCCTCAGCCACTGGGGAATTCTGGGAGTTGAAATCCACAAGTCTTAAAAGTTGTCAAGTTTGGAGACCTCTGTTGTAAATAATCAAAAACTCTCAAATATACTTGCTCTGGGTACCCACAGCCATGACTCTACAGAGTTTGGTGAATCTGTATCGTCAAGATATTTCTGTAGGCGAGTGTGAAAAGCAATGTAAAATGAATTTCCAGGTGCACTAAGATAGCGTTAAGATTCATGGAGTTTAGGAATGAGAGAAACAAAATGTACCACGTTTATTATCTAATTTATATCCCGTCTTTATTATTTTGATAAATAACTCAAGGCTACAAACATACTTAATACACTCCTTCCTCCTCCTCCTCCTCCTCCATGTAGTCCTTGACTTACAACAGTTCGATTAGTGATCGATCCAAGTTACAACCACACTGAAAAAAAGTGATTTATGACCGTTTCTCACACTTACAACTGTTGTAATATCCCCTGGGTCATGTGATCAAAATTCAGATGCTTGTCAACTGAATCATATTTATGACGGTTGTAGTGTTCCGGGGGTGACGTGAACCCCTTTGTGACCTTCTGACAAGCAACGTCAATGGGAAAGTCAGATTCACTTAACAACCGTGTGGCAGGAAAGGTTGTAAAATGAGGAAACATTCACTTAGCAATAGAAATTTTGGGCTCAATTATGGTCAAAAGTCAAGGAGTGACCTACACTCCTTCCTTCTCCTATTCTAGGGTTCCATGGTCAGTGAAATCTCTTCTGATTAAAGGGAAAGGTTCTCCTTGCACATATGTGCTAGTAATTCCCGACTCGAGGGGGCGGTGCTCATCTCCGTTTCAAAGCCGAAGAGCCAGCGCTGTCCGAAGACGTCTCCGTGGTCATGTGGCCGGCATGACTAAACACCAAAAGCACACAGAACGCTGTTACCTTCCCACCAAAGGTGGTCCCTATTTTTCTACTTGCATTTTTTACGTGCTTTCGAACTGCTAGGTTGGCAGAAGCTGGGACAAGTAACGGGAGCTCATCCCCTTACACAGCACTAGGGATTCAAGCCGCTGAACTGCCAACCTTTCAATCGACAAGTTCAGTGTCTTAGCCACTGAGCCACCACGTCCCCTTCTGATTATACCAATGCTAATGCCTTCCAGTGGAATTTGGCCCAAAGGAAGGGATGGAATGAAGGAAAAAGAATTATCGGCAGCTGGATTATTTCAACTATCTGCCAGCAATTCTCATGTTGCACAGAAGGTGGAACTCTAGACGGTAAACTCTCGGCTCAAAGCTTCAGCCTTGCAAGCAATCAGGCTTATAAAATCAACAGATTTAAAGGAAGGCGGTGTTGCACGGGCACCAAAGAAACATAGAAATCAAGTGATTGTGCTCTCTGTTTAAGAGAAAGATGCCCATGCTGTCGGCGGAGAAATGATTTTTTTTCAAGATGAGTAAGAGCCTTAACTTTTAACCTCCTTATTCAGCTCCTTATTCCCAACATGCACACCCACACGTTTCAAGGGGTCGGTCTTGGAAAACAAAATTCCTCGCGCCACGCACAGGTCTGAGTCACTCTCGCAAAAATGATTTTTTTTGGTCTCTCTATTTTTATACTGAGTGGCAACCCCTAGCCCTCTGCCCATTTCAGTATTTAAAACTCACAAGTTCAAAAGTCTCCTCTGACTGCAATCTAACATAACACAAAGCGGCAATGCAGACATTTTCATTATTTCATTATCTGCCAGGAACAGATCTTTCCTTCCTACTATAAATCTCTCTATAAACTGGCAGCTTCCTTCTCGAGCGCAAATCCAATCCAGATCAGCCAGGGTACCATTCTATTATAAAATAGAACGAGACTCAAGGATGCATTTGTCTTATCTAACGACCAAAAGGCCCAAGACTGCAAGGCAGGAGAAAATGAACGAAATCAGCCCTGTCAACTCGCAATGAAAAATTGCCTCTTCCAAGCCCCTCTCTCTCTCTATCTCCCCCCCCCTCTGCCCCAACCATATCACAACCGAACATACCACGTTGCCACTCAATCTGTGCCCGAGATACACAACCTCACCTAAATCCATCAAACTATTATCAGCTGGACTGTGGAGTTTTGCTCTCTTTTGAAAGCATTTGCCACTTCTGATTTTTCCGTTGTTTTTTTCACCCGCTGAAAACATGGATTTTTGCACAATATACCGTGCCTTGGGATAGGAGTGTCATCTCTTTTTGACAGCCTGACAAAGATGGCTGTGTAAGTACTGCTGGAAAAAACAAACTTTATCTATTCTGCAGTAGTTTGACAGCAATAGGAGCGGTACGATATTCTAAGGCAGGGATGGCTAAACTTTATGTCGTCGCGTGCCGAATGGCACCTGTAATGCAATGCATGTGCAACACCCTCCCGCACGCCCTGCACATGCGTGCATGACCCCCATTGCATTCCCCCCACCCCCTCACGCATGCACATGTGCATGTGACCTTCCACCCCCCGTTTTGGGCCTAGTAGGCCTTCCCTGCAGCCTCCTGTGACCAAAAATGGGCCACGAGGGGGGGGGGGCGCTGCGCCCCCCATGCTCCCCTTCACCCCCACATGTGACCTCCACCCCCCACATCCATGTGCGACCTCCCCCATGCATGTGTGCACGTCTCCCACATGCGCCCCGCCCAGTGGTGGGTTTCAAATTTTTTTACTACTGGTTCTGTGGGTGTGGTTCAGTGGATGTGGCTCGGGCATGGCAGGGGAAGGTTACTGCAAAATCCCCATTTCCATATGTGGGAATGGAAGAAATGGATAGATTATGTGCAGAACAAATATCAAACAAGGAAGTATCAGATAGCTTTTAGTTGAACGTTATGCAGAGAGTTATAGTGTAGATAGGGGCTAGAGCTGTAGGAATGGGTAGAACAAATATTAAACAAATATTAAACAAGGATGTATCAGATAGCTTTTAGCTGACTTTTAGGTAGAATATATACTAGATAGTGATGACAGGGGGTAGAGTTATATGAGGGTATTGTATGATATGGTATGATTTGGATTTCACCTTGGGAAGTCGTGGGGGGGGGAGGGTTGGAGGGGGGGAAAGTGGGGGGGGGGGAAAACGTGTGTTTGTAAAACTTTTTCAATAAAAAAAAAATCCCCATTTCCTCCTGATCAGCTGGGACTCGGGAGGCAGAGAATAGATGGGGGAGGGGCCAGTCAGAATTTTTACTACCAGTTCTCCGAACTACTCAAAATTTCCGCTACTGGTTCTCCAGAACTGGTCAGAACCTGCTGAAACCCACCTCTGGCCCTGCCCCCCGCACATGCATGGCAGAGACCTGAAAATCAGCTGGCTGGCGGGAGGCTCACACGCATGCACGGTGGAGCTGTGTCGGCTCGTGTGCCCACAGAGAGGGTTCTGCATGCCAGCTATGGCACGCATGCCATAGATTCGCCATCACGGTTCTAGAGGAACGACAGCATCGACAGCATAAAAGAGCATGCAAAAAACAGTAACTGTCTTCCCAGCAGCCTGTATCTGATACGAGAACCCTCTTTCCTTACATAGCATGTTTGTTTGTTTTTAAACAAAAAATGGCCTGCAAGGGTTTCCTCATCACAGATGTATAGTCACTACAGGGTATATCAACCTTCTCCACACGCTGCCTGGGGAATTCTGGGAGTTGAAGTCCACACATCTTAAAGAGTGCCAGATACGGCACTACAATAAATCCGGATGGCGGCGGCGGCGGCAGCTGCAATCTGGAAACTGCTGGTAGAGGAAGAAGGAACGGGAATTCTCGCAATGCAGGTGTTCTAGGTATCTTACCAGGAGACATGAATCAAAAGCCTGACATTTTTAGGGCCTGCATCACAATGCACTGCAGCACAAGCTGGAGTCCTGCTTTCTGCGGATTCTGTGGTGCACATGAAATGAGTTAGCATTCAGATGCCATTTCAATCACCCCACATTTATTTGCCCGCTGATTTCTGAAGAATAATGCAAAACGTGGTTTGCCGTCGACATCATTTGCCTTGCATTACCTATAAAGCAATAAAGGTGGGATAAAAATGTAATAGATAAAAATAAGTGCCTAGGTCAGGGGTATCAAACTCAAGGCCGGGGGCCAGATCCGGCCTGTGGGGCACTTAGATATGGCCCGTGGGACCGACCTGGATACAGCGAAGGACCGGCCCATGGGTGCCTCTGCTGCAAAAAACGAGCTCGCAGGCAGACGGTTGCAGGAAGCTGTTGGACCTGAAAAGGGACCTTGCGAGGGCCACAGGTGGACCTCCCAAGCTCCAGTTTCACTGGCAGAGGCTGCAGGAAGCCGTTGCAGCTGAAAACAGACCTTGGAAGGGCCACAGGCGTCCCTCCCAAGCTCAGTCTTCGCTGGCAGAGGATTGCAGGAAGCCGTTGCAGACGAAAACGGGCCTTGGGACAGAGTACTCGGGCCACTGCAGGCGCCCCCCGATACGAGTGACGCCGAGCTGGCCATGCCCACCCTGACCACACTCATCGCACCCCGAGGTCAAACACAACCCTGATGCGGCCCTCAATGAAATCAAGTTTGACGCACTTGGCCTAGGTCCATGATGGCGAACCTGTGGCACACGGAGCCATATCGGTGGGCACGTGTGCATTGCCCTAGCTCAGCTTCAGTGTGCATGCGCGCACCGGCCAGCTGATTTTCGGGCCTTCTGAGCCCACCAGAAAGCGGGAAGCAAGTTGCTTTTGGCCTGCGGAGGGCCTCTGGGGGGTAGGGAAGGCCATTTTTGCCCTCCCCATGCTCCAAAAAAGCCTCTGGAGCCTGGGGAGGATGAAAAATGGGCCTACTGGGCCCACCGTACCATCACATGCCAAAAGCGGGGGGAGGGCGTGGGGGGTCATATGCGCATGCACGGGGGGCAGGGCGCATTGAATTATGGGTGTGGGCACACGCACACGCGGCCCCCTGCGCTCCCTCCAGCTTTTGGCACGTGACGGCAAAAAGATTAGCCATCACTGACCTAGGTCTTTCAGTCTGTAGCTTTAATGTGTGCGGGGTTCTTAGCTATTTCACTGAAGCTCAGTTTGAGTCTTTGCATCCCACCTGTCTCCCAGAACTCTTTCCAGAAACTTCCTTACATATTCTCATTTCTACTAGCCCGTAAAAATACAAATCCTTGTTATCCAATTTTTGTTTTAAAAAGCATGATCTCTGTAATTAGGTTATTCATACGGGTATTAGAGGTAATTCTCAACTTACAACCACAATTGAGCCCAAAATTTCTGTTGCTAAGCGAGACAGTTGCTAAGTGAATTTTGCCCCATTTTACAATCTTTCTTGCTGCCGTTGTTAAGCGAATCACTGCAGTTGTTAAGTAAGTAACACGGGTGTGATGTGAATCTGACTTCCCCACTGATTTTGCTTGTCAGAATGTCATAAAATGGGATCACATGACCCTTGGAATCCGTCGTAAATATGAGACAGTTGGCAAGCGTCTGAATTTTGTTCACATGGCCATGGGGATGCTACAACGGTCGTGTGAAAAATGGCCATAAGTCACTTTTTCCAGTGCCGTGGTAACTTCGAACGGTCACTAAATGAAACTATGGTAACCTGAGGACTACCTATAACGCTAAATCACAATCTGGTTTGTTTGGGGCCTACTGTGAATCAGGCCACTAATCCTGGCTCCATGAAAGCCACAGCTAAAACATGTTCCCTCATGGAATTAATAAAATGGAAGGCGAAGATTAAAATGAACTAGTGATCAATTTGAAGATTTCTCCCTCATCTCATCCATTTCGATGCTTCCCTTTGCTGTCATCCTTTCTGAAACCAGCTTCTAAAGAGGGGGGAAATCTTAAGTCTTATAAGAACTACATAACCCATATGCTTCCAGAATGAACCCCTGGCTCATTTAAGCCTACCAGTCTACCAGCAGGGGAACTTCAGAGTCAGTCACACTGACCTCAAGGACAACAGCCATTGATCTCCATGACCTTTCTGAATAAGTCTGTGGGTAACAAGAGCAATAGTACCTAGACTTCAGCCCTCTCCAAGCAGTTCTGGATCCTCATTTTACCCACCTCAGAAGGATGGAGTAAACCTTGAGCCAGTGAGACTCGAACTGCTGAAATGCCAGCAGCCGACAGTCAGCAGAAGTAGCCTGCAGTACTGCATTCTAACCACTGCGCCACCACGGCTCTACCTGCGCCACCACGGCTCAGGTAGCCTTTGCCTTACAACCACAATTGGGATGGGAACTTGCATTAGCGCTAGCACTTAAGACTTATATACCGCTTCACATTAAGCGGTTTATAGAGTCAGCCTATTGCCCCCCAACGATCCGGCTCCTCATTTTACCGACCTTGGAAGGATGGAAGGCTGAGTCAACCTTGAACCCATCAGTTTTGAACATGCTGGCTGGGGAATTCTGGGAGTGGAAGTCCATACATCTTAAAATTCCCAAGGTTGAGAAACACTGCTCCGGATAAATAGATTAAAAACAAGTGTGTACAGTGGGGGGCTCCCAACCTCCGGGCCGTGGCCCATTACTGGTCTGCAGCCTGTTTGTCTGAAACCGGACCATAGCGGAGATGGGCAAGTGTGTGTGTGTGTGTGTGAAACTCCACTCACACGAGTGTTTAGTCTAGCACATGCAGCTTTACGTACGCATTTGTGGCTGCCACTCACATACACACGCACCACGCTAGTCTGCCAAGCTTGAAACCGTTGGGGGACCGGCCTCATTGAGTCTTATTTTGTACCAGCAACAAACTCCACTAATGCCATCCTGGCCTGAAGCACAAGGCTTCCTCTCCTCCCCTCCTCTACTTCTCTCCCCTTCTCCTTTTCTTCTCTTCTCCTCTTCCCTCCTCTCCTCTTTTCTTTCTTATCTCACATTTATTTATTTATTTATTGGTTCGATTTATATTTATTTATTTATTTATTACATGTATTTATATGCCGCCCTTCTCCCGAAGGACTCAGGGCAGTGAACACAAGTTAAGAAACATGTACAATAAAATCGCACTTTAAATCAAATAACTAATTAATGATAAATAATAAACCCTCTAATAAACCTTCTCCGGAGACTCAGGGCAGCTTACAATGCGTTAAGCAATAGCCTTCATACTTTTGTATATACCTGCTTAGTAGGGCTTTCGGCCACCCCTAAGCGGTGTTCTTTTTTATACAAAGTCAGCTTATTGCCCCCACAATCCGGGTCCTCATTTTACCTACCTGGGAAGGATGGAAGGCTAAGTCAACCTTGAGCCTGGTGAAATTCGAACTTGCAGTAATTACAGGCAGCTAACAGCACTTTAATCTGCTGCGCCACCAAGGCTCTTTAATTATCTTTACAAATAGTTCAAGGCAGCAAACATACTGAGCACACACCTTTCTCCTCCTATTTTTATACATGTTGCCAATCTACATATATCCCATATTGCCAGCCATGTGTTAATACGTGCACGTATTGTGAATCGCCGATCCTGAAGCGAGCCGTAACACAATCTTTACCAACTTGATATCCTGCAGACATGATGGGAATCTCGCTCTGCAGGATTTTCATACTTCAGATTATTCATTTTGGCTGGAGGATTTTCTAGTAGGCAAAAGGAAAGGCATCATCTAATTTTCCAGTCCGTATTTTGGTTGCCCTACTGACTTGCAGTAGGAAGTCTCATGACTGATTATATCCTCTTGGTGCACCCGGTAGTTTTCTATGACTAGATCCACACGTTCAGTTAAATCATAACCATAAACCGTAATTTATTAACTGAATCACAATAGGTTGGGCTTGCTGACCTCAATAATCTTTTGAGGTGTATAAACATGACTTGTGAACCACAGCATCTGAGCTAAGACATTGCAATGAGATCTAGAGGGTTTGTAAGAGTTAGAATATTCTGTGCAAAGCCAAAACTGTCCATTAGCCATCCAAAACCATTGTTCGTGGTTTCCATATTGTAAGAACCCAATCATCATCATCATCATCATCATCATCATCATCATCATCATCATCATAATCATTCTAAGCCATTGTCTATCCACTGCAGGATGGCCTCTTCTGCATGTTTCCAACCAATATGGTCTTGAGAATACCCAATCAATTATGGTTTAATCAACAATGATCTAAGATAGGGATGTCAGACTATTTCATTGAGGGGCACATCAGGGTTGCGTTCGACCTCGGGGTGGCGGGGGAGGTGGGCGAAGCCAGCTCGACACTACTCGTGTCGCGACGGCCTCCTGCAGCCCTCTGCCAGAGAAAACAGAGCCCCCCCCCCAAAGCTCCATTTTCATTGGCAGAGGGCTGCAGGAGGCCGTAGTGGGCAAAAACGGAGCTCAGGGGGGCTGGTGTTTCACTGGCAGAGGCACCACGGGCCGGTCCCTCACTGTTTCCAGGGCAGCCCGATGGACCAGATCTAAGCACCCCACGGGCTAGATCCGGCCCGCAGGCCTTGTATTTGACACCTCTGATCTAAGACAAAGCAGACCCAAGAGTAATCTTCCTTGCAGTCACAACAAGCAAGCCCCATTGAATGCAACAAGGCTAACTTCTGAGTAGTCACAGAGGACTGTGTTCTCCCTCTGAAATTTAACTCTTCTTTTTCCTAGGCAATCTGCTTATTTCCAGGAACTACAGCCCGTAGCTGGATATAAATATGCACTCATTTTCAATGGAAGAGCAAGGATGCGTCACCGTGTAGCTGAGTTTGTTACTTGTCTCTCATCACGCTATGATCAAAACAAGGCATCGGTCCAACCTCCCTCCCAGTGAACTTCCAAGATTCTCTCTGCCTTAGCTTCCTTAGCTGTGCATCCACCCCACCCCAGTTCTAAATTTAGAGAACTGTGCGATACACAGACACATTGTGGGACATAGGCATCAAAGTTGGCAAAGAAAGCCAAAACAATTCTCTTAATCCATTCTTGGAGAAAAGAAGGCTAAAGACACCCCAGCAGGGGAAGGAAATACACCAGCCAGCCAAGATAACATTAACATTGCTGTCTGTGTGGTTTCGTTTCTGATCTTGATAATTGGGATCTTGTTTTGATTTCCCGCCATTTCTCTCAGCTCTTCTCCTGGGCCACAGAACAAGCAGAGAGTCACCAGCTCAAATTAAAAAGGAAGCAATCTAATGAGAACCTATTAATATTGATTATTCTAAAATTGTTACAGGATCAGTGGGGGTCTTTTTTTGGAGCAATTTAGCAGTGTGGAAATCTGGCTTTCCACAGCCTGAAGTTCCTGAAATAATTATATTATTATCTAAAAGGCAAGGCATAAAGGACATTACGTTTAAATGTTAGCTATCACGTTTCTGGAAGATCCTGGTTTGACAATTCTAATCTCCATGGTTATATTACTAGACGTCAATCACCAAGATGGGAATAACCAAGCTGCCTATGTAAGACCAGATCAAATTTTATTATTATTAAGCACCTTCAAGTTTATATTGAGTCTGAGCAACCCCCCCCACAAGATCCCCCCCCCCGAATGATCTATCGTTAACTTGGCATCTCTTCAAAATGGCTTGAAATTCTGGGAATTGAATTTCAAGATACCTGGGTAACACCTGGCTGGATATAAGGCAGTTACATCAGAATTTATCATTGGGCCAGGGAGAAAAATGACCAGTCGGAAGTATGTTACTAGCCTTTTATCCAAAACATACCTGATCAGCCTAAAGACTCAGCAGCTGTGTGCATCCCCAAAAGTTTTAAGTTTTATTGGGGTTCAATGAAATTGGTTTTTAGCCTCTTGGATAATGGTAGGAAGACCCAAAGCGTATGGTGCAAGCTCATAAAATAGTCCAATTCAGTAACTAGAATCAGTCAATTGTGTTCATACAACCAGTAGATCTATCCATTCCTAGTTTCAATAGAAACGTGAATCTGAGTGTCCTTCTTCACCACTTCCTCACATTGTTCTTTTCTGTCCAAGCCTATTTGCTTTTGATACCCTTTCCCCGAACTGAGATTACCGCAGCCAACACCATTAATGCACTTATCTAGGAATGATGGCCAATATGTCTGAAAAACAAGAGCTGTGGGTCAGCTGACTTAAGAAGTTTCAAAGTGTACAAAAGTGACTTAGTGACACAGATCAGGTTTGTTTTAGCTTCTGCTTTCAAACGCTAACAAAATAAGCAGCTAAAACAGGCAGGGAGCCCAGCATAAATTCACCTAAATATGGAGTCCAACTATTGAATTAACCCATCTTCTCAATTGTGAGAAACCCTGCCAAACAAATAGGCAGGGTTACACAATGCACTAAAGCCACTAAAGAGCCCACCACAATTTAAAACCAAGGCTAACACAGCCACCTTTGACCCAGCCAGACAAACAGTTGTGAGAAACCGACCAGCGGGGAAGTAGTCAGATTCCTAAACCCCTTTTAAACACCATCTAAAATCCAGAGCCACAAGCTTCCTCCCCCCCACCCCACCCCCAAAGCCAATCTGGATTTCTGGAGCTCAAAGCAGCCCCTTCCTTCTAGATTCTGGCTGGGAATTCTTTGCTTGCTTTCAGGATGTTCATTCTAGAGAAGAGGCAACTGGGTTCTCCTTTTCGCATCGCATTTAATACTGGGGGGAATCCCGAATTGCATTTAATACCGGGGGAATCCTGAATTGGAATGGGGCAGAAAAAGGATCCGATTTCTTTTCACCTTGAAAAGAAATCTCTTTTGGTAACTAGCAGCTCGGGGGAATCCACCGGTCGCTTACCGCGCAACCTCATTCCCAAGTAGTGTTAAACCGCAACCCCACAAGTCGATGAAGAGCCGCCTTCCTACGCCTGCTTTAAACAACCCGGCATGGGGAGGGGGACGCTCTCTGATCTTGGTTGTTTTAAATGCAGACATTTAAACCACCAACCAAGAAAGAGACCCCATATTGAAAATACTTGTAATTTTTGGAGTGTTAATTTAGAATAACTGAGCCCTGTACACACCACACCTCCTGTCCTCCATCTCTCACCCGCCCCCCGCCCCACCTTCCCACTCGAGAAAGCTGCTCCTGAGAAGCATCCCCCAGACTCCACGCCAAGGGGGAGGGGGAAGTTTGGCTAGGTGGCTCAGACGCTGAGCTTGTCGATCAAAAAGGACTGCGGTTCGAATCCCTAGTATAGGTCTCCTGTGTGAGCCAGGGGGTTGGACTAGATGACCTCCAAGGTCCCTTCCAACTCTGTTACTATTATTATTAACTTTATTCATTGAACATGAAATTCAGTCAACTGAACATTCAAAAATACATCACAAATAATACTGACTGGTGCTAATGGTTGATACGGATTGCTGTCAACGTCCTAGGCATCATCCAAGTACCTATTATTATTATTATTATTATTATTATTATTATTATTATTATTGGCTAATCTTTGGTGAGATTCAGAGCCTTTGAGGCTGGTTAATAGCTCAGCAGCTCGAGTCTTATTATTATTATTATTAATCTTTAGTGAAATTCACAGCCTTTGAGGCTGGCTAATAGCTCAGCAGCTTGAGTCTTATTATTATTATTATTATTATTAAATCTGTAGTGAGATTCACAGCCTTTGAGGCTGGTTAATAGCTCAGCAGTTCGAGTCCTAACCAAGGACCTAGGAACTGTCAAGGTATCATCAGAGGATGTAAGCTGTTCCGAGTAAGGTGGGTTTTTTTTTTTTTTGGAGAGTCAAAATATTCAAATCTGGTAAATTTAGAATTTCTAAATAATGGGGCAGCCCTTTGGGTATTGCTCCAAGGGCTCCAATTACAATCGGGACAACACACCAGTTGCTCAACTTCAATTTGCAAGTCCCGATACTTTGTGATTTTTTCTTGCTGCTTATCTTCAATCCTTGCATCACCAGGTATTGCAATGTCAATGAATCATACTTTTTACTTTTCAACTACTGTTATACTGTTGTTGTTATTATTAAATTATTATTTATTATTTATTGTTAATATTATTTATTGTTATTATTTATTAATATTAATTATTGTCATTTGTTATTGTTATTATTATTATTTATTATTATACCTTCCAACAGCAGCGCCTCAAAGGTCCCGCGATGATCTTTGGGGCTTTCCTACGGGCGCTGGCGATGTGTAAGAGGGGCAGCCACCGCCGCCAGGTAGGTTTTGAGCCCGTCGTCCCTCCGCGCAACCCTTTGACAGCACCCGCAGGTGAGGGGCGATTGGCTTTTGCTCGTAACAATCTTCTCAGTCCGGGACGGGTGAGCCAGAGATCCGTTGCCGGGAGCCACGGGAAAAGACAACCTGGAGTCCCCCGGGGAAGGAAGAGAATCCGGATCGGCGGAGAGAAAAGCCTTCTTGCCTACCTACCACCGACCCGCTTGGGCGGATCAAATAGGAAGGTGACGCCGAGTTCTACAAGCGCAGCCTGGGAATTTTTTTTCCTCCCACCTCTGGGGTCTTTCGCTCAAGTCCAAGCCGACGCCGCGCACCTGAGCTCCGGGAGAGCGCAAAGGAGCAACGAGCAGCCCTCCGGAGCTGCGGGGGACGGCTTGAACGCTTGCTTGCGCTCACCCGAATCGCCCCAGCTCTTTCAGCCGGGCGGCAGCAGCAGAAGAACCGTCCCTCAGCCCGACCTCCTCTCGAATGAGCCTCCCCGACCGCGTCTGGTCAGCTTTAAGTAAGCGTCGACGCCCCCTCGCCTTGACTCCGCCTCTCCAGGATTCTCCACCAATCCCGGCTCTGGACTTGACCACTTTTAAAGGGAGGGCGGGGCCGGAGTAGGAGAAGTTAAAGCGAGGGAGGGGCCCTGATTGCGAGTCGCTTGTCCGGATCTTGGCTCGTCCCTTTAGAATAGAACAGAACAGGGGTCTCCAAACTTGGCAACTTTAAGACTTGTGGATTTCAACTCCCAGAATTCTGGGAGTTGAAGTCCACAAGTCATCAATTTAAAGCTTTGCTGGCTGAGGAATTCTGGGAGTTGAAGTCCACAAGTCATCAATTTAAAGCTTTGCTGGCTGAGGAATTCTGGGAGTTGAAGTCCACAGGTCATCAATTTAAAGCTTTGCTGGCTGAGGGATTCTGGGAGTTGAAGTCCACAAGTCATCAATTTAAAGCTTTGCTGGCTGAGGGATTCTGGGAGTTAAAGTCCACAAGTCTTAAAGTCTTAAAGCTGCCAAGTTTGGAGACCCCTGGAATAGAATAACAAGAGTTGGAAGGACCTTGGAGGTCTTCTAGTCCACTCCCCTGCTTAGGCAGGAAACTCTACATCACTTCAGACAAATGGTTGTCCAACATCTTCTTAAAAACCTCCAGTGTTGGAGCATTCGCAAATTCTGGAGGCAAGCAGTTCCACTGATTCATTGTTCTCACTGTCAGGAAATTCCTCCTCAGTTCTAAACTGCTTCTCTCCTTGATTGGTTTCCATTCCTTCCTTTAAATAAGGAAGGTCATAGAATTGGGGGTGGGAATCAAGTCGGAGTCCTGAGTAAAAGTGTTTTCTTAAGGGGGGGAGGAGGGCAGTCCGCATCTCTTATAGTCCCCTCCTTGCACTTTGTGTCGCCAAATGTTGGGCTTTTAACAGTTGGAAGGTACCTTGGGAGGTCTTCTAGTCCAACCCCCTGTGCAGGCAGAGGATCCTAATCGCAAATGGTGGTTCTTAAAAAAATTCCAGTGTTGGACCATCCACAACTTCTGGAGGCAAGTTGTTCCACTGATTAATTGTTCTAACTGTCAGGAAATTTCTCTTTAGTTCTAGGTTGCTTCTCTCCTTGATTAGTTTCCACCCATTGCTTCTTGTCCTACCCTCAGGTGCTTTGAAGAATAGCTTGACCCCCTCTTCTCTGTGGCAGCCCCTCAAATATTGGAACATTTATAATGTCACACCCAGTCTTTCTTTTCATTAAACTTGACCTATCCAGTTCTATATATGTTTTAGGGTCCAGACCCTAATCATCATTCATTGCTGGTCTTCTTTGCACTGTTTCTAGAGTCTCAACATCTTGTTTACATCACAGAGACCAAAACTGAATGCCGAATTATTCCAAGTGTGGTCTTAACCAAGGCGTGATAGAGTGGTATTAATACTTGGCGTGAAGTTGGGTTTCCCTCCCGTGTTCCTTCTTGAGTCAACGTGTTGTTACCATGTGGGAGAGATGCCTAGTTATAAAAATAACAAGAAATATGCTGGTACTTGAAACTTCTTCGGTGTGTTGATCGTCCTGATGTGCCCAGAAGTTGAGCAATTCTCTTTTTTAATGGGAATCATTACCAGCTATTTAAGCAAAAAGGTCATTGAATCATTCCTTCTGGTGGGAAATGCCTTCAGCCCTGGCATGATGATGTGGATTTACTCAGAACTGCCAACGGGCAAAGAGAGACCTTTCTTAAGAATTGTAACTGGGTAGGAGAAAAAAATTATATTCTCAGTGGGACTGTTGGAGCTGAATCATATAGTAGGTGATCGATGTATAAATAGATTGTTAGTTGTGGTTGCGTCACCAGCTGAAGCAATAACCCGTAATGGCTTCCGAGTGTTACATTTGCAAACCTATTAGCTAGAGATAGCTACTACTGCAGGTTGTGATTATGTCACAACAATTTCCAGTCCAAATATGATTTACTAAATTGGGTCCGTTCAATGAACCGCAGACAATTGGGCCATTAGATGAACATGTTGTACTAATTTAGCCATTATAATATTGGAAATACCATTTATACTTCTTGCTAAGCCGGACAATGACAGTTTATTTAGTAAACTGGTTACAAAAAACAAGACTTAGTGTGCTGGGAGAATTCAGCCATCATATTTTATGGGCATTCTCTGTTGAAAATGCTGTGTTTCCACATTGCTTTAAATCTTAACATTTAAAGTTGGTTCGGTTTCTTCTTTAACACTCTATTTGCAATACTTGCTAACCCATAATTAATATATACAAGGGCCCCCCTCCACTTAGATTAACAGAGTTGGAAGGGATTTTGTAGGTCATTTAGTCCAAACCCCACTAAACCCCACTAAACAGGAGACCCTACACCATTTCTGACAGATGGCAGTCCAATCTCTTCTTGAAAGCTTCCAGTAATGAAGCTCCCACAACTTCTGAAGGCAACTTCTGTTCCATTGGTTGATTGCTCTCACTGTCAGAAAGTTCCTGTTTCTAGGTTGACCATCAGTTTCCACCCATTATTCCTTGTCTGGCCTTCAGGTGCTTTGGAAAATAGGTTGACCCCCCCCCTCCTCTCTGTGACAGCCCCTCAAGTATTGGAAGACTGCTATCATGTCTACACTGGTCCTTCTCTTCACTAGACTACCCATGCCCAGTTCCTGCAATTGTTCTTCATATGTCTTAGTCTCCAGTCCTCAAATCATCTTGGTTGCTCTTCTCTGCACTCTTTCTAGAGTCTCAACATCTTTTTTATAGTGTGGTGAGCAAAACTGGACGCAGAATTATAGGTATGGTCTTACTAAGGCTTTATAGAGTGGTATTAATACTTCACTTGTTCTTGATTGAATCCCTCGGTTAATGCAACTTTAGGATTGCATTGGCTTTTTCAGCCGCCGCCACACACTATTAACTCATTGAATGAATTCAAGGAAGTTTGAATTGAATTGAATTCATTCATCTACAATGGTTGCAGTATCCTGGATCATGTAATTGCCATTTGCGGCTTTCTTGTTGGCTCCCCACAGACAAAAGCCAATGGGGCAGCTGGATTGGTTTAATGACTGCATGATTCACTTAACAGTCGTGGCTTAAACACATAACTTAGCCACAGTTGCTCCCAATTGTATTTGTAAGTCACAGACAACCTGTAATTGATTATCATCTCTCTTGTGACTGCCATTTGTGACCCTCCCAGCTGGCTTCTGACAAAGTACAGGGGGAAGCCAGATTTGCTTAATGACCACCACCTATTCATTTAACAACTGCAGAGATTTGTTTAACTGTGGCAAAAGTCATAAAATTGGGCACGCCTCACTTAACAACCAGATTGCTCAGGCACAGAAATGCTATTCACAATTGCGGTCATAAGGACGACCTGTGGCATAAACCCAGCCAATTGTGCCTTTTGCAACAAATAACAGTTAAACAAAATAATGGATTAAGAAAAATAACCCAGACATAAAGTATAGGAATCGCTGAATCAATAACGAAAATAACAAGCCACCGTCCTTATTAGTCCTTTTCCCCATCATCCAGCCCAATAAAATGGGGTCCTCTTATTGTAAATGGCACCTGGAATATCCATCAAGACCAGTGGTGGGTTTCAAAATTTTTTACTACCAGTTCTGTGGGTGTGGCTTGGTAGGCGTGGCATGGCTTGGTGGGCGTGGCAGGGGAAGGATACTGTAAAATCTAAATTCCCACCCCACTCTAGGGGAAGGATACTATAAAATATCCATTTCCTCTCCACTCCAGGGGAAGGTTACTGCAAAATCCCCATTTCCTCCTGATCAGGTGGGACTCAGGTGGCAGAGAATAGATGGGGATGGGGCCAGTTAGCGGTGGTATTTACCGGTTCTCTGAACTACTCAAAATTGCCGCTACCAGTTCTCCAGAACTGGTCTGAACCTGCTGAAACTCACCTGTGATCGAAACTGTTTAAGTCAGGGGTCTCCAACCTTGGCAACTTTTAAGACTTCTGGACTTCAACTCCCAAGGGAGTTGAAGTCCACAAGTCTTAAAGTTGCCAAGGTTGGAGACCCCTGATTTAAATAGCTCCAGAAAAATAAAAGACAGAATAAAGACCCATCTGTGCATTCCATAGAGTGAAATGTTTGAGGAAGCTACTGAGTGTTTCAGTTTCCTTGCGGACTCTTTGTAGGACGTCTTTGGTTTATTCAAACACCAAGATGAGCAAATGTGCTGTGGGGAATGTGTGTAGCCTTGGATTGGGATCCCCAAAGGGAGCAGCTGCTTTTGTTTTGGCATCTCCTGGCTTTCTTGGGGTTCAAAACAGAGAGACAGTTTAGTCTAGTGGTTAAAGCACCAGGTTAGTAACCGTGAGACTGTGAGTTCCAGTCCCACCAAAGCCAGATGACTTTGAGCCAGTCACCATGTAACTGTGAGTTCTAGTCCTGCCTTAGGCCCGAAAGCTGGCTGTGTAAGTTTGGGCCAATGACCAGGAGACTGTGAGTTCTAGTCCCACCTTAGGCATGAAAGCCAGAAGACCTTGAGCTAGTCACCAGGTAACTGTGAGTTCTAGTCCTGGTTTAGGCACAAAAACTGGCTGGATAAGTTTGGGCCAATGACCAGGAGACAGTGAGTTCTAGTCCCACTTATGCATGAAAGCCAGCTCGATGACTTTGGGCCAATGACTCTCTCTCAGATGAACCCACCTCACAGGGTTGTTGTCATAGGGAAAACAGGAGGAAGGAGTATTAATTATATTCGGTGCCTTGAGTTATTTATAAGAACAATAAAGGCAGGAAATAAACAAAGAAGCAAACAAATGATGTAATCACGGCCTTTTCTGGCTCTTCTTCCAGATTCAGCAAGAGTAATGGATCAAGTTCTGGGTGCAGTAAAGATGGCGCTGAAGCAGTGATGAAATCCAAATTTTTTTACTACCGGTTATGTGGCCGTGGCTTGGTGGGTGTGGTATGGCTTGGTGGACATGGCAAGGGAAGGATACTGCAAAATCCCCATTCCCTCCCCACTCCTGGAGGAAAGATATTGCAAAATCTCCATTCCCACCCCACTCTGGGGCCAGCTAGAGGTGGTATTTGCCGGTTCTCCGAACTACTCAAAATTTCCACTACTGGTTCTCCAGAACCTGTCAGAACCTGCTGGATTTCACCCCTGCGCTGAAGTGAAGAAACTCAACAGGAGCTCCGGTAGAGATGCTCAGACCTAAAGGATGAATTTGGAAATAATAATCTCTAAATCTCTCTCTCTCTCTCTCTCTCTCTCTCTCTCTGTGTATACAGGAACTAGTAAATATTTGGCTCCCTCTCTGAGGAAGGTGGGCAATGCAGAAATGTGAAAAGTAAATAAATTTGCCATGACTCATTTTAACACACAAAGAACTTCGTATGGATTCTGCCTCCACGCAGTTTTCTTCTTACAGTGACTAAAGTCAAGATTCCTGTTTTTTTTCTCTCTCTTGCATTTTTGGCCTTGAAATCAATGGCCCAGTGAATAGATTGCCTGGGAGAAACTCTAATAAAGAGTAATAAACTCTAACAAAATGACTCTTTCAGATTATATTTTAATGGATTACTTTAAATGAAGCATCGGTCCATTTGGTCTTTCAAATTTTGAACCGTCCTTGAGGTAGGAGAGCAGGGGATGTGAAAAACCAGATGGTGGGCATAACGTTGATGTGAAAGCTGTCCATTTTCTGTCCATCCTCGCATCCTGGACATAAACTGTTTCAATTCCCACCCTCAAAATGACGCTATAGAGCACTACACACCAAGACAACTAGACCAGTGGTGGATTACCCCCAGTTCGGACTGGTTCTATAGAACCGGTTGTAAAACTGGTGAGAGGCTCCGCCCACCGACCCTGACATCATCAGAACGCTTCTGCACATGCGCAGAAGAGCATGCGCTAGCGACCCCGCTGCAAACCAGTAGTAAAGGTAAGCAGAACCCACCCCTGAACTAGACACAAGAACAGTTTTTTTCCCTGAACGCCATCATTCCCTCAAACCGTCAAACTATCCACTAAAGCTGCATTACTATTACTATAACTCTCCTCAACCGTTCTATCACCCATCTCCTCCCACTTATGATTGCATGACTGTAACCTTGTTGCTTGTATCCTTACGATTTATATTGATATTGTTTCCTGATTGCTTATTTGTAACCTATGACTATCATTAAATGTTGTACCTTATGATTCTTGACAAATGTATCTTGTCTTTTTATGTACACTGAGAACCTATGCACCAAAGACAAATTCCTTGTGTGTCCAATCACACTTGGGCCAATAAAAAATTCTCTGTTCTGTTCTGTTCTATTCTATTCTATTCTATTCTATTCTATTCTATTCTATTATGTGCACCACACATATGACACACAGAAAAAGAGAATAGCTTTCGGTGGCGCTCATTTTGATATTTCAAGCGCTCTCTGTGTGGGAGGTTATTGGGAATCAAGTGGCATTTTATACATTTAATAAATTACTATTATTATATTACTTTGCTCTAAAAAAAGTCACTCACTCCTATTTTGATTGGAGTGGAAATAGTCTCAAGCAGAGTTGTCCAAAATCACATATAGATTTTCACAGCGCAAAGAGTTAGGGAAAGTTTGTTCCATATTACAGATCTAAGATCTAAGGAGGCAGATCCGAGTCTTGATCAATCTCGAACTAAACAGGGTTTGGTTGGCCATTCATATAGTCTAGGGTTGTAGATTATAGGTAGTCCTCAGTTTATAACCAATGTTTAGCAACCACTCAAAGTCACTGAAAAAATACCGTTTTTCACACGTCCCCGTAGACACGTGATTGGAATTAGGATGCTTGGTAACTGGTTCAGATTTATGACAGCCACAGTATCCTGGGGTCATGTGACCACTTTCTAAGACCTTCTGACAAGCAAAGTCAATGGAGAAGGCCCGATTCACTTTACAACCGGGTTACCAGCTTAACAATTGCAGTGATAAACTTAACAATGGTGGCAAGAAAGGTCATAAAATGGGGGCAAAACCCGGTTCACCGTCTCACTTAGCCACAGCAATTTTGGGCTCCATTGTAGCCGTAAGTCAAGGACTTCCTGCTGTAGACTAGCTTAAGAATTCCCAAGCACTCCACTCGCATTGCTAGGAATGAACGTGTCCTTGAAGTTATCTACTTGATTGAAAGGATTTATTTTAAACCTGTGGATTTTCCCATCCCCCTAATTCCATTTATCAGAATGTAAGTAGTGAGGTCAGTCTCCTGTCTCCCTATCTCTTCCCAGCTATTGAGCAATGGAGAGTTTTATTTTTGTCTTAGATGGGGCCTACAGGAAGCATCCTGCGACACATTTCTCCACATTCTCTAAATCCTATTAGTGCCATTCAAGTTTTCAACCTTGTAGTAGACAGACATCTCTGACAAGTGATTCAGAAGGTCGTCTGGAGAGCTTACTCATCTGTCCTACAGCTCTGGTTTGGTGAGGTTATTTGATGGCATTCCTTCATGTTGGCTGCGCACTCAGAAATGTGCAAGTAAGGCCAAGTGCCGTGGAAGTGAGGTTGATGTATACAACTGCTCCAACGTCATACCCCAAAGCCTAGGAGATAACTTGGTCACTTCCAGGGTGCTTCTCCTGGGAAAGCTATTATAGAGGATTAAAGCAATGCGGGCATAGACCTCGGAGGCTGAGAACAGAGAAGGCGTAGCAGAGAACAAGTTTCATCTTGCCTACACAAACTTCTGAAGAATAACCAATTGGATGTTCAGCTGTGCCATGTCTTCTAATGTTTCCGTTTCCAGGACTGTTTAAGAGTCTTTCCAGACTCTGGAGCAAGGTTATTTTTCAACCTTGGCAATTTTCTTTTTCGTTCAAAGTTTTATTTGTTTTATTATATAAAATACAAAGAACAGGGGAAAAAAAAGGAAATAAGGGAAGGAAAAGGAGTGGGGAAAAGGGGATGTGAGATACAAGAGGGGAAGAGAGAAAGAAAGAAAGAAAGAAAGAAAAAAAGAAAGAAAGAAAGAAAGAAAGAGAAAGGGCACTGACTTCTGACCCTTCTTAGCACAATACAATACAGTATAAAGAGACTCCATTCTCAACTTTTTGCTTTTACACATTAATATATAACTAGTCATTTCTATAATAACAAAACTTTCTGATCAACAAAACCAAAGTCAAAGTTATATTTTTTCCCTCCATCACCAGCACAAAATCCAAAAGTGATATATATCCCAATGAAAACATATTTTCCTCTTTGAATAAAATAATCCATTTAACCGTTCCTGCTTTATCTTTACCTTGGTAGTTTTCAAGCTATTGCTGGCTGGGGAATTCTGGGAATTGAAAACCCACACATCTGAAAGTTGCCAAGATTGAGAAACGTGCTCTGGAGTTTAGAGATTCCCAAAAGTCATCCAAATATCTTGTGTGACAATGTCCATCACTCCGAGTCCATGGGGACCAGATGTGGGTTCTACTTACCTTTACTATCAGTTTGCAACGGGATGGAGCTCTTTGCTTTCTTTCAGAGTAAACCATTAAGAGACTAATACAGGTGATTCTCAATTTATGGCCACAGTTTAGCCCAAAATTTCTATTGGCAAATGGGATTTTGCCCCATTTTGCGGCCTTTTTTTGCCCAGTTTGTTCAGTGAATCGCCGCTATTGTTATGTTAAGCAAAACTGGCTTCCCCATTGACTTTGCTTGTCAACACTGCAGTGTCACGTGACGTGACCCCCGGGACACTGCAATCGTCATAAATATGAATCAGTTGCCAAGTGTCTGAATTTTGATCGCATGACACTGGGGAATGCTACCACAGTCGTAAGTGTGAAAAATGGTCAGAAATCCCCCTCTTTTTTAATGTCGTAACTTCAAACGGTCACTAAATGAACTGTTGCAAGTTGAGGATTACCTGTGGTCAGAGGTACAGGCAGTCCTCAATTTACAACCGTTTGTTTAGGGAATTTCTATATTCCAGTTGCAAGGGAAAAATCAGTATAAAAATGGTAAACGTGGGTTCATTTACAGGAATCCCCTGAAAGGGAGGACTTGATCTCCAAATCATGTGTCATTGTCATGTGAGAAGTTTCTTCTTTTCAAAACTTCCCAGTTTCCTTTCCTTATCATTTGCTTCTCTTGTAAATTCTAAACGTTTGTGTGAAGGACATCTGAGAAAGACTCATGGAGCCTCATTTCTCTTCCACCCCCGCTCACTTCTAACTGGAGAAGTAAATCTCAGCTCCCGATTGTAAAAAATTTCCCTGTCCAAAAGAGGAAGAATCAAAGTTCCTTGAAGACTTTTCTAGTTCTCCCCTTTCAACTTCCACTTCCACTTTAATGTGTACTGAGAATAGCTTAAACATGGAATCAGTGACTCAGTACTTTCTGCCATTACTAACTATCGGCCTAAGAAGAGGGAGTGGGAGTGAATACAGCATTTAGCAATAGCATTTAGGGATAGATAGATAGATAGATAGATAGATAGATAGATAGATAGATAGATAGACAGACAGACAGACAGACAGACAGACAGAAAGAATTCTTTATTGGCCAAGTGTGATTGGACACACAAGGAATTTGTCTTTGATGCATACGCTCTCAGTATACATAAAAGAAAAGATACGTTTGTCAAGAATCATAAGGTACAACACTTAATGATAGTCATAGGGAACAAATGAGCAATCAAATCGTATTAGGAAACAGTCAATATAAATCGTAAGGATACCAGCAACAAGGTTACAGTCATCTGCTTCGCGTTTTATAATACTCTCTGGGTGATTTACAATGTCGGAGCATTATTTGCATATTGCACCCAACAATCTGCATCCTCATTTTACCAATTTCGGAAGGATGGAATCACAGAATAACAAGAGCTGGAAGGGACCTTGGTGGTCTTCTAATTCAACCCCTTGCTCAAGCAGAATACCTTATACCATTTCTGTCTTCTTAAAAAGCTCCAGTGATGGAGCACCCACAACTTCTAGGGGCAAGTCACTCCATTTATTCAATGGGTCCCACTGTCAGGATATTTCTCCTTAGGTCTAAGTTGCTTCTCTCCTTGCTTAGTTTCCCTCCATTGCTTCTTGTTCTGCCTTCAGGTCAGGGGTAAAATGCTCCCGGTTCAGACTGGCTCGGGCAAGTAGGTAGCGATGATGGCCGGTGGTTCGGAGAACCGGTAGCAATGGCAGCTGGAGGCTCTGCCCACCTGCCCCATTCCCCGGAGTCAGGGAATGCACCATTCCCCGACTCCGGCCTTGCCGCAGAGCCGCTGCCTGCTCGCTCTTCGCCACACGGTGTATGCTACTGCTCACTTTTCTCCCGCAGCTGGCTGTCAGGGAAGGCAAGCGCCCGAAAGGTACTAGAGTCGCTCATTCTCCTTCTTGAATGAGCCGCTCTGGTCCATGCGGCAGCTGTGCAAGTGCACACCATTTATTTAATTCAGCGGCAGGTTTGGTGTGCGCTTGCGCAGCCGCCGCATGGACCAGAGCGGCTCATTCAAGAAGGAGAGTGAGCAACTCCGGTATCTTTCGGGCGCTTGCCTTCCCTGACAGTCAGCCGCGGGAGAAAGGTGGGCAGTACGAGTCGGGGAATGGTGCAGGTGGGCAGAGCTGTGTGGCGAAGGGCAAGCAGGCAGCGGCTCCGTGGCAAGGCCGGAGTCGGGGAATAGTGCATTCCCCTACTCCGGGGAATGTGGTGGGTGGGTGGAGCTGTGGGAGAAAGGTAAGGACACGCCGGCAGAATAGAAATTTAAGGGTTCCGTGGGCGTGGCTTGATGAGAAGGGGTCTTGTGACTGAGTGGGTGTGGCTGTGAGTGACATTGAGTTGGCCACGCCCACCCAGTCACAGGACATCCCCCCCACCAAGCCACGCCCACAGAACCGGTAGGGAAAAATTTTAGATTTCATCCCTGCTTCAGGTGCTTTGGAGAATAAGTTGACCCCCTCTTCTTTGTGGTAGCCCCTCAAATCCCGGAACACTGCTATTATATCCCCATTATTAGTCCTTTTCACTAGACTAGAATTAACCACACAGAATTGCCACGGTTTGCAGAACCCGCTAAGATTAAAGAATAAAGAATAAGATTAAAGAATCTTATTCTTTAAGAATAAGAATAAGATTAAAACTCCAATGGCCTTAGGCCAACGGGCCACTTCTACAATCGTCTACAAGGGCTGGCTTCCCACCATGAACTGCCCAGTTTATAATCAGCCATGTCTGGGGTAAGGGGTTGTGTGAATGTGGATAGAGTGATCTCTCACAGCAGGACCAGGAAGTTTTAAAAAAACCAGACTGTGCAAAGTTTCTCCTATTTAGGGAATTTCAATCTGAATTTGCCAGCTCTTCCTATCAGCCCACTCCCACCCACTCCCAAATTTCACCCCAGCCAAAATTTCTCTGAAAGTTATTCCCAAATTGTGATGGTTAATGGGAAATCATCAATAATGCAAATGAAATTTAAATAGACGAATAAATATTTTTTTTAAAAGGGAATTCATCCGTTTGGGGGCTGCCGCGCATTGCTCACCCCGATCCAGAAGAAAAAAAATAATTTCCTGCAACCGTAAGATTCCTCTATTAGAGAACAGGATAAAATTAAACAGGATTTAACAGTGAAATTTTGAGACCGTGCTACCCTTTTCTGCAATTTGCAGACAGCCCCAAATGGTGTTAACTCTCTATGTAATTGCACTTAACAAAAAGGGGGGGATTTAAAAAAAAACAGCATGAACCTTAGAAAAGATCTGTGGTTCTTTTTTATCTCCTGATTTATGGCGAACCTTGTTGGAGCCCCACTTTTCCTTTCATCAACCCCCTCCCACCCCTTTTAAAACCCTGACAATCCTTTCTCCCCCGTTTCCCCCTTTTCAGCCTGATGACGGGGGGGCGGGGGGGGGGAGCTCCAATGCTATCTGACAGACTGCAGCCATCACTTTGTGAATGGTAAATAATTTCCTCGCTGACAGCTCCCCATTTATTCTGACATCTGCCAGCGCTCCCTGACACTTGAATAAGCATTAAGCCATTAACAGCCTGCCATAGGTTTAAGAGCCTGAATAATAATGCTGGAGAGTCTCAGAAAGGAGGCAGAATGCGCCACCTTTCCAATGGCTTCGAGCTTTCTCACCCATCTGTTGAGAAAGTTTGAAGGGGGAAGTGGTAACTTCCCCCCCCTTGAAACGATTTTGGTAGATGCTGGGATGCCCCCTTTAATGGAAGGACACATGTCTAATTTTGCTGCCATTAGTGGTTTATATAAGAACAGAACAAGGTTTATTCTTTTCCTTTTTCACCTAATGTCTGAGATTCGTGGAACATAGAATAACAGGCTCAGAAGGGACTTTGGAGGTCTTCTAGTCTAACCCCTTGCTCAGGCAGGAGATCCTATGACCAGGATGGCGAACCTATGGCACGTGTGCCAGAGGTGGCACACGGCTGCCCTCTCTGATGGCAGGTGAGCCGTTGCCCCAGTTCAGCTTCGCTGCGCATGTGCATGACCACCCACCGGCCAGCTGGCCTTTGGGTCTCTGTCACGTATGCGCAGGGGGCAGGGCAGTGCGTGCACTTCCGAACCAGTAAGGAAGGTAAGTAGATTTCACCCCTGATCTGTACTCAGTTGTTAGCACTGTTGTAGAATAGAATAGAATAGAATAGAATAGAATAGAATAGAATAGAATAGAATAGAATAGAATAGAATAGAACAGAACAGAACAGAACAGAACAGAACAGAACAGAGGAATGGAATGGAATGGAATGGAATGGAATGGAATAGAATAGAATAGAATAGAATAGAATAGAATAGAATAGAATAGAACAGTACAGAACAGAACAGAACAGAACAGAACAGAACAGAACAGAGGAATGGAATGGAATGGAATAGAATAGAATAGAATAGAATAGAATAGAATAGAATAGAATAGAATAGAATAGAATAGAATAACAAAGTTGGAAGGGGACCTTGGAGGTCTTCTAGTCCAACCCCCTTCTTAGGCAGGAAACCCTACACCACTTCAGACAAATGGTTGTCCAATCTCTTCTTTAAAACTTCCAGTGTTGGAGCATTCACGACTTCTGGATGCACTGATTAATTGTTCTAACTGTCAGAAAATTTCTCCTTAGTTCTAAGTTGCTTCTCTCCTTGATTAGTTTCCACCCATTGCTTCTTGTCCTGCCCTCAGGTGCTTTGAGAATAGCTTGACTCCCTCTTCTTTGTGGCAGCCCCTGAGATATTGGAACACTGCTATCATGTCTCCCCTAGTCCTTCTTTTCATTACCCAGTTCCTGCAACCGTTCTTCATATGTTTTAGCTTCCAGTCCCCTAATCATCTTTGTTGTTCTTCTCTGCACTCTTTCTAGAGACTCCACATCTTTTTTATGTCGTGGCAACCAAAACTGGATGCAGTATTCCAAGTGTGGCCTTAGCAAGGCCTTATAAAGTGGTATTAACCCTTCACGTGATCTTGATTCTTGATTTTTGTGTAGATAAGGGTCAACTGAATTCAAGAAGGGCTGGACTTAGTCCATTTATGGCAACATAACGATTCTAGGCTGATTCCTTTTTTGATTCCATCCCCTGCTTCTGCCACTTCTTCTCCTACATATTCCAACAGAAAAGCAGACAAAGCAATTATTAGCCACAGCTGCTTTAAAACTTCTGGCTTGCATGTAACCTCTCTGTTTTTGACATGTGTCGCTTTGAACATGACATTCTTTTTGAGTGGGAGCCTCTTTCTGTGAAGCCTAGACATTATTATTAAACATCTGGATGGAATGTGTTGGATTTCCTAGAAAGAATGTAAAACAGAATTGCCTCGGTTAGCAATTGGAAATTCAAATGGGGGGATTCCTGCTCCTTTTTTCAGCTTCCAAATTAGAAGTATGTAAACTCCTTCTCAAAGGAGTGCTTCAAATTCATAGATATTTTTTTTACTCCAGAAAAGCTATCCCTGTGTTCTCAAAACAGACGCTTAAATGACTACCAAATGCTGTAAGATACTTCAGTTAAACATGAATAAACTCAACGTAAGTTGTTTACGAAGACACAGACTGGTTTTTTTGGTAATTCCAGTTTCTGTTTTCTTTTTCCCCAAATTGGCTTGGTTTCTGAAGGAATATAAAACCAGCTAAAATGTTGGTTTTTAAGAGATAATGAGTAACAGGGAAGGCTGAAAATTGAGAAAAACTGAAAAATTTGAATGACAGAGTTGGAGAAAGTTACTAAAATTACTGTGGACTACCAAATAGACAGATGAGTTCTGGAGCAGTTGAAAGTTGAATGCTTTCCTGAGGCTAGGAGGAAAAACTCGCCTACTTTGTAATAGTGAGAAGAAGAAAGTGTTATGCTTGACAAGCTAAGGGAAGTATAAGTTGTATTTAAACTAGAAGAAGCCAGAAGCATAGATCATTTGTCTATCAACGTTTTCCTTTCGTGCATTCTATTGGATGTTTTTAAAGGATGCTGCTTGTGATTTTAACAGCTCTGTATTTGTTTCTCTCCTGCATCACCAAATGTCTTGCCTCTGCCTAAAGGGAAAGGGAAAGGTTCCCCTCGCATATATGTCCTAGTCGTTCCCGACTCTAGGGGGTGGTGCTCATCTCTGTTTCAAAGCCGAAGAGCCAGCGCTGTCCCAAGACGTCTCTGTGGTCATGTGGCCGGCATGACTAAATGCCAAAGGCGCACGGAACGCTGGGTGGGCGGTGGCTAAGTGGGCATGTGACTGGGTGGGCATGGCCAACTCCTCGCCTCCCCACCCTGACTCCTTAGCGTCCCAACAGGAAGCAGTTGTTGGAGCTAAGCAGCCACCACAAGAAATAGTTGGCAAAACAGCTCAGTTCAAATTGGATCTGACCAAGAAGGAGGCTCAGCAGAAGCACCTCACTGAGGACTACGAGCATAGGCTTTCCAAGCAGAGGGAAGACCTGCAGGAGTGCAAGACCAGGTACAGGTGCCTGGAGGCTCAGTGGGCTGAGATGGTCCACCAGTTCCAGGCCATGAGACAATCCCACTGGAACGAGGTCCTCCGGCTCTTCGCCACCAGTGACGCTTCCCTCCAGCTTTCGGCCAAAGCCCTGCATCAGGAGGCTGAAGCAGACCCCAAGTTGGAATTTCTGCCCCCCTCTGCCCCACACAAAAAGACCCCAAAGGGGGAGACTCTGCAACAACACACATTGCATTGTGGACCCCTGATTTAGTGCAATATAAAAAGTGCAAATAATTTTTCTGCGGACCACCAAAATTTTCTCATGGCCCACCAGTGGTCCACAGACCACCAGTTGGTGACCACTGAGCTAGATGATCTTCTAGTTTTCAGCACTGCCGCATGCAGAAAAGCCAGCTGATCATCATACGTGCATCCACGCCAGAAACCCGGAAAAGGAACCGGCGATGCGGTGCGTGCCAGGCGACAAGGCTCTGCGTGCCACTTCGGGCACGCGTGCCATAGGTTCGCCATCTCAGATTTAGGCCATCGTTACTCGTCCTATATTTGATGGAAGAATCATAACTTGAGCAAGTACTCAACTTAGAATGGCTTTCCAAGCAGAGGGAAGACCTGCGGGAGTGCAAGGCCAGGTACCGGTGCCTGGAGGCTCAGTGGGCTGAGATGGTCAGCCAATTCCAGGCCATGAAGCAGTCCTACTAGAACGAGGCCCTCCGGCTCTTTGCCACCAGCAGCACTTCCTTCCAGCCTTCACCCAAAGCCCCACACCAGGAGGCCAAAGCAGACCCCAAGTTGGAATTTCTGCCCCCCTCCGACCCACACAAAAAGACCCCGAAGGGGGAGACTCTCTGCAGCAACACAAATGTTCATTGCATGTATCCATCCCATGGGCCGCAGTTTGAGGACCTCTGATTTAATGCAATATTAAAAATGCAAATAATTTTTCTGCAGACCACCAAAATTTTCTCGCAGACTACCAGTGGTCCATGGACCACCAGTGGTGACCGCTGCTGTAAGGCACATGGTGCAACTGGGTTGTAAGGGAAGAAATGGGGAGACAGAAGAACAGGACACAGGACTTCAATGTGGAAGAGAAGGTCTGAGATCTCAGGTCAGCTGTCCCACTACAAGCTCTCTTTCGGTTTCTTTTCTGAGTCAAAGAAATCATTTTTCTCTTCTTTTCTCTTTGTCTCCACAGGGGAGAAAAATAAACAAGACAGAAATCCACACTGACATTTGAATTCAGAAATCATAACTATGTATAAAAGATTTTAGGGTGTGTCCTTCACAGATGGGGCGCTGACATGTTTTGAAAACCAAGGTAAATAATCTTATTTAATTTTTTGTGCTACAAAAATAAGAAAAAAACGAACGGGGAAGAAAGAAAGAACTTCTATAAAATGTGCCAATCAAGGAAGGAAAATTATGAAGTGTTAAGAATTAAATGGCAAGATTGTATTATCTCTCTTAGGATAATACAGGCTGTTTTTATTTAGTGACTGCCTCATTTAGTACTATTTGCCATGACAATGGTGATGAAAATGTCATTGGAACCAATCCTCACATTCACAGGTAGTCCTCAATTTACAACCACAATTTTGAGCCCAAAATTCCTGTTGCTAAGCGAGATAGTTGTGACAGGAATTTCCCCTCATTTTGCGATCTTTCTTGCCATGGTTGTTAAAAGAATCACTGCAGGTGTTAAGTTAGGAACACAGTTGTTAAGTGGTCCTGAGTAGCGTAGGGGGGTAATGCCTCCTACAAAGGCAGCATTTAAGATCCAGCTGCCTGCAATTACTTGCGAGTTCAATCCCAGCCAGGCTCAAGGTCGACTCAGCCTTCCATCCTTTATAAGGTGGGTAAATTGAGGACCCAGTTTGTTGGGAGCAATAAGCTGACTTTGTATAAATATAAATATACAAAAGTATGAAGGCTATTGCTTAATGCATTGTAAGCCGCCCTGAGTCTCCGGAGAAGGGCGGCATATAAATCAAATTTTAAAAAAAAAATCTGCCTTCTCCATTGACCTTGATTCTCAGAAGGTCGCAAAAGGGGATCATGTGACCCCGGGACACTGCAACCGTCATAAATATGAGTCAGTGGCCAAGTGTCTGAATTTTGATCACATGACCAGGGGATGCTGCAAAGGTTATAAGTGTGAAAAATGATCATAGGTTATTTTTTTTCCAGTATCATTGTAATGTTGAACTGTCACTAAACAAAGTATTGAGGACTACTTAAATAATAACCGTTGCAAGTCTGTAAGGTGAAGGAAAGCTAAGGTGAGATTGTAAGCACAGTTTCACTCAGCAACTGCTTTGCTTAACAGCCAAGTTGTTGGTCCCAATTGTGGTCGCCCAACGAGGATGACCTGTAAGGGAAGAAATGAGGAAATCCCAAAACCAACCCTGTGGAGAAAAAAAATATAATATTTATGGGGAAGGGGTGAAATGCAGCAGGTTCTGACAGGTTCTGGGGAACCAGTAGTGGACATTTTGAGTAGTTCGGAGAACCAGCAAATACCACCTCTGGCTGGTCCCAGAGTGGGGTGGGAATGGAGATTTTGCAATATCCTTCCCTCAGGAGTCGGGAGGGAATGGGGATTTTACAGTATCCTTCCCAGAGGTGGGTTTCAGCAGGTTCTCACCAGTTCTGGAGAACCGGTAGTGGAAATTTTGAGTAGTTCGGAGAACCGGTAGTAGAAATTCTGACTGGCCCCGCCCCCATCTATTCTCTGCCTCCCGAGTCCCAGCTGATTGGGAGGAAATGGGGATTTTACAATATCCTTCCCCTGGAGTGGGGTGGGAATGAGGATTTTGCAGTATCCTTCCCCCAGGAGTGGAGAGGGAATGGGGATTTTGCAGTATCCTTCCCCCAGGAGTGGGGAGGGAATGGGGATTTTGCAGTATCCTTCCCCTGCCACGCCCACCAAGCCACACCATGCCCACCAAGCCACGCCCACAGAACTGGTAGTAAAAAAATTTGAATTCCACCGCAGTTATGGGGCCACCTTCACATAATACAGAGGAGGGGAACTGTGCCCCCCCCCGCGGCCCCCAATCTTTATCACTTGTGGACTTCAACTCCCTTCAACATGGCTGGCTTAGGAATTCTGGGAGTTGAAGTCCACAAGTCCTAAAGGATCCCTCGTTCCACCCCTGACATAAAAGGTGACATCCTGGAGGCTATCTAAAATGAGGATCAGATGTGGTCTCTTGGATTTCAGCATCAGCTCATTGCTATGTCATGCATTTCACTCATAAATCACCCTTGCTATACTTCCAGCGAGGCTTACTGTTCAGTGACATTGTCAGGCCTGGAGTCTTAAGTATTTTTTCCCCCTTTTTTCTGCAGAATCTAGATTTTTTTCTCAAAACCACTTTGCAATAAAAATGCAAACGAGGCATTTTCTAATGCAAATTGCAACCGGAGAACATTTTATATTCTTCAGCTGGTGCTTTAACCTGTCTTCTTTTAGATTATATCCTTTTTTCTTTCTTCCCCCTGAGTGTGAGGGTACCAAAAACGGGGTCTGCTTTTTGTTTGAATGACTTCTGGGATTGGGGTTTGAGAATGCATCTCTTCAAACTGAAAGCTTGAATATTATTTAATATATGGACACCTGTCATCGTAATTTGAAGATAATCGGAATGAAATTTGGTTCACATGTTCAGACCATGCAGTGTATGGTGCATATCGGGGTGAAATGCTCCCGGATCGGACTGGATCGCCTAGTCCGGTAGCGATCTTGGCCAGTGGTTCAGCGATCCAGTAGCGATGGCGGAGCAAAGCTCCGCCCACCCACCCGGCTGTCATTACTTCTGGTTTTAACCAGGAAGTAATGTCTTTTTTATCTTCTGCACATGCACAGAAGCTCTATGCACACATGTGATGCGCACACATGTGCAAAGCGAGCGCACATGCAGTGGGTGTGCTTCCGAACCAGTAAGGAAGGTAAGTAGATTTCACCCCTGGTGCATATGTTCAGAATATCATTCTTCATCTCAGGTACATAACTGGATTTTCAAAATAAGATACAGCCTGTGAAAGGCAAGATGTCAGAACTGTACATAAAGAAACAATTTGGATTCCTTGTAAAAAACGTATTTCAGATTTGTATCTCTAGAATTCTACACGGCATATAGATCTATCCAAACTCATGTTTCATCCAATTATTTTAATTCCTCATTAAACCAGAACAAGCTAGCTGCTGCTTTGAGTTGGAGAGCTGTGGAAACACTTCTTATTCACTTCCCCTTCCTCTATCAGTGAAAATGCAAAACTAGATTGTGGATGTGTCTAAATAACTCACATTTAAATAAATAAAAGGCTAAAAATGCACTGCTTTTCTCCCATATGCACAATACAATACTTGCAACTGTGGAAAATGTTAGCAAAGATGCCCTCCCTTATCTGCAGTGGGTAGGGTCAACAGACTCAGAATTACAGAATTATAATATAATAGAGTTGGAAGGGACCTTGGAGGTCTTCTAGTCCAACCCCATGCTAAAGCAGGAGACCCTATACCAGTAATGGCTAACCTTTTTGCCACCACGTGCCAAAAGTGGGGGAGCGCAGGGAGTCACACGTGCACGTTCCCACACCCATAATTCAATGTGCCCCGCGTATACTCACAACCACCCCCACACTCCCCCCGCTTTTGGCACGTGATGGCCAAGTGGGCCTGGTAGACCTGTTTTTTTGCCCTCCCCAGGCTCCAAAGGCTTTCTTGGAGGCTGGGGAGGGTGAAAATCAGACCTTCCACACGGAGGAGCCCCTCTCTATGGGAGCGTACAGGCCGAGGGGAGGCTATTGAATTGAATTCAATTCTGAATTGGATCTCTATTTAATAAATGATTTCCCATTTGATAAATGACAGACCCAAGTGGGTGATCAAAACCCAGTCCTTTCTTATATCTGTATAATGTGTGCAACATAACTCCTTCTGCGCATGCCCAAGATGGCGGCTGCATCTAGGGCTCCGTTCTGAGGATGGGTCGTCTGGCTGGCTTTAGAGGGTCCCGGGGGGCCGCGGATCATCGACGACCCCCCGCCCGGCCAGCGGAGCATTCTGCCAACACGCTGGTGGGTTTGTAGCCGACCAGCGTGTTTTTAAAGGCCCCCACCGCTTGCGCCGTTTCCGGGCCTCCAAACAGCTGTGAGGCGCTGCGGAGATGGCGGCGCGGCGGGGGAGCGGCGCGGAGCGGCGAAACTGGGAGGAATGGCGGCGAGGGGCGGCGAGTGGCCAGCGGCGGCTGCGGTGAGAGGGCAGCCGCTGCGAAGCCTCAGCAGGCCCCAGCAGGCCCTAGCGGGCCTCCGGAGGTTCCCGCCGCCCAAAAACAGCTGGGCGGCGTTGGGCGGCGCTGCGGAAGATGGCGGCGCCGTAGGGAACGAAGAAGATCGAGTGGCGAGCGGCGACGGCGGTGAGAGGGTGCTGGCAGCTGGTGGTGGTCTGAGGGCGCTGGTGGATGTGGTGAAGCCCTCAGCATCCCCCCCCCCATCCCGCCTGTCCTCCGCTGGCCCTCCAACCCTATGCCTATTTACCAGCAATTTGGGCTTTGGACTCCGGCTTCCCTTAGCCTTGTCTAGCAGCTTTCCACCTTTCTGCTAGTTGCCCTCCGCTTGCCCTCCGCTGGCCCTTAAATTAAGCTTGCTTCTCCATTAGCTGCCTGTGCCTGGACTCCTGGCCTTTTACCATCTTCTGTGCAGTATTTCATCATCCGCTGGCTGGCCATTAGAAGACAGGCCAGCTCACGGGAGGAACTGTGGAGCCGATTCTGTTTTCCATCTTGAGGGGGTGCCACATCGCAGGACGAATTCGCCAGGCCACGGTGAGAGAGTGGCCTTGGACTTTCCAACGCGCCAGCTGAGTGGACCACCGTGAGAGGGTGGTCTGGACACTCCCTCCCTTGAGACAGAATGCAGAGACTCTTTGGCCGCTACCGTGAGAGGGTAGTGGCGTTTTTCTCCTGTTTGGTCTGGTTTCTGCTTCAGGACATTATTTCGAACTATGATCATGGACCTTGGCCATGCCACTATTTCTGGCCCACTTCTGCTGGATGCTTCCTAGGTTGACGCTTCTTGCCCTGCGAGATTCCCCCCTCTCGCGGGTTTGGCCCTCCACACTATCGAGGGCCTACCTTAATGACGGGTTTTGGGACCCCGAGAGGTGGCATGTCGCGAAGAGGGGATTGAGGGGTTTTTTAAGGAATTTTTTAAGGGGTGTTTTAGGGGGTTCTGGGGTGGGGGAGGGAGCGGGTTTGGGGGGAAACCCGGGGGGGAAAGGGATAGGCCCGACAGTCTTTGATGCCACGGGGGGCTTAGTTTCTGGAGGCAAGAGGGCTCTCAATGAGCCCTCTGTTGAGGGTGGTGTGATAACTACGTTATGTGGGAGGGGCAGATATGGCGAGAGCAGGGGACCATATCATGTGTTGGGGGCGCGCACTCGCTGTCTTCGAGCGATTGCGCGCCCCGGTCCCCGGAGCTATTCCTGTTCCCCGGGTTGTTTAGAGTCTCAGGACCCGGGGCTCCGGCTGTTGTTATGCAATGCGAGGTCCGTGGTAAACAAAGCCCCCCTCATATGTGATCTTCTTGAAGAGGGGGGTGCGGACCTGGCCGGTATTACCGAGACCTGGTTGGGCCACGAGGGGGGAGTTCCCCTCGTGGAGATGTGCCCACCGGGTTTCTTTGCATTCCACCAGCCGAGAGCCCAGGGCAGGGGTGGGGGAGTAGCGGTTATTATTAAGGAAGGTCTGGGTCCGAGGGAGGCCACTGTACCTCAGATAGCCGGGTGTGAGTCCGCCTTTGTGAGATGGGGTCCTGGTGGGCAGATGGGTCTGTTAGTCACGTACCTGGCTCCCTGCCACGTGGCAACGACCCTGCCCGAGCTTCTCAATGTTATAGCCGAGGTGGCGGTTGATACCCCCAAGCTTATAGTTATGGGGGATTTCAACCTGCCATCTATCGGCGAGACATCTGAGATGGCTCGGGAGTTCATGGCTTCCATGACGGCCATGGACCTGACCCAGGTAATTCAGGGCCCGACTCACATTGGTGGACACACCCTGGACCTGGTTTTTGTCTCTGGTCAGTGGCTGAGTGGTCTTGATATTGGGGGTATAGGTGTTGAACCCTTGTCATGGACTGACCACTCGCTCCTTCGTCTCGACTTTCTGACCGTTACACCCCATCGCAGGGAGGCGGAACCAACTAGGTGGTTCCGCCCCAGGCGCCTGATGGATCCTGATAGGTCCCAGACGGAGCTTGGGCCATTTCCTGAGACACTGACACGCGACTCGGCTGAGGACCTGGTGGCTGCCTGGGATAGGGCAGCCGGTGGGGCCTTGGACCGGGTCGCGCCTTTGCGGCCTCTGACCCGGCGCCGAACTCACCTATCTCCTTGGTTTACCGAGGAGCTGAGGGAGATGAAGCGCCGGAAAAGACGCCTAGAGAGTGGTTGGAGGGCTAGTCGCTCTGAATCCGACTTAACACTAGTAAGAGCTCATATTAAGACTTACTTAGTGGCAATAAAAGCGGCGAAATCTAATTATTTCACCGCTCTTATTGCGTCATCAGATAATCGCCCAGCCGCCCTGTTTAGGGTGACCCGCTCCCTCCTTCACCTGGGAGCGCGGGAGGACCCCTTGCAGGGTCGTGCTGAGGACTTTGTTCAATATCTGGATGATAAAATAACTCAGATTCGGGATGAGCTGGCCTCTGACTGGGTTAGTTCGGGCGAGGTGACTGAGCCCAGTCTTGAGAGTGTTATCTGGGCTGAGTTCGATCCTGTGGCTCCTGAGGACGTGGACAGGATCCTGGGTAGACTGAACGCTACCACATGTTTGTTGGACCCGTGTCCCTCCTGGCTGGTGCTGGCCTCCCGGGAGGTTACACGAGGCTGGCTCCAGGAGATTATAAATGCTTCTTTGAGTGAGGGTGTCCTTCCGCCTGCCTTGAAGGAGGCGGTGGTGAGGCCCCTCCTCAAGAAGCCCTCCCTGGACCCGGCTGTTTTGGTAAATTACCGTCCTGTCTCCAACCTTCCCTTTTTAGCGAAGGTTGTTGAGAGTGTGGTGGCGCGGCAGCTCCCCCGGTACCTGGATGAAGCTGTCTATTTAGACCCGCTCCAGTCCGGCTTCAGGCCTGGTTACAGCACCGAAACGGCATTGGTCGCGTTGGTGGATGATCTCTGGAGGGCCCGGGGTAGGGGGTACTCCTCTATCCTGGTGCTGTTAGACCTCTCAGCGGCTTTTGATACCATCGACCATGGTATCATGTTGCGCCGGTTGGAGGGATTGGGGGTGGGGGGCACCGTTCTGCGGTGGTTCTCCTCCTACCTCTCCGACCGGTTGCAATCGGTGTTGACAGGGGGGCAGCGGTCGACCCCGAGGCGCCTAGTGTGTGGGGTGCCACAAGGGTCGGTCCTCTCGCCCCTTCTGTTCAACATCTATGTAAAGCCGCTGGGTGAGATCATCCGTGGTTTTGGGGTGGAATTCCATCAGTACGCTGATGATACTCAGCTGTACATTTCCACCCCAGACCACCCCAACGATGCCGTGGAAGTGATGTCCCAGTGCCTTGAAGCTGTGCGGGTCTGGATGGGGAGAAACAGGCTTCGACTCAACCCCTCCAAGACTGAGTGGCTGTGGATGCCGGCGTCCCGATATAGCCAACTGACTCCATCGTTGGTTATTGGGGGCGAATCATTGGCCCCCACGGAAAGGGTGCGCAACTTGGGCGTCCTCCTGGATCCACGGCTGTCATTAGAGGATCATACGACGGCTGTGGCCAGGGGGGCTTTTTATCAGGTCCGCCTGATACGCCAGTTGCGGCCCTTTCTAGATCGGGACTCCCTGCGCACAGTCACTCAGGCGCTCGTCACGTCTCGCTTGGACTACTGTAATGCTCTCTACATGGGGCTCCCCTTGGGATGCATCCGGAGGCTTCAACTGGTACAGAATGCGGCCGCGCGGGGGATTATGGGAGCGACAGGGCGCTCCCACGTGACACCTCTCCTGCGTGAGCTGCATTGGTTGCCGGTTGATTTCCGGGTGCGTTTCAAGGTGTTGGTAATCACCTTTAAAGCGCTCCATGGCTTAGGACCAGGGTACTTACGGGACCGCCTTCTGCCACCTATTGCCTCCCACCGGCCGGTTCGCTCCCACAGAGAGGGCCTCCTCAGGGTGCCGTCAGCCAGACAGTGCCGGCTGGCGACCCCCAGGGGGAGAGCATTCTCTGTGGTAGCCCCCACCCTCTGGAACGATCTCCCTCCAGATCTGAGAACTATTGCTGACCTCCGGACTTTTCGTCGGGCGTTGAAGACCCATTTCTTCCAACTTGCCGGACTTGCCTGATCCCTCCTATTTTTAAATATTTTAAATTTTAAATTATTTTAAATTATGTAAATTTCTAGAGTTTTAGTTTTATTGATATTTACAGCCTAAATTTATATGGACTTTTAGAACATTTTAACTTACTATATTGTTATTGGTTTTAAATTGGCTGTTCACCGCCCTGAGTCCGGTAGGAGAAGGGCGGTATAGAAATTCGATTAATAAATAAATAAATAAATAAACACAGAGCATTGGTGCTGTGGTCAGAACACTGATGATGTTACCTAGTTTGGTAATGAAACGTCTGGAAGAAAACAATCAAGCTCAGAGAATACCGGGAACCCTTCACACTTTAAAAGGAATGGATCTTTGATTGATTGGTTGATGGGAGCCCCCTTGGTCCTTTCTGTGGGATGATTTAGGAAGTCAAAACATTTTCGTAATTATTTGCATGGAAGGTTTCATGTTGGTCTGTTTTTTAAAAAAACCCACCAAATTGCTTTAAGTTTCTGAAAGTCAGAAAAGTATTTATTTGTACTTTCCCAATGCCACCTCCTTGGTGGTTTTATAGCGGAAAAGCTTGTTTTTAGACAGGACGCGCTACAACTGATTGACATTTATTTTACTAGCTTTAGATTCCATAAAGCAACAGCTGATGGCTTGGCAGATAGAACAGAGAAATGTACTGAGATTTTTACTGGCCAATCTGATGGGTGGGTGGGAAACATCTGCATGATTTTGAAACATATTCAGTTTTGGAGATTCCGTGAAGTAAGGAGAAGAAAGAAAGACATTTATTTTTTCTTTTCCTTTCCTTTTTCTGTTTAAGTAGCCAGCCAGCACGTGAATTCTAGGAGTTGACATCCACATAACTTAAAGTTGCCAAAATTGAGAAATTCTGGGCTGTCGGTTGCAAATGGTGGAGTAGATACATGTCCTCACAGCCATGGCTGGCTGAGAAATTCTGGGAGTTGAAGTCCACACATCTTAAAGTCAGGGGTGGGCTCCTGGGGGTTCGGCAGGGTTTGGCTGATCCTCTAGCCAAGGATCGCCAGGGTTTTGCAAATGCCACCCCTGGCTGGCCACGCCCATCCCACCCCGCCCCTCTCACCCCACCCAGGGGTCTCCACATGGCCTGTTCATCATTCTAGGCAAGTGTAGAGGCCGCATGGAGGGACTGGGAGGTCAAAAAATGGGCCTACCAGAGGTTCCAGAAGTCCGGAAATGGGCCTGTTTCCGGCCTACGGAGGCCCTCCATGGGAAGCAGTTTTTGCTCTCCCAGAGGCTGAAGAAAAGCCTCCAGAGCCTGGGGAGGGCGAAAACGCCCCCTCCCTCCGTGGTGCAGGCGGCCGACTAGGCCACACGCATCATGGCCACACCCTCCCAGCAACGGGGCAGCGAACCCATTGCTAAAGGATCTGAAGCCCACCCCTGTTTAAACTTGCTAAAATTGAGAAATGCTGGGCTATTGGTTCCAAATGGTGAAATAGATACAGCCATGGCTCACAGCCCTGGCTATCTAAGGGAATTCTGGGAGTTGAAGTCTACACATTTTAAAAGTTGCTAAGGTTGAAAAACACGGCAATAGCCCAGCTCATCCCTTCATTGTATCACAGGCCAAGTGAGGTATTCTGATTTCTAACTCCGAGAGCTTGCTTCGCATCGCTCAGAATTCCTAATAAAGCCGAGTCTGATTTCATAAGATCACTTACTACACCTTATTCCTAAATACAAGACGTAACCCTGACATCACCCTTTGACTCAGGAGATAAATCTCCAGTTTTCCAGGTTTGCACAAGTCAAAGATTTTAAAAACAGACAAGGCAGAGGAGAGTTAGCCATGTGTTATCTATTTTGTCAGCCTTCATGAAACTTTAAGTTGCCGGAAAGACTCAGCGGTATTATCTAAAGGCCTGTGCTTCTCCACCTTGTTTAAATGACCATTTTTGCTTCATACCGTCTGCCATGACTATTATATTTATTTAATTTTCATATCCCACCTTTATACAGGTAGTCCTCAACTTACAACAATTCATTTAGTGAGCACTCAAGGTTATAATGCCTCTGGAAAAAGTGAGTTACGACCATTTTTTGGCATCCCCTTTGGTCATTTGATCAAAATTCAGGCACTTAGCAACTGACTCATATTTATGATGGTTGCAGTGTCCCGGGATGATGGGATGAACTTTTGCGACCTTCTAACAAGCAAAGTCAATGGGGAACATGTCACTGATTTACCCACTGCAGTGATTCACTTAACAACTGTGGCAAGAAAAGTCGTAAAACGGGGGCAAAACTCACTTAACAAATGTTTCACTTGGCAACAGGAATTTTGGGCTCAATTGTGGTCATAAATTGAGGAGAATATATTTATTTTTATATCCCGCCTTTTATAAACAACAGAAAGCAGCAAACACATCTAGCGGTTTTCTTCCTGTTCTCCCCACAACAACAACCAGAGTGAGGTGGATTGGGCTGAAAGAGAGTGATCGACCTAAAGTCACCCAATTGGATTAAGGCAGGATTAGAACCCGCAGTCTCCTGATTTCTAGCCTGGTGATTTAATCATTAGACCAGACTTCCTATGATTTCTCATCTGATTGGCTATTGTTGGGTTGATCCTATCAAACCCTGTTGGCTTTCTCTGCTAGCCTCAAGTGCCCTCAGGAAGAAGTTTGATTAGTTTGATTAATCTCTTTTTGGTCAGCACCGTAGCTTCAAGGGTGAATCACCCCCAACTTTTAATGCATTTGAATTGTTGACTGGAGAAAACTGAGTGGATTACTGAGTGGAAAACTGAGTGGATTATGGAAAGCATCTCCCATTGAAATGCTGCAGTCATGAAATCAATTATATTTTTAAAAAATGTTTTTATTGGTTTGTTAGTTTCAGTTCGGTAATCAAAGCTTAAGCTGAGGTGGCTTTCTGCTTGGGCCAAAGGAATATCTGTTATTAAGCAAAACATTTCAAGATTCTTTCATATCACTGTATTGTAGGCAGGGGTGGGCTTCAGATCCTTTAGCAACAGATTCGTTGCTCTGTTGCTGGGTGAGTGTGGCCATGTGGGCGTGATCACGGTTTTTTGCCTTCTACGGGCTCCAGAGGCTTTCCTTGAGCCTCCGGGAGGGTGAAAACTGCTTCCCCTGGGGTCCGGAGGCCCTCCGGAGGCTGGAAACAGGCCCGTTTCTGGAACTCCGGAACATCTGGTAGGCCCATTTTTTGCCCACCCAGACCCTCCTCTCAGCCCCTGCACTTACCTGGAATGATGAACGGGCCCCGTGGAGACTCCTGGGAGGGGTGGGGTGGGGCGAGAGGGGCGGGGTGAGATGGGCATAGCCAGCCAGGGGTGGCATTGGGGGTTTGCCAAACCTGGACGATCCTTGGCTAAAGAATCACCCAAACCCTGCTGAATTCCCAGGAGCCCACCCTGGCTTGTAGGTGAGAGGAACAGCAAAAGAATTTTTAGGGAACTTCCAGCTGTTGCAGCAAAAGGAAAATAAATATTGTTCGCGCCCTAAAAACAAACACTTCTTAATATGCCTTCTTGGACTGTCTGGAACCCTATTGTCAGAAGCTATAAAGGCTGTTAGTCTTATTCAGACATACTCCTAAATGCAGGAAGATTAGAAAATTGTGGAAAAGCATGATTCTGCAGATGTTCTATCACCTTTTCTAAGCTTTTTTTTTTAAACTGGATTAATAAATATGAGATCAGCTTGCTTGCAATTCAGATATCAAATGAAGTCCTATCTAAGGTAAAGGTAAAGATTCCCCTCGCACATATGTGCTAATCGTTCCCGACTCTAGGGGGCGGTGCACATCTCTGTTTCAAAGCTGAAGAGCCAGCACTGTCCGAAGATGTCTCCATGGTCATGTGGCTGGCATGACTAAACGCCAAAAGCGCACTGAACGCTGTTACCTTCCCACCAAAGATGGTCCCTATTTTTTCTACTTGCATTTTTACGTGCTTTCGAACTGCTAGGTTGGCAGAAGCTGGGACAAGTAATGGGAGCTCACCCCGTTACACGGCGCTAGGGATTCAAACCATTGAACTGCCGACCTTTCGATCGACAAGGTCAGCGTCTTAGCCACTGAGCCACCACATCCCTATTGAAGTCTAATCTAGGATCAGGCAAAGAGCTGAGCTCCGGGAAAACAGGACATGAAGACATCAGCAGTAGGGTGATAAGGGGACAGGAAGGACAGTATGGGAAGATATGAGTAATTCTGATATATGGAGTCCCCCTCTCCATTCAAACTTTCACACATTCCTGGAGAAACTTCAAGATTAAAAAACAGTCAATCTCATCAGATGCATGGAATAGAATGATTACAGAGGAGTACTAAATAGTTCTACAAATATTTCGTGAAATCCTTTTCCTGCTTCACGAAATATTTGAAATAGGAAACAGGAAAAGGAGAAAGTGAGAAATATTTGAAATAGGAAATGAGAAATAGGAAAAGGAGAAAGTGAGAGACCAAATTGGCTACAGGTAAGTGACCTTGCCACACTTGTTAAGTGAATCACTGCAGTTGTTAAATTAGTAACACGGTTGTTAACTGAATCTGGGTTCCCCCGTTGACTTTGTCAGAAGGTTGCAAAAAGGGGAAACATGTGACCCCGGGACACGGCAGCCATCATAAATATGAGTCAGTTCCCAAGCATCGAAATTCTGGTTGCAGTCTTTATTTATTGATTAGCCCTTGGGCCATATCCAGAGTTCCAGAAATAAATTATTACTAAAATTTGATAAAAGCAATTTAAAATGGAATTGGATAAAATACAATTTAAAATGAAATTGGAGAAAAATGTGATTTAAAATGAAATTGGAGCAAAATACGATTTAAAATGAAATTGGAATAAAATAGAATAATTTAAGATGTAGATAAAATATGATAAAATTCTATTTCGGTGCCACCCCTGCAATCTACCCCAATCAGTCCCACATATGTAGATCTCAACTGAACCATTTTGCTTAAGTACTGCAACTGTCATAAATATGAGTCAGTTGTCAAGCATCTGAATGCTGATCACATGACCACGGCAAAGCTGCAACAGCCGTAAGTGTGAAAAATGGCCGTAAGTCACTTTTCAGTGCCATTGTAACTTTGAATGGTCCCTAAATGAATAGTTGTAAACCAAGGACTATCTATATTATGAAACTAGCATTATATGCCATAAAGTTGGTGTTGACACTTAGTGATTATGTAGATTCATTTTCTCCAGGATTTTCTGTCCTCAGATTAGTCCTTCAGATCTTCCACTCCTTACTACTCTAATTCATTCAATCAACTTTGCTGTTGGTCATTATTAGCTCTTCATTTCTGACTTAAAGCATCATTTCAGCGATCACAATCGGGACCAGCAACTAGGTTATTAAGTGAAGCAGTTGTTAATTGAAACCACAATGGTGCTTATGATAGTACTTCAGCTTTTCTTTGCTTTATAGACCAGTGAAAGTTGCAAGTACAAGGATTAGTCTCAAATTTAGTTTTTCACCATCGTTATGACTACAAATGTTCAATATTCAAGACAGTCATTAAATGAGGACAATCTGTATTAGAAAAGTCCCTTAAAGCGAAATTCTTCTTCTGATGTCCTCTCTAGGGGATGAATTAGAAATTGGTGTAGCTAAGAAGATGTCAGGCCTGGAAGCCATCTTTTCCATTGGGCCTTCAGGCCTGCCACATTTACTACTGTGGGAAACTGGGAGGGGGGGATTGTGTGGAGCCAGGGTGATATATAGTCATAATAACATTCCTTTCTCAGAGAGTCAAGCAGTGGTGGGATTCAGCCAGTTCACACCATTTCGGGAGAACCGGTTGTTAAATTTCTGAGCAGTTTGGTGAACTGGCTGTTGGAAGAAATCATTAGGGCAGAGAACCAGTTGTTAAATTAGTTGAATCCCACCACTGGAATCAAGGATATCTCGCCCTGCACCTGAACAGCTGGAACTGGGAAGCATCTCCAGTTGGGACGATGCTTTGATTGGACCATGTGATGGACATGTGGGTGTTGGGCAGGGACTTGAACTTTCCTTTGGGTGGAGAAAACCTGGAAACTTTCAGATTTGGGTTTTCCCAGATGTGCCAATATGACATTTTTAATAAAACGCAACTTTGAGGAAACTCATGCCTAAGAGTTTTCTTTCGTTGGGCGTGTTACTTGGAACCCTGAAAGAAAAATGTCGACTTCTGGAGAATGACAGAGGGGACATCCACACAAATATGACTCTAGGACATTGAGTTACTAAATTAATGCAAAAGCATCCATCCCTGTCCATATAAATATCTCAAAACTCCCCGCTCCCTTGGGAAAACCCCCCGAAAAACCCCTTTTGTTCCATGCAATTGAATGATTTTAAAAAATGCAGATAATTTCTCTGCTCAGCACTGTATTATACGGTATGTCTTTTTTAAGACTACAGTATCTTCTATGACTTTGATGGCAGGGATTGCTATTGAGAAAAACTATGTATTCATGTGACTTAAATAACTGTCATCTCTGCTGCAAGAGACCAAAATCAGACTTCTTCTCTAGAGCAGCGGTGGGCCATTAATTTTCCCATGGGGTCACATGAGTAATTGGGACTGTTGTGAAAGGCGGCCGTAATTGCCACTCCAGTCCCCAGTGCTTGTGGCCTGGACTCCAACAATTGATGCCCCACCCCTGATGATGATGCCCCGCCCCCAACAATGACACTCCGACTCCCGCCACGGATGACATTCCCGGGGTGAAATTCAGCAGATTCTGACAGGTTCTGGAGAACCGGTAGCGGAAATTTTGAATAGTTCGGAGAACCGGCAAATACCACTTCTGGCTAGTCCCAGAATTGGGTGGGAATGGGGATTTTGCAGTATCCTTCCCCTGGAGCGGGAGGGGAATGGAGATTTTGCAGTATCCTTCCCCTGCCATGCCCACCAAGCCACACCACACCCACCAAGTCACGCCCACAGAACCGGTAGTAAAAAAAATTGAATTTCACCACTGGACATTCTGCCCCTCCGCCACTTCCTGTTGTCATAAACCGGACTGGGAGAGCAGAGATGATATTCAGCTGGTTCTGACTGGTTTGCCCGAGCCGGTAGCGGAAATTGCAGGTGGCCCCGCCCACCCACCTTGGCTCTATGCCATCCTATTTAGGCACATTTTTGAGGCCGGGCGCATGCGTGGACGGGGGCTCCCATTTGCGAACCGGTAGAGAAAGTAAGTAAATACCACTCCTGTGAGAGAGCCTGTGAGCTGGATGTGGCCCATGGGTCATAAAATGCCCAGATCTGCTCTAGAGGCATTTTGTGAACTATAGACCATGAAAATTCATACATTAGGATTTAGGATTTAGGATTTATTGGATTTATATACCGCCCTACACCCGAAGGACTCAGGGCGGTGAACAGCCAACAATAAAAATACATGTATTCAAAATTTAAAAACTCAATTAAAATCAAATTAAATAAATTTGGCCCGGACAGAATTAAAACACCCCACACAATTTAAAACAGATTAAAATTTAACGCTAAAAGAAGAAGAGAGATTAGGCCAGGCCCGCCTGGTGAAATAAAAAGGTCTTAAGAGCGCAGCGGAAGGGGCGCAGATCCGGGATCCTTCGTATCTCTGGGGGGAGCTCGTTCCAGATAGTAGGTGCCCCCACAGAGAAAGCTCTCCCCCTGGGGGCCGCCAGTCGACACTGTTTGGCTGACGGCACCCGGAGGAGCCCCTCTCTATGAGAGCGTACCGGCTCTAATAAATATAGTTTAAGTTTGCTTAAGACAGGAGTCAGCAACCCGCGGCTCTGGAGCCGCATGTGGCTCTTTCAACCCTGTGCTGCGGCTCCCTGTCACCAGACAGCTCCACAATTGATAGGATTTTCAGTTAGGATAGGTAGAGGAAAAATGATGCCGCGCCAGGAGGAGACACCTTGGTGAGGGGAACCAGACTTCCGGTTAGCTCCAGAATTGAATGGGAGGCTTCTAATTAGGGCCTTTGTGGCTCTTTGAGTGTTTAAGATTGCTGACCCCTGGCTTAAGACATTGGTTTGAATAACTCAACGAAGAACACACAAAGCAGGCAAAAATCTCTTGTTTTCAAGTTAAATAGGCTAATACACTTCTGACTGAGAAGCAAGAATATTGGCTGTAAATCCCATGTGTCTCCTTCATTAGTTTATCCAAGTGTCATTTCCACGTATTTATTAATAGGTACTTCTTGAATCTATGGGGGATTAATTCAGATTACTTTGTGCAGGTGTTAAAATTCAAACGGGCAGCCTCTTTCATCTGGAGAAGGGGAAACTAGCAATAATTACAAGAGTTTAGCCCAGCATCCTTTTTTGTGGAATTGTTATAACAATAGCCATTATTCCCACTACTGCTGGGGGCTGCAATTTATATATTTTTTTAAAAAAAATCCTATTTTCAAAAAGAGCATTTGTGGTTGCAATGTACCCATTCAATAAAATACTGGAATGCAAGGTAGAAAAAATAACAGGCTTTAGAGGTTGGAGAACCAGGAGGTTTCAGTTTCAAAAGACTTCAGATTTCAAATGAAATGGAAATATTAGCTGCAATGAATGCAGAAAGACACAAAGGTTTTCTTCCTATTAATAAGCTAAGCATTGTAGGGGGAATTTAAACTTGAAAGTAGCAAAGTAGGCATCCCTCTGGTTAAAATACCAAGGGCAGAATATATCCCCTAGAACAGATTAGTAAACAGAATTTCTGGTTTTTGAACAATTGCAGCATAATCAGTTGAATATTCAATGTTATATGTCTTTGTTGCATAGTTCAAAGCGTCAAAATCTTAAATGGAGATTAACATATGGATGGATCCATCTGCAGCCTTAAAGCTCACAATCAATCCCCTTTCATACAGTATTAGGCGATTTACAATGTTTTTTTTTAATGAAATAATAATTCCATAGTTATTATTTACAAATGATGGTTAGATATACTAAAATTGGATGTCCGGTAATATAGAGAGCCATGAAATAAGGAATTGGAACTCTCGGCGCATTAAACATTAATGGAAGATGATTTTAGCATTTATGCATCACATTTCATTAGTTTTACAATTACATTCACTTAATAAAAATATTACTTGAATTCACGGCGCATATTTATGTCTTCCGAGGGGGGGAAAAATGAGGGATTTCGCTAATTGGAAAAGATGCGGTGCTCAAAATGTTGGAGATGTGATTCTATGCTGTACAGGTTTTCCTTTGCACAAAAATAATTGCACATATTAATCTTGTCCTGGGTGACTCGCTGGGTTTTTTTGTAAATGTGTGAGTTAATTTTCAGAAAATTAACATGAGGACAATTTTACCACTGCAAAAGAATTGAGATTCCCAGCCGGAAAGAATACCATTTTTTCCCATCAATTTTCCTGGAAGAATTTAACTATCTATATAGTAAAGCAAGATTTTACTGTTATGGTAGCTATTTCGAACACTTCAGCACTTCAGAACAACGGATCCATTCCACCAAGAATGGCCAAAGAAGTCAAAATGGCATCTATACCCATGCAATAAATGAACCTATCCTGCGGACACCCCTGTAGGGAGAACCAAAAAGGAATATTAAATGAAACCAGTCAGAACTGGCCAGGCAAATGAAAACCAAGTTACTAAACCCAAAGGAGATATAAGGTATTGTTGGAAGAAATATCCTTCTGTGTTCAGTTCCAAGCATGGAAAAAGACACTGGATTCATGATGGCTGTTTGGAATGATAGTTTAATGGTGGACAGGATTACATGGCTTGAGATACTGGGCAAAAAAGACACATGGCTGAGAGAAAGAGAGAGAGATTTATACCCTCTGTTGGGCTTTGAATTTGAGCTTGCATTCTGATTGGTTGTCAGACTCCCATGGGGTCATGCAGGGGTAACTTTGTAGGTTGTCTATATCCCAGGCATGGTTGAGCCTTGCTGGGTGATGATGTGATGAAAGGGCTTTGGGCAATTCCTACTATGTCTCTGCCTGAAGGAGGAAAATCTTTGTTATGTAGAATAGACTGGCCCGGCCTTAATGGCCCATTAACAAAGGTGGGGGGGCTGAGTTTCTGCCTCCCTTTTAGGAGAAATATTCTGCCCTTTTAATATTTCCCCAAATATCTCATTTTCCTGGGAGAAGGGTGGCTGCTAATTTCCTACAGTATTTTACTCAGCCATTGTCACCATGCAGAATTACTTTTCATCTATTTTATAAGGCCTTGGTAAGGCCACACTTGGAATATTGCATTCAGTTTTGGTCGCCACGATGTAAAAAAGATGTGGAGACTCTAGAAAGAGTGCAGAGAGGAGCAACAAAGATCATTAGGGGACTGGAGGTTAAAACGCATGAAGAACGGTTGCAGGAACTGGGTATGTCTAGTTTAATGAAAAGAAGGCCTAGAGCCGTGATGGCGAACCTATGGCACGGGTGCCACAGATGGCACGTGGAGCCATATTGGTGGGCACGCGAGCTCAGCTCCTGTAGTTGATTTTCAGGCCTTCTGGGCCCACCAGAAGTCAGGAAACACACACTGTTTCCGGCCTCTAGGGGGCTGGGGAAGGCTGTTTTTACCCTCCCCAGGCTCCTAGAAAGGCTCTGGAGCTTGGGAAGAGCGAAAAATGAGCCTACCGGGCCCAATGTACCATCGGGGGGGGGGGAATAGAATTATGGATGTGGGTACACTTGTGTGTGACCTCCCCCATCTCACCCCACTTTTGGCATGTGATGGCAAAAAGGTTAGCCATCACTGGCCTAGGGGAAACATGATGGCAGTGTTCCAATATCTCAGGGGCTGCCACAAAGAAGAGGGAGCCAAGCTATTCTCCAAAGCACTTGAAGGCAGGTCAAGAAGCAATGGCTGGAAACTAATCAAGGAGAGAAACAACCTAGAACTAAGGAGAAATTTCCTGAAAGTTAGAACAATTAATCAGTGGAACAACTTGCCTTCAGAAGTTGTGAATGCTCCAACACTGGAAATTTTTAAGAAGATGTTGGAGAACCATTTGTCTGAAGTGATGTAGGGTTTCCTGCCTGGGCAGGGGGTTGGACTAGAAGACCTCCAAGGTCCCTTCCAATTCTGTTATTCTATTCTATTCTATTCTATTCTATTCTATTCTATTCTATTCTATTCTATTCTATTCTATTCTATTCCATTCCATTCCATTCCATTCTATTCTATTTATTGTCCTGACAGACAATAACATTGGGGACAGTCTGTCCCCGTCCCCCCCCCCAAAAAAAAAATCTGAAGAGACTGAAAAGACTATTTCCCAGAAAACTTGATTTTCCATACTGAACTCTCTGGGAATTGTCACATCACACTTCGTCTTTTCTCAGAAAACAAGTTTGTTTTTCCTTTGCTCGAAGAAGTCTGACCACTGATCTGCCCTGAGAACAGTCTAAGCCTTGAATAAATGCACATAAATGCAAAGTTTATTAGCAAGGCCAGGGTGAGCCACTTCAATCATCGGGCTCACTCCTGGTGAGGCACCGTCATTTAATGTCAACGGGTTTTTCCTGCACATGTACGGCACTTGTTTTTTTCCACTCGGTTGATATTTTTAAAACCCATTTTCAAGGCTCACCTATGAGGGGAAAAAGTAAAATACTATTTTTAAGCGAATTTTGCTCCGTTTTATGACCTTCCTTGCCACAGTTGTTAAGTGGATCACCACAGTGGTGGTGGATAAGTTAGAGGGCTTCAAAAATTTTAGCAAGGGGTTCTCTGCCCGGTTGCTGGGTGAGCATGGCCATGGTGGGTGTGGCCTAGTCGGCCTCCTGCACCACGGCGGGGAGGAGCATTTTTTTCCCTCCCCGGGCTCCGGAGGCTTTTTTTGAGCCTCCGGGAGGGCAAAAACAGCCTCCCCAGGCTCTGCACGCCCTCTGGTGGCCAGAAACGGGCCCATGCTCCATTTCACGTGCTCAGCGAACCAGTTCTTAAACCGGCAGCATCCCACCACTGCCCTGGAGTCACGTGATCCCCTTTTGCGACCTTCTGGCAAGAAAAGTCAAGGGGGGAAGCCAGATTCACTTAACAACCATGTTAATTAATTTAACAACTGCAGTGATTCACTTAACAACTGTGGCAAGAAAGTTTGTAATAGGAGGCAAAACTCACTTAACAAATTTCTCACTTAGCAACCTAACTTCTGGGCTCAGTTGTGGTCATAAGTCGAAGACTGCCTATATCTGATGGCCTCCTAGTCCCCAGTACAAACCCAGTTCTAATCTTTCTGAGTTTTCTTTGAGGTCAATCAAGATCAGCCGGGTGTTGCCATTGAGCTGGACATGTTATCTGCAATGATTTTATAAAAATAAGCTCCAGTTTGGAAGAAGTGAATTTATAGCCGAGAGACATACAGCAGGAGGAAAGTAGCAGAACGGTTTATATTCATTCCTTGTCCTCCGTCTCTCCCATCCCGAGCCTTGCCTACTTATCAGTTTTTCCTCTCTGATTATAATACATAATCAAAAACTATATTACCACCAGGCCATTAACTCTCACAAAATGACAAGGTAGATTTATCTTGTGGCCTTGAATTTCCATTAGGTTTGTTTTTCATTACAGCTAATCCTCGATTTATGACCAGTGGTGGGTTTCACATTTTACAACTGGTTTGCCCCGCATGTGCATGCTCGCTTCGCGTGTGCGTGCTCCTTCTGCGCATCGGCCCTGCCTCAAAAACGTGCCTAAATAGGACACGATTTCCGCTACCGGTTCACCAAAACCAGTCCAAACCGGCTGAATACCACCTCTGCTTACGACCTCAGTTGAGCACCAAATTTCTGTTGCTAAGCGAGAAATTTGTTAAGTGAATTTTGCTCCATTTTATAAGCTTTCCTGCCATAGTTATTAAGCTCGTAACACAGTTGTTATGTGAATCGGGTTTCAGAAGCTTGTCAGAAGGTCGTAAAAGGGGATCACGTGACCCCAGGACACTGCAACGGTCATAACTGCCAAGCATTCAAATTCTGATCACGTGACCACAGGGATGCTGCAATGGTTGTATGTGTGAAAAATGGTCACAAGTCACTTTTTTTACAGTGCAGGTGTAATTTCAAAAGGTCACTAAATGAACTGTTGTAAATCGAGGATTACCCGTATGAAGAGATCTTTTCTCGCTCTCTAATTTTTTTTAACACAGATACACGGACATTTTATCATTGGAATGGATTTATTTATAACAAAATAACCTTATCTACATTAGATGCATGATCTATTGTCTGTGCTAATAAATGAAGGTTTAAAGACTCTGACAGATTCAAAGTCTTTGAACAACCATTTAAATATGAGCCAGCTGAGTGCAGCATCTGCCAGAAAAGCCAACACAGTTCTAGGAGGAATAACAGAGGGATAGAATCAAGATCACATGAAGTGTTAATACCACTTTATAATGCCTTGGTAAGGCCACACTTGGAATACTGCATCCAGTTTTGGTTGCCAGGATGTAAAAAACAATGTGGAGACTCTAGAAAGAGTGCAGAGAAGAGCAACAAAGAGGATTAGGGGACTGGAGGCTAAAACCTATGAAGAACGGTTGCAGGAACTGGGTATGTCTAGTTTAATGAAAAGAAGGACTAGGGGAGATATGATAGCAGTGTTCCAATATCTCAGGGGCTGTCCCAAAGAAGAGGGAGTCAAGCTATTCTGCAAAGCACCTGAGGGCAGGACAAGAAGCCACGGGTGGAAACTAATCAAGGAGAGAATCAACTCAGAACTAAGGAGAAATTTCCTGACAGTCAGAATAATTAATCAGTGGAACAACTTGCCTCCAGAAGTTCTGAATCGTCCAACACTGGAAGTTTTTAAGATGTTGGATAACCATTTGTCTGAAATGGTGTAGGTTTTCCTGCCTAAATAGGGGGTTGGACTAGAAGACCTCCAAGGCCTCTTCCAACTCTGTTATTCTATTCTTTATCCACCTAGTGGTAGTTGTCAATATGACATTGGGTTCTTTGATCAAGCTAGATTCCTCTTTTAAACTTTCATGCAAGATTCTTCAGCATGAAATGCTGTTAAATGTCAGCTCCTGTGATCCACAACAAATAATGAGAACTGAAACTCAACATATTTGGACTGTTTGAAGATTTGAGAAATCTCTTCTTTTCTGGAAAATGATCCATACAATAGATCATTGCTGATCTATTGCTGAATGAAGGCACTATAAAGGGAAGCCGGCTTCAATCAAGAGCAAAATTTAGAAGGGGAGAAACATTAAACCATACATAATATAATTTTTATTTGGGGAAGGGAAGAATAGGAAATGAACCAAAGGACAACTTGAGCATTTTATTAATTTATTTTAAAGTAAATAATTATGTCTTTTTATTTTTAATTTATATTAAAATAAATCAGTAATTTATTTTCTGTATTTACAAATTTATTGTAAACCTTTTAAGTACAGAAACTCAATTAAGAAGAGATTGATTTGTTAAGCAATGTTAATGGGGTTGACTTTAATTTTTATTTTAATTGTGATGATCTTACTGCCAGGTTTTCTATTTGTCTCTTGATTTATTGTTGCAAAATACCCTGAGTGCTTATACAAGCGGAAAGGAAGTATATACATTTAATAAGCAATAAATAAAACAACACTAACATTAATAGTCATTAAATCATATTATTCATTTAGATGTTTGAGTTACTAATTTAAAGCTTAGATCCTTGCTTCTATATTCTATTATATATTTTCTTTCTTTCTTTTTTTGTCAAATATTTTTACTGTAGGAATCTGATAAAAATTGGGGACAAATCACTATTAAATAAGTTTAAGGAAATGTGGATGTGGGAAGACAATCCTGCTAAATGCAATTATGGGAACCAGAGGTGTCTGCAGGGAATAGTCAAACAGGTCAAGATGGCAGCCACAATCATGTGATCAAAGCTCCGCCCCTTTTCATTTGCATGACAATGCTCATGAAACAGTGTTCACTTTACGGAGCAGAAACTTCATATATTGTCAGGCTTTTCTTTTGTTCCCATTTTACAACCTTTCTTGCCACAGTTGATAAGTGGATCACTGCAATTGTTTATTTATATATTTTATTTATTTATTTGTCAATTACCTATTAGATAACAGATATAAACGTGGCTATGAATACATGAAATGGATAGGAATAAATGGGGACAGTAGGACAGGGACGGCACATTGGTGTGTTTATGCATGCCCCCTTAGGGACCTCTTAGGAATGGGGTGAGGTCAATAGTCTAAGGTTAAAGTTTTGGGGGTTTGGGGAAGTAACCACTTCCCCAAAGAGTCAGGTAGTGCATTCCAAGCATTGACCACTCTGTTGCTGAAGTCATATTTTCTGCAGTCGAGTTTGGAGCAGTTTACCTTGAGTTTGTATCTGTTGTGTGCTCGTGTATTATTGCGGTTGAAGGTGAAGTAGTCATTGACAGGTAGGACATTGTAGCAGATAATTTTATTTATTTATTTATTTATTTATTTATTTATTTATTTATTTATTTATTTATTGAATTTCTATACCGCCCTTCTCCCAAAGGACTCAGGGCGGTGAACAGATTAAGATTTCACACACACACACACACACACACACACACACACACACACATATATATATATTATATATATATATATAGATTTCACATATATATATATATATATATATATTATAAACAGTAAATAATAAATTGAGTCAACTTGGTGTATCTACTAAGACCTTGGCATAGAATTTAGATGTTTAGTGCGAAGATCTGGGATTATTCGTATTCCAGGTGGTATTTTGTTCCAAAGCGTAGGTGCTCCCACAGAGAAGGCTCTCTCCCTTGGAACTACTAGACGACATTGTTTTAATGATGGTACTATGAGTAGGCCTACTCTATGAGAGCGTATTGGTTGGTGGGAGGTTATCGGTTGCAGCAGGTAGTCTCGTAAGTACTCAGGTCCTAAGCCATGGAGCACTTTAAAGGTAGGAACCAACATCTTGAAGCGTACTCGGAAGGCCACCGGAAGCCAGTGCAGCTCGCTTAGAAGAGGTGTTACATGCGAGCACCATGTTGCTCCCATAATTACTCGCACAGCCGCATTCTGGACCAGTTGGAGCTTCCGGGTGCATTTCAAGGGGAGCCCCATGTAGAGAGCATTGCAGTAGTCAAGTCAGGAAATGACGAGGGCTTGAGTGACTGTGCGTAATGAGTCCCGGTCTAGAAAGGGACGCAATTGGCGAATCAATTTATGTACTACACTTAGGTCAGACTGAAGGCGGCATAGTTCTAAATTGTCTAATCCCAAGATTTCAAGCCTGGTAGCATGGGGTATTCTATTGTGAGCAGAGGAGTGGAGTACTCTTCTCGTGAAATATCTCTGGACTCTCTCAATTGTTTTAATGTCTGATATATAGTGCGGGTTCCAGGCAGACGAGCTGTATTCGAGAATTGGTCTAGCAAAGGTTTTGCATGCCCTAGTTTGCAGTACAATGTTACTGGAGAAGAAGCTCTGCAAGAGGGAGCCTGAGTGGCGTAGGAGGCTAATGCCTCCTACTAAGGCAGCATTTAACATCCAGCTGTCTGCAATTACTGCGAGTTCAATTCTCACCAGGCCAAAGGTCGACTCAGCCTTCCATCCTTTCTAAGGTGGGTAAATTGAGGACCCAGTTTGTGGGGGCAATAAGCTGACTTTGTATAAAATATACAAAGGCTATTGCTTAACGCATTGTAAGCCACCCTAAGTCTCCGGAGAAAGGCGGCATATAAATCAAATTTTTTTAAAAAAGAGTAGGTTAACAATTCTTAGTACCTTTTTGGCAATGTTGTTGCAGTGAGCTCTGGCACTTAGATCATTTGAGATGAATATGGCTGTCCCATTGACTTTGTGTATCCGAAGGCTGCAAAAAGATGATCACATGACCCGGGGACATTGTAACCATCATAAATAGATGCCAGTTTCCAAGCGTCCAAATTTTGATTACCACGACCGCGAGGATGCTGCAATGGTTTTAAGTGTGACAAATGGCCATAGGTAACTTTTTCAGTGGCCTTTGTAATTTGAAGTCATCACTAAATGAATGGTTGTAAGCAGCGGTGGGCTTCAAAAATTTTAGCAAGGGGTTCTCTGCCCAGTTGCTGGGTGGGCGTGGACATGGTGCGCGTGGCCTAGTCAGCCTCCTGCACCACAGTGGAGGGGGAGGCATTTTTGCCCACCCCGGGCTTTTCTTAAGCCTCCGGGAGGGTGAAAATGGCCTCCCTAGGTTCCGGAGGCCCTCTGGAGGCTGGAAACGGGCCCATTTCTGCCCTTCCCGAACTTCCGGTAGGTTCGTTTTTCACCCTCCCCGAGCCTCCGCATGTGCCCTGCACTTACCTGCATCCAAAACGGGCTGTGTGGGGACTCCTGGGAGGGGAAGGGCAGGGTGAACGGGGCCAGCCAGGAGCGGGATTTGGGGGTTCTCTGAACTGCACAGAATCTTAGCTAGAGGTTCTCCCAAAACCGTGCAAAACCCCAGCAGCCCACCCCTGGTTGTAAGTCAAGGACTACTTGTTATGACATAATGGGCAAGGTTCAATAAGTGCTTATGATAGTTTTAGGTAAGTCCAGTTGGGTTGAAGTTAGGCCCATTAAATGAGAGGTGTCCAGGACAAGGCTGTAGGTTAGGCCAGGGGTCTCCAACCTTGGCAACTTTAAGACTTGTGGACTTCAACTCCCAGGGTTCCTCAGCCAGACATGCTGTGGAATTCTGGGAGTTGAAATCCACAATCTTAAAGTTGCCAGTTTTGGAGATCCCTGGGCTAGACGGAGAAGACCATACAACTTCTCCACCAAAGCAATGGAAGACTGCTTCTCTACGGCTAACATGAAGGAATGAAACTTGACTTGATGGAAATATTACTGTCCTCTTAGCTTAGGACAGGGGTGTCAAACTTGCGTCGTCATGGGAGCCTTGGTGGCGCAGCAGCTTAAAGTGGTGTTAAAGTGACACCAGCTGCCTACAATTACTGCAAGTTCGAATCTCACCAGGCTCAAGGTTGACTCAGCCTTCCATCCTTTCAAGGTAGGTAAAATGAGGACCCAGATTGTGGGGGCAATAAGATGACTTTGTATAAAAAAGAACACCGCTTAGGGGGGCCCAAAAGCCCTACTAAGCAGGCATATACAAAAGTATGAAGGCTCTTGCTTAACGCATTGTAAGCCGCACTGAGTCTCAGGAGAAGGGCGGCATATAAATTAATTTTTTAAAAAAATGGGGGTCTCACATGATATATTGGGACTTTCCTCCCCTTTGCTAAACCGGAATTCGGTATGTCTAGTTTAATGAAACGAAGGACCAGGGGTGACATGATAGCAATGTTCCAATATCTCAGGGGCTGCCAGAAAGAAGAGGGAGTCAAGCTTTTCTCCAAGGCACTTGAGGGCAGGACAAGAAGCAATGGGTGGAAACTAATCAAGGAGAGAAGCAATTTAGAACTAAGGAGGAATTTCCTGACAGTTAGAACAATTAATAAGTGGAACAGCTTGCCTCCAGAAGTTGTGAATGCCCCAACGCTGGAAGTGTTTAAGAAAAGGTTGGGACATTTATCTGAAATGGTATAGGATTTTCTGCCTGAACAGGGGGTTGGACTAGAAGACCTCCAAGGTCCCTTCCAACGCTGATATTCTGTTGTTCTATGCATGCTGTGGCATTAAACAAACTTTGATTCCGTGATCACCTTTGAAAAGGGAAAGTGTGCGTTTTGTATAGGAAAAGCAGCACCATATGGCAAATGAATTTTTCAGAGTTGTGTTCAGGGATAATTTTGGAATTCCATCCTGTTTGCTTTCTGTCCAAAATTGGGGAGGGGGGGGAACACGGAGAGAAGAGCTGTGATTAGAATTTACTACTAAAAGGTGAAAGGTTAAGGTTCTCCTCACACATATGTGCTAGTCATTCCCGACTCGAGGGGGTGGTGCTCATCTCCGTTTCAAAGCCGAAGAGCCAGCGCTGTCCAAAGATGTCTCCATGGTCATGTGGCCGGCATGACTAAATGCCAAAGGCGCATGGAACACTGTTACCTTCCCACCAAAGGTGGTCTCTATTTTTCTACTTGCATTTTTTACGTACTTTCAAACTGCTAGATTGGCAGAAGCTGGGACAAGTAACGGGAGCTCACCCCGTTACGCGGCACTAGGGATTCGAACCGCTGAACTGCCGACCTTTCGATCGACAAGCTCAGCGTCTTAGCCACTGAGCCACTGCATCCCTCTAAAGAATTTACTATTAGAGCCCCCTAATTTTGCAATAGGAGAGCTCATTTGGTGAATGGCGGCTACTGAAAGGCTCCCAGGCAGCTGTTTTCTGCACAGGGAAGTGAAGTTGTTCCTTTTATAAATCCTTTGACCTTGACAAGACGGCTTGCCACATATGGCTGGCTTACTGCCATGATGCAGATAAGAAAAACACGGCTCTTACAGTGGGCGCAGATCTGCATCTTGCATTTACATGCGCTAAAACAGCTATTTCGAATTGATCTTGGAATTGCCCGGTGGTGAAAAGCTTGCTCAGGAATTGTTCAATGCATTGTGCTATGGTTCCAAGCTTCACTAAATTGAGTCTATGATCTCCTAAATTTCTTCCCAGGCCCCCTCCCCCCCCCCCGCCCCATTTTATGCAGGCAGAAGAGTGAAAGCTTTATGGCTAATAAATGAAAATAATTGTCAATTGTTTATTGCATATTTTAGTATGTACTGCAGGCTTGATTAACAGAATCCCTGATGGATTGGGGTTTTAGTTCATGTTCAGAGCTCCGGCAGGGGGGTGGGGGGAGGAGGCTTTGTTGATGATACATTTTCATATAAAATGATCTAAGGTGCTTTTGGAAATCCTTTAAAACTGTTTGGCAGTATTCGAAGAAGATCAGGGCATGTCTGCACAAACAAGCATCTATTGTTTAGAATGGCATAGCATAGCATAGCATAGCATAGCAGAGCAGAGCATAGCATAGCATAGCATAGCATAGCAGAGCAGAGCATAGCATAGCATAGCATAGCATAGCATAGCATAGCATAGAAAATATGGAAGAGAAGAGAAGAGAAGAGAAGAGAAGAGAAGAGAAGAGAAGAGAAGAGAATATTTTAGTATGTAAAATATTGCAGACCAATTCTCGAATACAGCTTGTCTGCCTGGAATCCACACTGTATATTGGACATTAATACAATTGAGCAGGTCCAGAGATATTTCACGAGAAGAGTCCTCCACTCCTCTGCTCACAATAGATTCCCTTATGCCACCAGGCTTGAAATTTTGGGCTTGGACAACCTAGAACTACACCGCCTTTGGTCTGACCTAAGCATAATACACAAAATTATCTGCTACAATGTCCTACCTGTCAATGTCTATTTCAGCTTCAACTGCAACAACACACGGGCAAACAATAGATACAAACTCAAAGTAAACTGCTCCAAACTCGATTGCAGAAAATACGACTTCAGCAACAGAGTGGTCAACCCCATGAATGCTCTACCTGACTGTGTTGTTACATCCTCTAACCCCCACAGCTTCAATCTCAAAATGTCTACCGTGGACCTTACCCCATTCCTAAGAGGTCTATAAAGGGGGCATGCATAAGCGCACCAGTGTGCCTACCGTCCCCATTTATTTGTACTCATTTCCTGTGTTCATGTCCATGTTTCAGGGATGAAATGCTCCCGGTTTGGTCCAGTTTGCCCGAACCGGTAGTAAAAAAGGCTACTGGGTCGCCAAACCGGTAGTTAAAAACTGTAAAAAAAAAGTTCCGACAAAAGAGCCTGAGTAGCGTAGGGGGGTAATGCCTCCTACTAAAGGCAGCAATTAAGATCCAGCTGCCTGCAATTTCTGCGAGTTCAATCCTAGCCAGGCTCAAGGTCGACTCAGCCTTCCATCCTTTCTAAGGTAGGTAAATTGAGGACCCAGTTTGTTGGGGGCAACAAGCTGACTTTGTATAAAAATATACTAAAGTATGAAGGCTATTGCTTAATGCATTGTAAGCCGCCCTGAGTCTCCGGAGAAGGGCGGCATATAAATCAAATTTAAAAAAAAAAATAAGGTGAGTGATGTGCGATCATCGGATCTTTTTTTAAAAAAATTAGCATCTTTTTACTACTGGTAGTAAAAATGCTTTTAAAAACTAAAAAAAAAAAAGGCTCCGACGATCACAATTGTGGCGCGCAATCATCAGAGCTTTTTTTAAAAACCTTTTAAAAGATTAAAAAAAGTCTTCAACGACCACAGCTGTGGCGCGCAATCATGAGAGTCTTTTTTTTTTACCTTTTAAAAACATTTTTGTTGTAAAAAAATGCTTTTAAAAGGTTAAAAAAAGGCTCCGAAGATCGTGCGCCACAGCTGATCATACCCGCTGAACTCTCGCTGATCGCGTGCTGTTCTACTTATCCCATGCCTCCTTTTGGCGTGCACTGTGTGCACGTATGCGCACATGCATGTTGCATGTTGCATTTGGTGCATGGTGTGTATTGCATGGCATTTGGTGCATGGTGCGTTTGGTGTATGGCGCGCTTTCGCAGTCAGCAAATCGGTAGTAAACTGGTTCAGATTTCACCACTTCCATGTTTATACTTATACCTGTTATTTTGCACATGTTTGACAAACTAAATAAATAAAATAAAATAAATAAGGAACTATTATTATTATTAGTTCAATTTATATGCTGCCTCAGGGCGGCTACTTGTTTCTTTCATTCTGCTTGTTTATTTCATTCCAAAGTAATTAAGGGTGGTAACATATGGATGTTTGTATGCAATTGATGTTCACTTCCTAGCCTCAATCACATCTGAGCTACAAAGGTTAATATTGCAGGTCACAAGTCAGGAGTAAAGGAGAAAGGAAAGGCTGCATATACATCCATTATTCCAATTATGTCCAATTACACAGGAAATAGAGTAACAGATCAGTAAGGGAGTTCATCTGTGTTCCTTAATTATACACAGGCATACATATCAATCATGCTGTTCCTTTTTAGGCTAAGCAGGGTATACACGGCCCACAAAAAAATAAAAAGAATAAGCATTTGTAAATCCAAGAAATTAAAGGCATAGGAAGAAGAAGCATATCTAAAAATAATTTATTTTCTTCATTCCCAGGATCTTTATCGGGACAAAATACTTTTACAATTCAATGGTTACCAGATCAGTATCATCTGTCGGATAAATAATAGCTCTGCCCTTAGTCACAAGCAGCTAAATAAAACTTGGGTTACTAAAGTCATTTTTACTGGCTGCAAAATCAACGAATTTTGCTTCCCCTTGCAATTGGTAGCACCCGCCCACCAAAATCATGGCAAGAAAAAAAACGAAAAACAGTGCTTAATTTTTCAGGAACCAATTTGTTTACGTAGCGTTCTCATTCCTCCATATGTTTTTACAGATATTACTCAATTTATAACCGGTTGCTTAGATACCGTTCACAGTTGTGGAAACTTCGACTGTTTCCACAACTTTGAATAGTCACTAAGCAACCGGTTATAAGTTGAGGAGTACCCTGAACAAAGTTTCCTAGAAAAAGGAGTTACAACCCGAATCCGAGGTTTTGAGGGTCGCCCCCTCCACACAGTTATGTGACTGCATTTGAGGGACTTGGTAACACACCTGTTACCAAGAGCTGGGTTGGCGCAGTGGTTAAAATGTAATATTGCAGGCTAATTCTGCCCACTATCAGCAGTTCGATCCTGACCAGCTCAAGGTTGACTCAGACTTCCATCCTTCCAACGTCGGTAAAACGAGGGCCCAGACTGTTGGGGGCAATAGGCTGACTCTGTAAACCGCTTAGAGAGGGCTGTGAAGCACTGTGAAGCGGTATATAAGTGCTATTGCTGTTGCTATCCTGTGGTCATAAGATTGCGTTTTACAACTGTTTTGCCAAAAACTGGAAGGTAGCTTGTTTGCGGCAATTGTTAAGTAAATTGCCTGAGGAGCCTGGAATAGCTCAGCAGACTAATGCACTGTAATTTAACTCCAGCTGTCTGCAATTAGTAAGTTCGAATCTCCCCAGGCTTAAGGTTGACTCAGCCTTCCATCCTTTCTAAGGTAGGTAAATTGAGGACCCAGTTTGTGGGGGCAATAAGCTGACTTTGTATAAAATATACAAAAGTATGAAGGCTATTGCTTAACGCAGTGTAAGCAGCCCTGAGTCTCCAGAGAAGGGCGGCATATAAATCATTTTTTTTTAAAAAAAAAGCCATGGTTGTAAAATGAACACCAGGGTTGTTAAATGAATGACACAGTTTTGCCAAAACCCAGAAGGTACTTCTGGGTTTTGGCAAAATAGCGTCATAGCGAACAGTGGGTTCACTTAACAATCCCTGTGTTTGTTTTACATTTACTTAACAACTGTTAAGTAAGGGTCGTAAAATCAAGTTGGTCAGGTGACCAACCCATTTTATGACCGTCACAACATACAGACATAATGGCCTGGCTCAGTGGTGGGTTTCAAAATTTTTTACTACTGGTTCTGTGGGTGTGGCTTGGTGGGTGTGGCATGACTTGGTAGGTGTGGCTTGGTGGGTGTGGCTTGGTGGGTGTGGCAGGGGAAGATTACTGTAAAATCTCTATTCCCTCCCCAATTCAGGGGAAGGTTACTGCAAAGTCCCTATTTCCTCCCGATCAGATGGGACTGGGGAAGCAGAGAATAGATGGGAGCAGGGCCAGTCAAAATTTTTACTACCAGTTCTCCAAACTACTCAAAATTTCTGCTACCAGTTCTCCAGAAGTGGTCAGAACCTCCTGAAACCCACCTCTGGCTTGGCTCTATTACTATTGTATGTGGAGGACTATCTATAAGTAATTCCAAGGTTTTTTCTGCCTTTCTTATATCTTAGTATTCAGGCCATCACTGTTAGCTTGTGCCCAATCTAGGAAAGAACTCAATTCAACACACTCATAAATTTTCCAGAGTTTAGACCCGACACTTTGACAAAGCCATCGTTGCTCTGTGTAACAATACAATACAATCCCCATTGCCGAGAGGGTGGTAATAACACTTGGCTTGGCTCGCTCTGATTGCTTCAACTGGCGCTTGCAGTAGCTCAGAGAAATTTTTTTCCAGCTTCTCCAACTGCCCTGAAAAATTATGATGTGTTTCATGGATGCCAATCAATGCTACCTTGCATCAGCCAAGCCGCTAAGAAGGGTGTTGATGGAGGTTTAGGACAATTCACTGTGGCCAACTCGGCATGGCCAACTTGCCACAGCCAACTTGCTGTGGAACAATTCGCTGCAGGACAAGAGTTACATTAATATCAAAGAAATGATGATATCACGCTGAGTTGGCCATGACAAGTTAGCTGCGCCAAGTTGGCCATGTTGAGTTGGCCATGCTAAATTGGCCATGACAAGTTGGCCACACTGAGTTGGCCATGACAAGTCGGCCATACTGAGTTGGCCATGACAAATTAGCTGCACCGAGTTGGCCACACTGAGTTGGCCATGACAAGTTAGCTGCGCCGAGTTGGCCACACTGAGTTGGCCATGACAAATTAGCTGTGCTGAGCTGGCCACACTGAATTGGCCATGACAAATTAGCTGCACCAAGGTGGCCACGCTGAGTTGGCCATGACAAGTTAGCTGTGCCGAGTTGGCCACACTGAGTTGGCCATGACAAGTTAGCTGTGCTGAGCTGGCCACACTGAGTTGGCCATGACAGGTTGGCCATGCTGAGTTGGCCATGACAAGTTGGCTGCACCGAGTTATCCCATTCCATCTTGATGCAGTCCACTTTACAGGTATCCTGTATTCAGCAACTTAACTGAATACAAATGTTGAATGGTCTAGAAGCAGATGAGAAGTCCATGCAGCTGACATGGAGCCTTGGCAGAATATGAAAGGGGAAGTGGCTGATTCATTGGCTAAATATACAACTGAAGTATTGGGACAAAATGCTCATCACTCTGCCCAGGAATTTAGCAGATGCATTCTGAAGCAGCTGCACTTTCCATGCTGTTCTCAGAAGTTGCTCTACCCAAAACAAACTCCATTGAATTGCAAATTTCCATTCTGATAATTAAAGCCAAAATACGTCTATCTAGATCAGGGGTATCAAATTAGATTTAATTGACGGGCACATAAAGGTTGTGTTTGACCTCGGGGCGGGGGGGGGGACGGGACAGGGATGGGTGTGGCTGGGGTAGGCATGGCCAGCTCAACGTCACTCATTGATGCTCTGTTTTCGGCTGCAATGGCCTTCTGCAGCCCTCTGACAGCAAAAAAGGACCCTTAATCTGGCTTCCCCGTTGACTTTCCTTGTCAGGTCGCAAAAGGGGATCACATGACCCCGCGACTTTGCAATTGTCATAAATATGAGTCAGTTGCCAGGCATCTGGCAGTTGATGTTTGATTACATGACCATGGGATACTCAGATGGTTGTAGGTGTGAAAAATGGTCGTAACTCATTTTTTTCCAGCAATGTTGTAACTTTGAGCGGTCACTAAATGAACTGTTGTAAGTCAAGGACGACGTGTTAAAAGATACCCCTTGCCATGGAAGAAATCTGTAATAGGGTGTCAAATTCAAGGCCCGGGGCCCAGATCCGGTCTGCAGGGTGCTTAGATCTGCAAAGGACTGGCCCACGGTATTTCTGCCAGCAAAAATGGAGCTTGGGAGGGCTATAGGCCCTCCCAAGATTTGTTTTCGCTGGCAGAGGGTTGCAGGAGGCTGTCCCAGCCAAAAACGGAGCTCGGGACCAGGGGTAGGTTCTACTTAACCTTTACTACCAGTTCGCATCGCGCCCTCATGCATGCTCTTCTGTGCATGCGCAAATCACCTATGATGCCGTCCGGGTGAGTGGGTGAAGCCTCCTGCCAGTTTTACTACTGGTTCTTTCAAACTGGTCCAAACCGAGGGCAACGCACCACTGTCAGGAGCCCATTTTCCCTGGCAGAGCGCTTGGGCCTACAGGCACCCCTGACACAAGTGATGTCAAGTTGGTCACACACACCCTAGCCACTGCACACCCCCCCCCCCAGGCCCCTATGGTCAAACACAACCCTCAGTGAAATTGAGTTTGACACCAAGTTTTACTATGTCCAATTCTTATTAACATTCTTATTTAAACAGGCGGGCCTGGCCTAATCTTCCCTCTTTAAACTTATTTCAAATCTATCCTAAATTGGGTGTTTTAAACTATTAGGCCAAAATATTTATTATATTCTAAATGTTTTTAACATTATATTATATGCACTTCATCTGACTGTTCACCGCCCTGAGTCCTTGGGAGTAGGGCGGTATATAAATTTAATAAAATAAATAACTAAATAAATAATAATTTTATGTGCAATACCTAAATCTGACCACAAGGGTCGCAATTCTAAACTATTCAAAGCAAGACTTTCAAGCCTAGTGGCCCTCAGCAGCAAAATCCTTCAGGAAGAAGTGAGGGATATTCAGCTCCTTGAACTATCTTATACATTGATTGAGGAAAAGTAGGTTTTAATCTGTATACAGCACAGTGGTGGGTTTCAATTTTTTTTTACTACCAGTTCTGTGGGTGTGGTTTGGTGGGCGTGGCTTGGTGGGCATGGCAGGGGAAGGATACTGTAAAATCTCCATTCCCTCCCCAATCCAGGGGAAGGTTACTGCAAAATCCCCATTTCCTCCCGATCAGCTCAGCAGCAGCCTTCATTTCTCCAGATATACTTTGTTGGTGATGATGACAACGAGAAAGTGTTGAGACCATGGGGATGCTACAATGGTCGTAAGTGTGAAAAATGGTCATTAGTAGCGAAGCACAGGTATCCAGCTAGTACGTTCATAAAAATACTCTATTCTTTGAGCACCAAAAATTTCAAAACTAAGATCTGAAACCTGAAAAGAAAATAAAGCTCATGTAACCAGTAAAAGATTTTAGAGCTGTAACACAGTCCGAATACTAGCTCTGAATTTTCTTCTCACAATATTCTTTATCGGTTCTAATTTGTGAACGTATCTTCCAATGCAAAACCATGCTAAGTACTTTACAGTAATCTAGCTGAATCACAGGCAAAACACGTATCACAGAGGCAAGGAAGCTGTTTTAATATTCTGGCTTTTTCTGAAGCTATTTACTACAGTTGTCATTTGGATTAAATTTAAAAGGTACTTATAAAATGTTCTGTGCTGCTGGGCATTTTCAAACAGACTACCTGGAACTGTTGAGGGTTTAGCGGATTCCTGCCCTGAAGAGGAAATTAGACTAGATCCCCTAAGGTCCTTTGCAACTCCTAAATTTTATAATTGTGTGAAAGCTGGAGTTAATTAGGCAGTTCTGTCTGTTTGCCTCTATCAATGTTTTAGAGTCCTTAGTGCTCATGAGCTTGGTGATTTTCTTACAGACATCTTATTACCCAACTAAGTAACATCATCAGGAAATAGCATCATTAAGCACGGATGATCTTACCTAGTTGGGTATCATAACCTTTGCAAGCAAACCAGCGGTGGGTTTCGGATGATCTTACTACCGGTTCGCTGCGTGCACGCCCGCTCGCTTTGTGTGTGCACACAGCCAGTTCATGTATGCTCGCTGCATGCTTGCGCCTATCTTCCACACATGCGCCCAGCCTTCCGCACATGCATTTTGCTCATGTGCATGCCTTCCGGGCATGCACCCGGTGGCAAAAATGTGCCTAAATAGGATGACATAGAGCTTGGCCCCACCTGTGATTTCCGCAAGCGGTTTGGGCGAACCGGTCTGAACCGGCTGAATGACCCCTCTGAAGCAAACCATCAAGTTCAGAGAGCATCAAGAATCTCACTGTTCAACCCAGATATTCTCTTCTATTGGAATCTATCAATGTTATTATTCGGTCTCTCACGGGTCATAATAAATAGAAGTTCACATGAAGTATATACAAACGGGCAAAAGTCTCTTTCCTATATATTAAATTGATATACAGATAGTCCTCGACTTACAACAGTTCATTTAGTGACCACTCAACGTCACAGCGGCACTGATAAAAGTGACTTATGGCCATTTTTCACAGTTATGACCTTCGTAGCATCCCCATGACCAAAATTCAGGTGCTTGGCAACTGGTTCCTACTTATGACCGTTGCTGTGTCCCAAGGACATGCGATCATCTTTTGCGACCTCCTGACAAGCAAAGTCAAAGGGGAAATACAGATCCACGTAACTACCGGGTTACTAACTTATCAATTGCACCGATTCACTTAACAATGATGGCCGGAAAGGTCGTAAAATGAGGTAAAGCTCACTTAACAAATGTCTCATTTCACAATAGACATGTAAGGCTCAATGGTGGTCGTAAATCGAGGACTACCTGTATTATAATCCCAAAACGGCACCTTATGTGTAAAAGAGACGGTGCTATCTTCTTTCTATTATGACCAGGGGAACTTCACAGAGCGTTATTTGTGAAACAGCAAGGAAAGGAGAAGAGAGATGAATGAAAGGAATGAAAAGATGCAGGAAAAACAGAAACAGAGAGTATTATGAGGCTGAGATCCTCAGAGGGACCTCAAGGCAGAGAGAGAAATGTTCTCTATTAACGTCATCAGTATTGCTTTGCTTACAAAACGGCCAGCGGTAACCTTTGCCAAACAACACTAAGCTGCCTGCAAAGCCTATAAAGAATTTAGTGATGAATTCTTGGAACAGTGTGATACCATGCACCGAGAAACATTTCGAGTGCGTCCTCCTGAGCTGTGCCCTTCTCTACAAATGAAAGCTGCAAGGAGCTTTAAAAAGAACTCACTTAGAAAGCGTGCGGTACTTTAGTATTTAAAGGCCCACTTAAAGTTCACTTTAGACCAGGGGTGGGTTCTAATTTTTTTTACTACTGATAATGTGGGCGTGGCTTATTTTGTAGGCGTGGCTTGGTGGCCATGTGACAATTATTTAGGATTTAGCAGAGGTACTAGTCTACCAGGCTTTTAACTGCTTGCAGAGCTGTACCGATCTACCCATTTATTTTTGCAGGCATTGATCTACTCATGTATTTTTGCAGGCACCGGTCTACTCATTTGTTTTCTTTTAACACTGATCAGCTGTAGGGCGGCCCTTTGAAGCCTTGCGGCAAGAGTTTAAACAGTTTTTTTCCCTCTAGCCATCAGCTGGGACTCAGGAGGCAGCAATAGATTGAGGGTAGGGCCAAATAAAAGGTAAGAATAATGTGGGGGGGAGGTGGGGCGCGGGAGGGTGGGGGGCGGGAGGGGCAGGGGGGCAGAACTGGTTCGGTGACGTCGTATTGTCACTGCTACCGGCTCGGGAGAACTGGGCCGAACCGGGAGGAACCCACCACTGATTTAGACCAGTGGTGGGTTTCAGATTATTTTACTACCGGTTCACCCCACACATGCCCGGTTCATGCACGCCTGCCTTCTGTGCATCCTCACGGCCTTCCGCGGACGCACTTTGCTCTCTCACGTGCCTTTCACCTAAATAGGATGGCATAGAGCCAGGATGGGGGATGGGGAGGCCCACCCACGATTTAGGCTACTGGTTCAGGCAAATCGGTCTGAACCGGCTTAATATCATCTCTGTTTTAGACATATCGTGTTATTTTGAAGCAGGAGCATCCAACCTTGGCAACTACCAAAATATGAAATATAAATAAATAAAAATAAAAGACTGGTGGACTTCAACTCCCAGAATTCCCCACATCTTAAAGGCCACAAGTTTTAAATTGCCATGAGTCGTTCTGAGGTGTTTATCCGCACCATTTGTAGTATTTCTCACTTTTGAAGGCAGCCCTTTTATCTCTTTTTTACATTCATTTAACACATTTCTTTTCCCATGCATTCAATCTCCGATGAACTTTTTACATTAAGGATTAAGAATTGGTCATTCAAAACATTAATCTTGGATATTAAAAATGCTTCTTGCCCAAATGCGGCTGTTTCTACGAATCCATAATTGCTTCATTCCTACATTTGACTACAAAGCCCATTGCTTTTTTTTTTTTAAATTTGATTTATATGCCGCCCTTCTCCGGAGACTCAGGGCGGTTTACAATGCGTTAAGCAATATTGCTTTGCTATATTTACTTTGCAAATAGTGACAGCCTTGGGGTTTTTTCCGTCAAAGTTTCTAGAAGCCCCGTCTCTTACACTAAAGAGTTTGAAATGCTATGAAATTTTAAAAGCTAGACAGACAGATGTAAATGTAACTCTTCTCTGGACCGTATTTGAGAAAATACAGTATTGACATTTTTCCTTGTACGTGTATTTTTAAAAGTCATATTTCGAAGCAAAACTTCCCAAGGTGGTTTTTAAAACAATACAAAGTCAGAATTTCAAAACTGAATAGAGGATGGATCACCTGGTGTCCTACTTTCCATCTCTTTGCCATTATATACATTAAAGGGTTAAATCTGAGATAACCAAAGGTGATTATCTTCCGGACACTGCGTGCTGATTCCCCACAATATTGTTTCCTATGTTGAGTCCTTTGATATGGGTAGATATAAATAATGCAAGTTCTTGCCTGTTGTTCATTTCTTTCCCTTTCTTTCCGTGCTTTTATTCCCTTTTGCCACTTAACCTTTTGATGTTTGCTGAGGTTTAATAAATAATCCTTGACTATTTTTTATTTATTTTTTGTTAGCTGAACTGAATGGGTCGCTGTGACCTGGGAAGAGGAATGGCGTGGGCAAGTTCAACTGAAAGTTATCTATAGTCCTTAACCAAAGGAGAAGGAGGAGAAGGGGGGGAGGGAAGGAGAAGGAGGGAGGGAGAGGAGGGAGGGGAGAAGGAGAAGGAGAAGGAGAAGGAGAAGGAGAAGGAGAAGGAGAAGGAAAGGACAGAGGGAGAAGGAGAAGGAGAAGAAAAGAATGTAGGGAGAAGGAGAAGGAGTAGGAGAAAAGGATGGATGGAGAAGGTGAAGGAGAAGAAAAGGATGGATGGAGAAGGACAAGGATAAGGAAAGGATGGAGGGAGGGAGAAGGAGAAGAAAAGGATGGAGGGAGGGAAGGAGAAGGAGAAGAAGGAGGAGAAGGAGAACAAAAGGAGGGAAGGAGGGAGAAGGAGAAGGAAAGAAGGGAGGGAGGGAGAGGAGAAGCAGAAGGAGGAGAAGGAGAAGGATGGAGGGAGAGGAGAAGATAATATAATCATCCTATATATCTTCTATAAATACTCATGTCAGCTCCCAGGGTGACAGTTCAGGATCCAGGAAGCTAAGGCTACCCGCTGCTTGTTAAGCCACCCAAAGAGAGAATTTGTTTTCCCTTCCAGTGTGCTGCTGAAACTTTTCCCCCCTTTTTTCTTACAAATTCCAAAGCAATTTAGCAAGAGACCGAGGTATGTATGTGGGTGTGCGGGTGTGCCCTTTCTAAGGTGCAGAAACACCAATTCTGTTCCTCACACCCACCCACAGGTCCGTTCCTACTAACATACATTCACATCCAATTACATGGTTTACATCAGGCATCCGCATCAGTGCATCCTATCTGTGCACTATGCTTAATGGTGATTTGACAAGGGCCAGAGATGTGCTTTGACACGCCACTCCCTTTGTTGTGGTCAGAGGAAGAGACATAATAACAACCCCTCCTGGTGCTCCCATTGTTTGTGTGGGACACACCTATGAGGCCGACCGCTGCACCCTGGAAAAAAAATGGGTGTCGGATTAAGAACCATTGCAAGGTGACTGAGTCATCCATTCTTCTCAAAGCTTTGTTATTTTACTCTTTGTAAGTATACAAAGGGATCATCTTCTGGGAAAACACAGGCAAGGGATTCCTCTTATGATCCCTGATCTAACCCTCCCCGCCCCCTTTTGAAATTACAGCTCTAAGTAATGAGATTTGGGTCCTTGACTTACAACGGTTCGTTTAGTGACTGTTCAAAGTTACAACCGCATTAGTGACTTATGGCTGTTTTTCCACACTTACGACTTACCATTGCGGCATCCCCGTGACTAAGTGCTGTTATGTAGCACTTAGCTGCCAGCTGCCTGCCATTAGTGCGAGTTCAAATCTCACCAGGCTCAAGGTTGACTCAGGAGGTATTATTTATATGTATTTATGTTCTTTATTTTGTTGTCTTGTTTTGTTATTTGTTTGATGTGTTGTTGTCTTTTTTTAACTATAAATGTAAATAAAGATTATTTAAAAAAAAAAAGTTGACTCAGCCTTCCATCCTTCCGAGGTAGGTAAATTGAGGACCTGGATTGTGGGGGCAATAAGCTGACCTTGTAGAAACATCGCTTATGGGGGGCCAAAAGCCCTAATAAGCAGGTATATACAAAAGAATGAAGGCTACTGCTATAAGTGCATTGTAAGCCGCCCTGAGTCTTCGGAGGAGGGCGGCATATCAATTGAACTAATAAATAAATAAATAAATAAGTGATCGAAATTCAGACGCTTGGCAACAGATTCATATTTATGACAGGGGGCGGTCATGTGATCCCTTTTTGCGACCTTCTGACGAGCTAAGTCAATCGAGAAACCAGATTCACTTAACAACCATGTTACTATCTTAACATCTGCAGTGATTCGCTTAACAGCCGTAGCAAGAAAGGTTGTTAAATGGGACAACTCACTTAACGAATGTCTCCCTTAGCAACATAAATGTTGGGCTCAGTTGTGGTCGTAAGTCGAAGATTTACCTGTACAGGTTTTTATTGGTTGGTTGATTGATTCAACTTAGACTCTACCTTTTGGTTCTTGTGAGCATTGGTAAAATTCTACATTAACCTGTCTGTGAAGATTCTCAGTCATCCAGCCATGGTTGTCCCAAAGGTGCTTTTTCAAGAGGCAACTGGACTTTTTGCCTTTTCTTTGAAGACTTCCGTTCTCCACCATCCAGTCAGAGCTGAAGAAGCTTCTTGGATGAGAAGCGAAACATCTTCAAAGAAAAACCAGAAAGTCCTGTTGCCTTAATGTAGCTGAAGCAGGATCTGATAGATGACCACTGGATAACTTTCTATTCACTATATTCTAAAAGCAACTATATTCTGAAAGCAGGATATACATCCGGTTAGGAAATGTACAAACCCAGCATAAAATCCTTTGATACTCTAAGAGGCCCCCTAACTTATCAGAAGAAAAGGAGCATCCTAATGACATATAGCTAAAGGTGGTTAGGCCAAGGATAACCACCTGGAAGAATTCATGCTTCAATAAGAATTATGATTGTTTGGCAAAGGAAAAGTAAAACTTTAGTAATTAGGAAATGTCAATTAAATATAACAAATGTATGTTAACCATATATGGAAAGTTGCTGTGTTAGCAGAATCCTTTGTTTAGAAAAGTATAAAAATTGTCATGGAATCACTGTCTCTTCACTCAGAACTCAGATGGGAATCGAGTTTCTGAGTCTCGCGCAAATAAACCTGACTCAATCTGACCCTATGGGATGTCTCTTATATCCTTTCTTCCATAACAGCCTCTTGGAAAAAGCACTTTTGGGTCTACATTAACATGTAATAAAAAACTGCCTTTGCTTAAAGACAATTTTTCCACAAATCCAGATATGCCAAAGTACCTCTTTAAGAGTGGGCATGCTGGCCGTGGGTGATGGGAGCTGTAGTTTGACTTCTTGAGTGCTGAGCAAGAGACTCTGCCTTTATAGTTATGAACAGTAAGAGAAGGAGGGGTGAAAGAAGGGGTGAAATCCAGCAGGGTTGGACGGGTGAAGAGGTGAAATCCAGCAGGGTTGGACGGGTTCTGGAGAACCGATAGTGGAAATTTTGAGTAGTTCGGAGAACCGGCAAATACCACCATTGGCTGGCCCCAGAGTGGGATGGGAATGGAGAATTTGTAGTATCCTTCCCCAAGGAGGGGGGAGGGAATGGGGATTTTGCAGTATCTTTCCTCTGGAGCAGAGTGGGAATGGAGATTTTATAGTATCCTTCCCCTGCCACGCCCACCAAGCCACGCCCACAGAACCGGTAGTAAAAAAAAATTGGATTTCACCACTGGGTGAAAGAGTTACAACTGCAGTGACCCCATGCCATTTATTATTTAAAAAAAAAAAAAACCTAAAAAGAGTTTAAACAAATCCTAAGCATTAAAGCAAACTATGCTTTATTTATCCCAAGAGAAATAATGCATTGAAAGAATACAGTAATCTTATTCGCGTAGTCTGTTTTGTAGCTGGACTGCAGTACAACACAGCAGAAAATTCTTTTGATTATATTGGGTGGCCTATTTAAACGGAGTGCTCTCCCAAATTCTGGGAGCCCGTACATACAGGAGACAGCCTGGTTCTACATCTGTTAGCAAGCTGGCAGATGCAATACGGCTTGTCAAGCAAAAAGAAATCAATCTCATTTCTTTTTCTTTCCATCTCTATTTCTCCTCGGTGCAGGCAGCCTTTCGTGAAGAGATGTAAATCTATAATTAGCCACGTCTGAATGACACCCCACATTCCCATGTGTCTTGCTTCCTTTCCAAAATAACTTAAAAGGATGGCTCTGTTGCACCACATTAGGAGGAGGAATAACAGATACTATCTATTAGCAAGGCCTTTTATGCCAATCTCCTGGAAATGAAGAATTATTCGGAAAGACTGCTGTCACTGCATAAACTGGATTTATTTAAGTAGGCCAGAAGAGTAAACTTTTACTGGATGAAGTTTACTGCAGGAAGAAACCTTAGTCCAGGGGGGTCCAACTCAAGGTCCAGGGGCCGGATCTGGCCTGCGGGGTACTTGGATCCGTGGGGCCACCTTGGAAACAGCAAACGACCGGCCTGCGGTGTTTCTGCTAGCGAAAACAGGCTCCCGAGCTCCGTTTTCAGTTGCCACAGCATCCTGCAACCCTCTGCCAGTGAAATTGGAGCTCGGGAGCCTGTTTTCACTAGCAGAAGCACCGCAGGCCGGTCGTTTGCTATTTCCAAGGTGGCCCCACGGGCCAGATCTAAGTACCCCGCAGGCCAAATCCGGCCCCCAGCCCTTGAGTTTGACACTCCTGGACTAAGGTTTCTTCCTGCAGTAAACTTCATCCAGTAAAAGTTTACTCTTTTCCTGTTTTGGCTGGCAGAGTGTTTGGGCCATCACAGGTGCCCCTGACGCGAGTAACATTGAGCTGGCCATGCCCCCTGGCCACGCCCCCTCCGCCAAGGTCAAACACAACCCTGATGCGGCCCTCAATGAAATCGAGTTTGACATCCCTTGCCTTAGTCCTTTCTGCAAGGAATCACTTTAGTCCAAGGATGTCTCAACCTTGGCAACTTTAAGACTTGTGGACCAGTGGTGAAATCCAATTTTTTTTACTCCTGGTTCTGTGGGCGTGGCTTGGTGGGTGTGGCAGGGTAAGGATACTACAAAATCTCCCTTCCCACCCCACTCCAGGGGGAAAGATATTGCAAAATCCACATTCCCTCCCCACTCCAGGGGAAGGATAATGTAAAATCTCCATTCCCTCCCCACTCCAGGGGAAGGATACTGTGAAATCTCCATTCCCTTCCCACTCCTGGGGGAAGGAAATTGCAAAATCTCTAATCCCACCTCACTCCTGGGAGAAGGATATTGCAAAATCTCCATTCCCACCCCACTCTGGGGCCAGCCAGAGGCGGTATTTGCTGGTTCTCCCAACTACTCAAAAATTTCCGCTACTAGTTCTCCGAACTGCTCAAAATTTCTGCTACCGGTTCTCCAGAACCTGTCAGAACCTGCTGGATTTTGCCCCTGTTGTGGACCCCATGCTGGCTGGGGAATTCTGGGAGTTGAAGTCCAGAAGTCTTAGTTGCTAAGGTGGATACCTCCGTTTAGTCAAGCATCAATAACATGAAACGAAATTGCCCGTAAGTATCATCCTTTAAAAAGAGATTCAAGAGATTTAGGCTGATCAGTGAAGGGTTCGAATTAAAGCACCCATGCAGATGGCTTCTAATCGCTCCATGTTTACATCCAACAAAGAGGAACCTCCCAGTCATTTGGGCAATTAGTTCTACTGTTGCACAACTCTTATTCTTAGGAAGTTTCTTCTAACATTTAATTGGAGCTTGCATTCCTGCAAGGTACATCTACTATTTCATGTTTTGCTCGGTGGAACACAAGGTTGTGACCTGCTCTGGTGTGACATCCTTTCATGTATTTGAAGAATGCTATCATGTTACAGGTAGTCCTCGGCTTATGACCATAATGGAGCCCGACATTTCTATTGCCAAGTGAGACAGTTGTAAAGTGAGTTTTGCCCCATTTTACGATCTTTCTCACCATACTTGTTAAGTGAACCTGGCTTCCCCATTGATTTGGCTTGTCAGAAGGTTGCAGAAGCCCCAGGACACTGCAACCATCATAAGTATGCGTCAGTTGCCCAACGTCTGAATTTTGATCATGTTGAACTGTCGTAAGTTGAAGACTACCTGTTATGTCTTTCTTAGATGTCTTTTCTCAAGGCTAAACATCTCCACCTCCTTCATTCTCTCTTCACCAGACTTCGTTTCTAGCCCCCTATTCTTTTTCACTATCTTCTTCTGAACCTGTTTCTATTTCTCTGAATTTTTCTTAAAGTTAAGGTGACCAACTTTTTTACGATGAGAAGGAGGACACGTGTATGTATGCCGTGTTGTGTTTCGGTAAGAAGTAAACAAAGCCACTTGCGCGCGGTGCGCTTTTGTGCATGGCACACTCTCTCAAAACTCCTCATAAAAATTCTCCTGTGCGGAGTCTCATAATCGCGTCTCATAATCGCGTCTCACCGACACCAAGCCTTGATGAATCGTCATGTCAAATACAAATAGATCACATCAGACGCAGCGGATCGGATCGGCATCAATCGAATACAGAGATTTACAGATTAATCTTCAACTATCGAAAAGGGGGACATGTAGAAGGACACTTTTCGAGAGAGGACAGAACTTACAAAAGAAAGACTGTCCTCCCTAAAGGAAGACGATTGGTCCCCTTATTAAAGTGTGTTGTACAGAGCTGGACACAGGACTCAAGATGGGCCTGATTCAGGCAGAAAGTAACAGCCTCCCTCAATCTCCTGCCCTACTTGACTTTTTAAAAAGATTTGTGTAAGTAAAACAATAACAACAAGGAAGTCTAGTATGTTGAAAAAGGAAAACATCAACCTACAAAATCATCTTGGTTTAGGAAAAAAAATGCATAGATGTTTTTTTGAAAACACCAGACGGGGGGAAAAATTGTTGAGGGCAACTTGATGTTTTTGTTAGAACGATGTCCACCAGGAAAAAGAAATGAAGAAAAAGATTGCTAGGCTTTGGAGGCAGAAAACATTTGAGAGTGACTTGCCTTCAGAAGTTGTGGGTGCTGGAACACTGGAAGTTTTGAAGAAAAGATGGTACAACCATTTGTCTACAACGGAACAGGGTTTCCTGCCTAAGCAGGGGGTTGGCCTAGAAGACCTCCAAGGTCCCTTCTAACTCTGTTATTTATATCTAAAGTTAAAGGTTCCCCTTGCACATGTGTGCTAGTCGTTCTCGACTCTAGGGGGCAGTCCTCATCTCCATTTCAAAGCCAAAGAGCCAGAGCTGTCCAAAGACGTCTCCGTGGTCATGTGGCTGGCATGACTCAACATCAAAGTGCACGGAACACTGTTACCTTCCCACCAAAGATGATCCCTATTTTTTCTACTTGCATTTTTTACGTGCTTTCAAAATGCTAGGTTGGCAGAAGCTGGGACCCGTAACAGGAGCTTTCCCTGTTACGCGGCACTAGGGATTCGAACCGCTGAACTGCCGTCCTTTTCGATCGACAAGCTCAGCGTCTTAGTCACTAAGCCACCGCGTTCCTTTATTTATATATTTATATAAAAATAAATAAAAATATATATTCACGTCTACAGATTGCCAAAAGCACGAAATTCCACATATTAATTCAAATCAGTTCTGAAAATGGATTTGAATTTCCAAATCAATTTAGGGGGGGGGGGGAAATGGCCTTTAAAATCAACAGAGCAATTCAGGAGCCTCCAGTTCAATGCTTAGATCCAACTTGTCACTGTAATTCCTCATGGTGTTTCGATTATCAGAGAGAATTGCCTTTGAAGCAAATCTCCCGAATCATCGCTTCCCTCCTTCTTTGCCCCCTGTAGCTACCAAGAATGAGACACGTCCCCCCACTCAGCCCCCATTTTGCGAGTCTCCTGCATGTCCTTAAAATTCGAAAATGTACAGTTTTCCCTGGCATCCAGCTTTTCCTTGGCTATACGAAAATGATCATGGAGGGAAGAAGGAAACGCTAAAAAGAGGTTCCTGAAAAAAGAAAAAAGAGCAGGAGGGAGGGAGAGAGGAAGGGGGGAGAGAGAGAGAGAGAGAGGGAGGGAGAGAGAGAGAGAGAGGGAAAATATACACCTTGTTTTGACTCTGACCCCACCCACAAATTTCCTTGCAATCCTCACTGCTCACACCCATCTATTAACTTATTGATTCATTTATTACTTCCTGTTTTTCCTCTAGAAAAACATCTCCGGTGATTTTTCTTCCGTAACAGCTTTATGAGGTAATTGGGGCTGAGAGAGAGGGAATAAGATTCGTTCATCCGGAGCAGATCCATGTCTGAGAGTGAATAACAACTTAAGACTTCCTAGTCTTAAACCAACGCCTTAACTATGACACTAGAGAAAGGCGCCGGAAATAAAATATCTCCTGAGTTCTAGATTGGATCCCTAATGGCTTTCCATTGGTTACTTGTCCTGCCTTCAAGCGCATTGGAAGTTGATCCCCTCTTCTCTGCGACAGCACCTCAAGACTGCTATCATATCACCCCTTTTCTTTGTTAGACTAGATCCGTGATGGTGAACCTATGGCATGCGTGCCAGAGGTGGCCCACAAACAGTCGTGGGTTGCCCCCGGTTCAGACCGGTTCCTAAGAACCGGTAGTAAAACCGGCGGGAGGCCCCACCCACTGCTCCAGGTGTTGTCATCGGTGATCTGCACATGCGCAGAAGCTTCAGCACATGTGCAGATGCAAGGCATGTGCGCAGATGTAAGGTGGGTGCGAGAGCGAAGCGAGCGAGCGCGTGCGAGCAATCCCGTTGCGAATCGGTAGTAAAGGTAAGTAGAACCCACTCCTGCACACAAAGCCCTCTCTTTGGGCACGTGTGCTGTCGCCACTTGCTCTTCCGGATTCTGAAGAGACCAGCTGGCTGGTGTGCATATGTGCGACGGAACCCGGAAGAGCAGCTGGCTGCCGCACGCATGTGCACCGGTCAACTGCTCTCTTCCAGGTTTTGGCGCTCCGGTGTGTACATGTGCGCTCCAGTTTGGGCACTCAGTGCCGAAAAGGTTAACCATCACTGGACTAGATTAAGTTCTCTCAATCTTTCATCCTATGGTTTAGCCTCCAAACCAGAGGTGGGTTTCAGCAGGTTCTGACCAGTTCTGGAGAACCGGTAGCAGAAATTTTGAGTAGTTCGGAGAACTGGTAGTAAAAATTCTGACTGGCACCGCCCCCATCTATTCTCTACCTCCCGAGTCCCAACTGATCAGGAAGAAATGGGGATTTTGCAGTAACCTTCCTCTAGAGGGGGAGAGAATGAAGTTTTCACAGCATCCTTCTCCTGCCACGCCCACCCACAGAACTGGTAGTAAAAAATTTTGAAACCCACCACTGCTCCAGACCTCACATCCAACTTGATTCCATTGGTTATACCGCTGAGTGGAATTTCACCTAATCCACTCTAACCTTAATCTCACAGCCTGGAGAATCCAGAGTGCCCTTTTTATGCTGAGTCAAAGAAATGATTGTCCTGTCCCCTGCTCGGAAGGAATACACTGGGATGTTCCAAAGAAGAGGAAACTTTTGCCGTTCAACCCTTTCCTTTCCATCACTAAGGCAATTAGCAGCCATGCATTGTCAGCCCCTTTTGTTCAGCTGTACTTCCTGTTTCTTTGCTGCTGTTTCTTAATCTTTGGCTCCTATTTCAGTGTACACATCCTGTGGAGAGCATCTGGGAAGGTTTGAAGCCGCAGCTGTGACAACAAAAGCCAGGGTGGGTTTTTAGGAATGCTACAGAAGCAAAAAAAACCCCCAACAACAACTGATGACCAATCAAGCAGGTGTCAATTAAATGTAAAAGACCATTTTTGTGGAGATACGATGGCCAGGTATCACAAATCCCCAGCTAGAATACAAAAATGTAGTCAACCAGTAGATGGCAGCAAAATGATACCGAAATGCTTAACGGCTCCATCTAGAGGTCATATGGATTTTTGCAAACTAAATTGGGTAGTTTCACCTATTGTAGCCTGTAATGTACATGTAGTCCTCGAATTACGACCACAACAGAGCCCAAAATTTCTATTGTTAAGCGAGACAGGTGTTAAGTGAATTTTGCCCTGTTTTGTTACATTTCTTGCCACAGTTATTAAGTTGTTTTTTTTTAAATTTGATTTATATGCCGCCGTTCTCCGGAGACTCAGGGCGGCTTACAATGCGTTAAACAATAGCCTTCATATTTTTGTATATTTTATACAAAGTCAGCTTATTGCCCCCACAAACTGGGTCCTCAAAGTGAATCACTGCAGCTGTTAAGTCATAACTCAAAGACCTATGTACGTTTAGATATTAGATATTTTTAGCTTGCCTTTATTACTTAAATAAATAACTCAAGGCACTAAGTGCTATTGCTATTAGCAATAGCACTTAGACTTATATATATTTATATACTAGACTTATATACTACTTTACAGTGCTTTACAGCCATCTCTAAGCGGTTTACAGAGTCAACATATTGCCCCCAACAATTTGGGTCCTCATTTTACCCACCTTAGAAGGATGGAAGACTGAGTCAACCTTGAGCCTGGTGAAATTTGAACTGTCAAATTGCAGGCAGCCGGCAGTCAGCAGAAGTAGCCTGCAGTACTGCATTCTAACCACTGCGCCACCGTGGCTCATATTGTACTCCTCATATTGTACTCCTTCCCAATTTACTTCACAATTGTTGCCATCAGCATAAATATTAAGGGTGCATTCTTTCATGGGTTTATTTTTATTTTATTCATGTTATATCTCGTCTTTTTTTTTATAAACAACTCGAGGCAGCGATCATACCTAATGCTCCTTCTTCCTTCTATTTTTCCCACAACAACCCTGTGAGGTAGGTTGGGCTGAGAGAGAATGACAAGCCCAAGATCACCTACGATCATTCCCAAGATCACCCAAGATCATTCATGGCTAAGGCCGGATTTAAACTCACAGTCACTCAAGTCTCTAGTCTGGTGCCTTAAGCACCAAAACAAATTAAACATTGGTCTATACATTGCCTTCATTTCTTCAACTTTAGGTTGGGAAACCACCTACCAATCTCCCCTCCTCTCTCAAAACTTACCATTCCAGCTATAACCCACAAGCTACCCTCTAAATTTTGTAGTGTGGATACAGTAACTTGGTCCTTAACTCCAATAAGATTATGGAGCTTATAATGGACTATAGAAGGAATAGATCAGACATCCAGCCCTTGGTTATCAATGGAGACCGAGTGGAGCAAGTGGCCAGTTTTACGTTTCTGGGTGTTATCATAAAAGAGGACCTGACCTGGGGCGCTCACATTGCAGCACTGGTCGAAAGGGCTCAGCAGAGATTATACTACCTGAGACTTCTCAGGAAACAACAACTGAATGAAAAATTGCTGGTGACCTTCTCCCGCTGCACCATAAAGAGTATTTTAACTTGCTGCACCTGTGTATGGTGTGCCAATTGTGTATGTTTGTACACAGGGAAACCTGTGTATGGTTTGCCACAGTGGCAGCTAGGACAGTACTCCAGAGGGTTAAAGTCATTGCCCAGAGGATCATTGGTTGCCCCCTCCCCTCTTTGGAAAAGCTTTATAGCTCCCGTTGTCTTAAGGAAGTTCAAAACATTCTTAAAGATCCATTTTATCCTGGGCACCCCCTTTTTTTTTTGAACTATTACCATCTGGCAGACGGTAGAGGATAATAAAAACACTAAGCAGTGTTATATATGTGTGTGTGTGTGTGTGTGTGTGTGTGTGTAGGTCTTATGTTATTCGGGTCTTCTCCCGCATAAAATTGGAAGTGTCTTGGAAGCACGAAGCTGAGAACACCAGCCTGAAGATGACGAATGAGACTTCGTCAAAACATCGCCAAGACACTTCCAATTTTACGCGGGAGAAGACCCGAATAACCAAAGACCTACATACAAACACCCGCGAAAACCTCAGAATATATATATATATATATATATATATATATATATATATATATATATATATATATGTATGTTTTCTGAGGTTTTCGCGGGTGTTTGTATGTAGGTCTTTGGTTATTCGGGTCTTCTCCCGCGTAGAATTGGAAGTATCTTGGCGACGTTTCGACGAAGTCTCATTCGTCATCTTCAGGCTGGTGTTCTCGGCTTCGTTCTTCCAGGAGCAATGATATATATATGTATACACACACACACACACATATACACAAAGTCAGCTTATTGCCCCCACAATTCGGGTCCTCATTTTATCTACCTCGGAAGGATGGAAGGCTGAGTCAACCTTGATTATTAATATTAATATTATCCAATATTAATGGAATATCGGGTTTTCAACTCAACTGTACAGAATGTGAAGGATGCGCGTTTGTGTTTTATTTTTATAATTATAATGTACACTGAAGATGGTGTTTAATTTCGTTGTACGAGATGCAATGACAGTAAAGTAAACTAAACTAAACTAAACCAACTAAAGGTATGTCGGGTTCAGTGGTGAAATCCAAATTTTTTTACTACTGGTTCTGTGGGCGTGACTTGGTGGGCGTAGTGTGGCTTGGTGGGCATGGCTTAGTGGGCGGGGAAGGGGAAGGATACCGCAAAATCTCCATTCCCACCCCAGGGGAAGAATATTGCAAAATCTCCATTCCCACCCCACTCTGAGGCCAGCCAGAGGTGGCATCTGTCGGTTCTCTGAACTACTCAAAATTTCCACTACCGGTTCTCCGAACTGCTCAAAACGTTAGAACCTGCTGGATTTTACCCCTAGTTGGGTTCCTTTGTCTACAAATACAATCTTAGTTAATGCAGGTAGTCCTTGACTTACAACAGTTTATTTAGTGACCTTTCAAAGTTACGACACTGAAAAAAAAGTGACTTACGACCAATATTTCACACTTGCGACCTCTGCACCATCCCCACAATCATGTGATCAAAATTCAGATGCTTGGCAATTGGTTGATGCTTATGACCTTTGCTGTGTCCCAACATCATTTTACAACCTTTTGACAATCAAAGGCAAGGGGGAAGCCAGATTCACTTAACAACCGGGTTATTAATGTATCGACAACAGTGATTTGCTTAAGAGTGGTGCCAAGAGTCCTCCACTCCTCTGCTCACCACAGAATACTGAATAGAATAGAATAGAATAGAATAGAATGGAATAGAATAGAATAGAATAGAATAGAATAGAATAGAATAGAATAGAATAGAATAGAATAGAATAGAATAGAATAGAATAGAATAGAATAGAATGTGTGATTGGTCACACAAGGAATTTGTCTTGGTGCATACGCTCTCAGTGTACATAAAAGAAAAGATATATTCATCAAGAATCGTAAGGTACAACACTTAATGATAGTCATAGGGTACAAATAAGCAATCAGGAAACAATATCAATATAAATCGGATGGATACAAGCAACAAAGTTAGTGATACAGTCATAAGTGGAAGGAGATGGGTGATGAAAACGATGAGAAGATTAATAGTAGTGCAGACTTAGTAAATAGTAAATAGTTTGACAGTGTTGAGGGAATTATGCCACCAGGCTTGAAATTTTGGGCTTAGACAACTTAGAACTATGCCACCTTTGGTCTGACCTAAACATAGTACACAAAATTATCTGCTACAACATCCTACCTGTCAATGACTACTTCAGCTTCAACCACAACTATACACGAACACACAATAGATGCAAACTTATGGTAAACTGCTCCAAACTCGATTGCAGAAAATATGACTTCAGCAACAGAGTAGTCAACGCCTGGAATGCACTACCTGACTCTGTGGTTTCATCCCTAAACGCCCAAAATTTTAACCTTAGACTGTCTACTGTTGACCTCACCCCATTCCTAAGAGGTCTGTAAGGGGTGTGGATAAGCACACCAGTGTGCCTACCGTCCCTGTCCTAATGTCCCCATTTATTCGTATCCATTTCATGTATTCATAATTGTGTTTGTACTTATATCTGTTATCTTATACATGCTTGACAAATAAATCAAATAAATAAATAAGAAGAGGCGTAAAATGGGGCAAAACTCACTTAACAAGTGTCTCGCTTCACAACAGAAATGTTGGATTCCGTTGCGGTCGTAAGTCGAGGACCACCTGTATTGGTACTATATCTCTCCAAGATTTTTTTTTTTTAAAGTTACCACCAAGATGGTCCATAGAGAAGACTCTAAACTCTGAGCAACCAGAGAAAAAGAATAAAGCTAGTGTAGTCTGCCTTGCAAAAGGTTATCATACATCAGAAGGGCAGGCTGTCATAAATTTTCCAACAGAATCAAAGGGGTATCTATTCCATACCTGACTGCTACAATTATAATGACATTTTAAAGTGTGCCGTGTGGTGCACACTCACAGCTTCAGGCTTAATGATCGGTGTCTCTCTCCCTTTCGGATGCCATGACAGGAACTCACCGTTTAATAGCATGTTTAACACCCAAAGGGGAAATGTTTCCTTTATTGCTGTAATTTCTGATGAAATTACACCCCCCCCCCGTTCCTTTTTCATGCCCTCCCCATAATGTGTTGGCTGTACATTTAACTCTTTTTGATCCTACGCTTTGACAGAGCTTTAAATCCTCTCTCGGGCCTCCCCAGAAGGCACTATGATCAAAGGGCCCATCATTAGCTCACGTTCCTTCTGAAGGCGAGCTTTTCATGGGCCTGCCCGCACATGCGTTTGACTGCAGAGATTAAATAACATTTAAAGAATTTAAGGCGCTGCTAAATTCATCATATCCCTTTAATGTGAATGCCGAGTCTAGTACACCACAGGAGAAATTGTTGTTATCCTTCTGCTTTGATGTTCTGAGGAAAGATTTCAAGTTGGTTATTTTTTTTTCTTTCTTTCCTTGCCACTTGACAGTAATTATTGATCAAAAGATGCACTGCAAAGAAAATGCATAATGTGTCTGGAGGTAGTCCTCGACTTATGACCACAACGGAGCCCATGGCTAAGCAAGGCAGTTATTAAGTTAATTTTCCCCTAGTTTTATGACCTTCCTTGCCCCAGTTGTTAAGTAAATCACTGCAGTTGCTAAGTGAGTCACACGGTTGTTAAGTGAATCTGGCTTCCCCACTGACTTTGCGTGTCAGAAGGTCACAAGAGGGGATCGCATGACCCTGGGACACTGAAACTGTCATAAATTCATGCCAGTTGCTAAGCATCCGAATGTTGAGCACCTGACCATGGGGATGCTGTAATGGTCATAAGTCTGAAAAACGGTCGTAAGTCACTTTTTTCAGTGCGTGGTAACTTTGAACGGTCACTAAATGAATGGTTGTAAGGTGAGGACTACCTGCACAGACAAAGAGATTATGTAATGGAATATATCGTGTTTCCCTGAAAATAAGCCCTAATGCATCTTTTGCAGCAAAAATTAATATAAGACCCAGTCTTATTTTCGGGGAAACATGGTAGACAGATTTAAAACTTTTCATTCAAGTATTTTGGTTTCCTTAGGAATGCCAGGAAGCTGGGCATTAAGATGGCAGCTACTGCTTTTATATAGGTAAAAAGGGACCGAACCAGGGGTGAAATCCAGCAGGTTCTGACAGGTTCTGGAGAACCGGTAGCAGAAATTTTGAGCAGTTCAGAGAACCGGCAAATACCACCTCTGGCTGGCCCCAGAGTGGGGTGGGAATGAAGATTTTGCAGTATCCTTCCCCTGCCACGGCCACCAAGCCATGCCCACCAAGCCATGCCCACAGAACCGGTAGTAAAAAAATTTGGATTTCACCACTGGATTGAACACACCTAATCCCCATCTTGAATTTTTTAACTTCCTGGCCTAGACACACCTGAGTTTACTACTTATGTAATAACACTATTTAGATTTCCTTCTTTCACTTGACTATACTTGTCTGGATGTGTGACTGGGAAGGGGGGAAATGAAAGCCAATGTCCCAAGTTGTGGAACTAGTATTGTCCAGCTCAGGAAAACTGCGGAAAAAAGGGGAAACAATAATTAATAATAATCAAATCTTGCAATGTGACCAGGTCTGGTGGGGAAAGCTCTGTAGAAAGCTGCTCTTAATTTAGCCAAGAAAGAGTTCCATTTGAAGCTTCATCATTATGATCATTATCATCATCGGAGTTGGAAGGGATCTTGTAGGTCATCTAATCTAACCGCCTACTCAAGCTGGAGACCCTATAACATTTCAGACTGGTCTCTTCTTTAAAACTTCCAGGGTTGGAGCAATTTTAAATTGCTACTGTTGCCACATTTGATGTCAGCAAATTCCATGGTTTAATTATGAAGAAGTATTTTCTTTTATCTGCTGTGAATCTTTCTGCCTTTCAGTTTTATTTATTTATTGGTTCGATTCATATGCCTCCCTTCTCCGGAGACTCAGGACAGCTTACAATGCGTTAAGCAATAGCTGTCATACTTTTGTATATACCTGCTTAGTAGGGCTTTTGGCCCCGACTAAGCGGTGTTCTTTTCTATACAAAGTCAACTTATTGCCCCCACAATCCGGGTCCTCATTTCACCTACCTCGAAAGGATGGAAGGCTGAGTCAACCTTGAGCCTGGTGAGATTTGAACTCGCAGTAATTGCAGGCAGCTGGCAGCTAAGTGCTACTTTAACAGCACTTAGTCCACTGCGTCACCAGGCTCTTATAGAGATTATATATAGAGATTCCTTCCATGTCAGGTCCTGCTCTCAGTCATTCATTCACGAAATAAATAATTCCATTGCTCTGATCCAACTGATTTCTAGATTGAACTGTTTGCCTTGCATTCATTCATTGTTTTGCAGAGTTTAACCAAGGACAACAACATTGATTGATTGGTTGATTATTATTGACTGATTGCTTTAAAACATTTATATAGCTGCCTGTCTTAAATAACTCTTGGCACTTACAACAACCATAAAACCAATGTATAAAACACTAAAAAAAACACATTAAAACAATGGAATGCCAAAATCCAGATACCAGGAAGTGATTTTTAATGCTGGTTGAAAAATAAATACAGAACGTTGGAAAGTGGTTTATAGTAAGTTAATTATGGGGGAAGCCTGATTTGAAATCTTTCTTACCATATTTCTGGCCACACGTTACAATTTATGGAAAAACTGTCTAGTGACATATAGATGGTCCTTGATTTAAAACAATTTGTTTAGTGACTGTTTGAAGTTACTGAAAAAAGTGATTGCGATGCTTGGCAATAGACTCATATTTATGACGGTTGCAGTGTCCTGGGGTCATGTGATCCCCTGTTGAATTCCAACAAACAAATTCCAGGGGGAAGCCAGATTCACTTAACAACCGTGCTGCTAATTTAACCATGCCAGTGTTTCACTTAACGACGGTGGCAAAAATGGTCTTAAAATGGGGCAAAACTCACTTAACTTACTCTCGCCGAGCAACAGAAATTTTAGCCTCAACTGTGGTCGTAAATCAAGAACTCCCTGTACTTCCAAAATAACTTACTGCCCAGTATTTGAACCTAACCTGCTCTGTGGTTGAATCTCTCATGGGAAAGGCATTGAGGGATGAATGAAGAAAACAGAAGGAAAATGCTATAAATTGATGAAGGAGGCAGATGGACACTATTTCTCAGTAAGGTAAAGGTAAAGGTTCCCCTCGCACATATGTGCTAGTCGTTCCCGACTCTAGGGGGCAGTGCTCATCTCCGTTTCAAAGCCGAAGAGCCAGTGCTGTCCGAAGACATCTCTGTGGTCATGTGGCCGGCATGTCTAAATGCCAAAGACGCACAGAACACTGTTCCCTTCCCACCAAAGGTGGTCCCTATTTTTCTACTTGCATTTTTGACATGCTTTCGAATTGCTAGATTGGCAGAAGCTGGGACAAGTACGAGAAGCTCACCCCGTTATGTGGCACTAGGGATTTGAACCACTGAACTGCCGACCTTTCAATCAACAAGCTCAGCGTCTTAGCCGCTGAGCCACCGCATCCCTTATTTCCCTGTTTTATAGAAGAGCTGGAAATTTGGTCACTCTCCCAGCCACTCTCCCAGCCTTCAGAAATTCTTAAAAATTAAGTTATTCTAGAGGCCCCTTTTGAGTGATAGGATACCCAGTCTGAGTGGGTTTTTTTGGGGGGGGGGAATGTTTGATTTTATGTTTTTAGAATGTTATCAATGTTTGTTCCTTCCGTCTGTGCTTTATTTAAAGGCTTGCACTGCTTGTAATTACAGTAAACAAGAATCTTGCAAATGCAGCATAAATATGACCAATAGATAAATGTTAAAATGAACCTAGCCCTACTATTTTCATTTAGCAGACAGCAGGAGAACTCAAATTATGCAATAGAAACAGCCACGGTGTTTGAAATAAGTCATACGCTAATTTTCCCTTTCCTTTCCCTCCCTTCCTCTCAAGTTATTTCCTCTTCAAAGATCTTTTCAGCCATTATGTCTTTAATCCTGCTCTGAATCAGCCTCAATTTCTGGTAACTATCTAGACAAGCCCGTGTTGTGTTTTTGGTAATGATGCAGACATAAAATTGCCTTCTTTCAAGTTTTTTCCCCCTCTCTTTAAAATGTATTTATTTCATTAGATTTAGGCACTGTCCAATCCTGAAGCAATTCTCAGCAGCTTAGCAGCTCACAATATACTAGTAGTTTTATATATGTATGTTGGAAGAAATATCCATCTGGTTCAGTTCCAAGCTGGGAGAAAGACAATGGAAACTTGAAGGCTGATTGGAAAGATGGTTTAATGATGGACAGAACCACCAGTGTTTATGGTTCTGGTGCAACTGACCAAATGGAGTTGAGAGTGAGTGGGTTTTTATACCTTCTTTGGGCTTTGTATTTGAGTTTCCTGTTCCTGTGCAAGAACATGTCCTAATGGTTGTTGTCAGATTCCTATGGGGGTCATGTAGGGGTCATAGCTGGCTCTATAGGCAAAAGAGGAAATGCAAATCCTAGGTCTTTTGTCTGAGCTAATTTTGTCAACCTCGGGCTTATTGTTTATCTGAGCTCCCAGGTTTACTGCTCTGGGTGTAATGCAATGAGGCACTTGTGTTCTGAAAGGGTGTCGGGCAATTCCTACTGTGGCTTAATGGCTTTCGTCCTGTGTTGGATGTTGGGTGAGGGGCTCCTTCTAATCCTACCATTCTGCCTTTGTTCAGACTTTGCGGCAGGGAGTTTCAAAATATCCTGGCTCAAATGGATTTCTGCCTGCCATGTTTGCTTTGCTTATGAATAAAGCTATTTAGATAGTTGGCTTCTTCTTTCAATAATCTCTTTATCTCTTAAGTGCTAGCATCTGCTGTGGGCTATTAAAAAAGACTTTCCTGCTTCTAAAAAAATCCATGTTTCTCCATTTCTCCATTTGGGGAAATATAATATTCTGCCTTTTTAATATTCCTCAAAATATTTCATTCTTCTAGGAGGGGCGGCTTCCCACATATATATATCTACACACACACACACACAGATATATAGATAGATACTGGTAAAGAGGGAAGGAAAAGCAAAAAAAAAATTCACCTCCATCAATATTGCTGGTGACATCTCTTTTTTTCCCCTTGTAAAGAAAACATTATTTTTAAATTCCATCATGGGGCAAATAAACACACACACACACACAGAGAGAGAGAGCTAAAGTAAGAGAACTGCTAATTGTCTTATTTTCCATGCCCAGAGGGTTGTTTCCCACCCTTCTAAGGGGCTCTTACTGTATCTAAACCGGGTTCAAATCCTTTCCTTCCCAACCCCTTCAAAAGATATATGGGAAGGCAATAGCAATAGTTTCCGGCTCCTTCTATTCTCTGTATCTTTCTAAGGAAGCAGCAAAACACATCCGTCCCGTGTGCTAATCAACCTTTCCTCCTTTCCCAGCAGGCCTTATCTTTCACTTTTTTATTTTTGCACTTAGCAGTTCCCATTCAATAGCCTGGGATCTTCTGTTCATCCAGCCATTTCTCTCTGCATGTCCCACATGCTTTCTCTTCGCCAGCTGCAACACTGATATGTCACTGGGAGCTTAAGAATCCAGTGTTAGCTCAGGCTAGGAACAGTTGCTTAGATTAGAAGGAGAAAGAGGAGAAAGAGGAAGAGTCTGATTGCACCGTTTCCAATTTTAATTTCATCAAATGTTCTAAACGTTTGTGAGCGCAGCAGCTCGCTTTCTTTGATGTAATTCATCAGCTGCAGCTCAAAAGAATTTAGGCCTCTTAATAAAATTGGAAAAGGTGCTAACGGTCTCCTTCAAAGGTCTGGTTAAGTGCTTTAAAAGTCAAAAGCAGCATCCTGAATTGGACCCAGAAACAAACTGGCAGAGCAGAGGTATATAATCTCTGCTGTTCTGCACATACCACTTTGAGGGCAGCCCTATTTTTTTTAAAAAAAATTGATTTATATGCCGCCCTTCTCCGGAGACTCAGGGTGGCTTACAATGCATTAAGTAATAGCTTTCATACTTTTGTATATTTTATACTAAGTCAGTTTATTGCCCCCACAAACTGGGTCCTCAATTTACCTACCTTAGGAAGGATGGAAGGCTGAGTCAACCTTGAGCCTGGTGAAATTCGAACTTACAATAATTGCAGACAGCTGAATGTTAATAACAGGCTTTAGTCTGCTGAGCTATCCAGGCTGCCTGGATTTTGAGCCTACTATGGTCTCCTTTGGGATTTAGCTGAAGCTTGAGATATCAAGGAAGCCTGTAATCCACTGGGACAATGGTTGTAAATTTTAAAAAAGTCATTTCTGCACATCCTCCTTAGCCAGCAAAATAAGGTCAGTTATGGAATAAGGGAAAAACCATCATCCTCTATTTCAGAATATCATTTCAGAATATATACGTATAAAAAGACAATATTAGTAATGGTCTCTTTTTTGTTATTTCAGAAGCATATTCCTTTTCATCAGATTAAATGAATACTCCTAAGAAGGAAGGCAGAACCTTGGTGCATGCTATTTCTTTTATCTTTAAGTTTCAGATCCACATGATCTTCAATCAATCAATACTATTGACTGGTTGAATCTTCATGATCTCAAGATGAGGCTTTCCCCATTTCCACTTGCGTATTTTGGATATTTTAGCCTAGTGAAATTACTAAGAAAGCAACAATGTGCAAGGCACTCTTTAACAAAACACTGTTCCTTGTTTTTATTCAACTGGTTGTTTCGGTTTAATGAAAAGAAGGACCGGGGTGACATGATCGCAGTGTTTCAATATCTAAAGTGTTGCCACAAAGAAGAGGGAGTCAAGCTATTCTCCAAAGCATCTGAAGGCAGGACAAAAAACAATGGATGGATTAACAGATTAACAGAGTTGGAAGGGATCTTATAGGTCATCTAGTCCAACCCCCTGCTCAACCATTTCTGACAAATGGCAGTCCAATCTGTTTTTGAAAGCCTCCAATGATGAAGCTCCCACAACTTCCGAAGGCAACTTCTGTTCCATTGGTTGATTGTTCTCACTGTCAGAAAGTTCCTCCTCATTTCTAGGTTGAATCTCTCCTTGGTCAGTTTCCATCCATTATTCCTTGTCTGGCCTTCAGATGCTTTGGAAAACAGCTTGACCCCCTCCTCTCTATGGCAGCCCCTCAAGTATTGGAAGACGGCTATCATGTCTCCCTTGGACCTTCTCTTCACTAGACCAGCCATGTCCAGTTCCTGCAACCGTTCTTCATATGTCTTAGTCTTCAGTCCCCTAATCATCCTGGTTGCTCTTCTCTGCATTTTTTCTAGAGTCTCAACATCTTTTTTTATAGTGTGGTGACCAAAACTGGATGCAGTACTCTGGGTGTGGACTTACTAGGACTTTATAGAGTGGTATTAGTACCTCACTTGGTCTTGATTGTATCCTAATCATGGAAACTAATCAAGGAGAAAAGCAACCTATAACTAAGAAGAAAATTTTTAACAGAACAATTAAATCAGTGGAAGGACTTGCCTCCAGAAGTTGACAGTGGAAGTACTTGCCTCCAACACTGGAGGTTTTTAAGAAGAGATTTGGCAACCATTTGTCTGAAATGGTATAGGATCTCCTGCTTGAACAGGGATTTGGACTAGAAGACCTCCAAGGTCTCTTTTGACTCTGTTACTCTGTCGTTTTGTATAAAGTGGCAAATGCTTGAAACTGAGACATAAGAAAGGACAACTCATTCTCCAGCTTCCTCAAGCTGTTGGAAGTGAATTCATGATCCTCCTCAAGTGTCTGGGATTGCGTAGCTGACTGTCATGTAACATGATGAATTCTCTTTCACTAGAAGTCTTCAAGCAGCTGGATGGTCCTCCTAGTATATGTGTGTCAAACTCGTGGCGTCATATTGCTGTCATGTGACGCTTCACGACGTTTTGCCCCTTCACGGAGCTGGGGTGGGCGTGGCCTGTGCATGATGCATCTGGCCTGTGGGCCGCCAGTTTTGATACCCCCGCTAGCATGTCCTGGACCGAGGAGCGGGTTGGACTAAATGAATTCTGAGATGCTTTTCACTTCTATAATTGTATGACGGAAGTGAGAAATTGACATCAATAAAAGGAACATTTCTCCCTCTTTTATTGATCCATGCCTCTTTCTTTTCTTACCATTTGGATTAAAGGAATCTAAAGTTGATGAATTAAGACAGAAGCATATTTCCCCCCACATCTCAGTCTGTCACTGGTTCATCTTCAGGGGTGGGCTTCAAAAATTTTAGCAAGGGTTCTCTGCCTGATTGCTGGGTGGGCGTGGCTATGGTGGGTGTGGCCTAGTCGGCCTCCTGCACCACGGCAGGGGGGTGGGGGCGTTTTTGCCTCCCCAGACTCCAGAGGCTTTTCTCAAGCCTCTGGGAGGGTGAAAACGGCCTCCCCAGCCTCCGGAGGCCCTCTGGAGGCTGGAAACAGGCCCATTTCTGGCCTTCCTGAACTTCCAGTAGGCCCATTTTTCACCCACCCCGAGGTCTGTGCGCGGCAGTGGTGGGTTTCAAAATTTTTTATTACCGTTTCTGTGGGTGTGGCTTGGTGGGCATGGCATGGCTTGGTGAGCGTGGCTTGGTGGGCATGGCAGGGGAAGGATACTATAAAATCTCCATTCCCACCCCACTCCAGGGGAAGGTTACTGCAAAATCCCCATTTCCTCCCGATCAGCTGGGACCTGGGAGGCAGAGAATAGATGAGGGCCGGGCCAGTCAGAATTTTATTATTATTATTTGTTCAACTTGTATGCTGCCTTTCTCCGAAGACTCAAGGGTGCTTACAATGCATGTAAAAACCATATATAAAAACATTAAGCATTAAAAACAATTAAAACCCATTCACACCATTCGTGGCCGGATCGCACCAGATCGCAACAGCGAGATCAACGGCCCCAGGCCTGCCGGAAAAGCCAGGCCTTCACCGCTTTTCAGAAGGCCAATATGGTGGGGATGGTCCGGATCTCAGGAGGTAACTGGTTCCAGAGAGCCACAGAGAAGGCCCTCCCCAGCGGGCCCGCCAGCCAGCACTGTTTAGCTGACAGGACCCGGAGGAGACCAACTCTGTGGGATCTTACCGGTCGCTGGGAGCTATGCGGTAGAAGGCGGTCTCGAATTTTTACTACCGGTTCTCTGAACTACTCAAAAAAAATTTTCTCCAGAACTGGTCAGAACCTGCTGAAATCTACCTCTGGTGTGTGCCCTGCACTTACCTGCATTCAAAATGGGCCACGTGGCGACTCCTGGGAGGGGAAAGGTGGAGTGGGCAGGCCAGCCAGGAGTGGGATTTGTGTGTTCTCCGAACTGCAGGGAATCTTAGCTAGAGGTTCTCCCGAACCCCTGTGAACCCCCAGCAGCCCACCCCTGTTCATCTTCCTTTTACTTCCCACATAAAAGAGCTAATTAAAAATATAAGCACAAAGGAAGGGAACAGATGGGAGAATGGCGTTGGGAGTTCCCAGCAAAAAAAAATAAAAAATAACAGCAGGCTGAATTGCCAACAACACGCAGTTCCTAATAAGATCCTTGAGCGCTCTATTCGGCTTGCCAAAGAAACGTTTTAAGACATGGATTGCTACAAGTTCTCAGCAAAACATTTCCTCTCTCTCTATGTTTTATTCAAATCACCCACAGTCCAGACTCTGGATGATTTAGACTCGTTATGTAAATAAAATCTACAGACAGGAAGGCTTGGCCTCCAAGTCTGTGGCCTTGGAGAGGAGAAGTTTATGATCTACACCAACTCCAGATGATTTGTTGTTTTTTTTCCCCCAGAACTTCTCTGAGAAGGACAGGCTGCTAAAAGTACAAAAACAGAGGCCAAGGCAAGCACAAAACAATATCTTCCAGCGCAGTAAGAAAATGTCTACTTTACTAAGGGCAGACAACCTCAACTTCCTGTTTTGGTTGGTCCTCTCCATCTCCATATGCCGATGCCATTAAGGTTTTTACGTCATTCCTTGAACTCAAACTGGGTCTCTCACCCTCCTCGCCAGCCCGCACTCTGGTCAGTTGTAGGATTGCCAAACACTCAAACGTTGTTCAGTGTCAGAGTGTGTAGTGTGACTATATGAGACAACCCAGGAGTAAATACAGCAAACAGAGGTTTGTAAGAAATAGTGGTTTTATTTTCTACAAAGAATATATACACACATGTTCTTTAGTCAGACCTCAAACAAACAGCAATCAGCAATTACAGCAAGGAAGCACAGGTGGATAGAGAGATATGCCCCCAACAGGCCCTCTTCTTATTACAGGCTCTTAAAGTGATATCAGCCCCAAAACCTTGGTGATTCATTCCCAGCATTACATCATCGTAGCAGCTGATCAGATCTTAAATCTTTACCCTGACATTCAGTGATCATGGAGGCACTGCACAGCCATAACTTTGGGAAGGGCTGGTCATAATTTTGAAGGGTCACTGAATGAACGTTGGTAAGCGGAGGACTACCTATAGTTATATTTGCTACTGTTTCTGCATCAGGGATTCTGCTTCATTTTAGATTTTATTAGTTTGCTGACAGCAAGAGCAAGGACATTCATTGTGGCACCTGTTCAATTGGACCACAACTGCTATCACCCACACTTAACATGCTGATAGGACAGGGATAACGGGAGTTCAACTTTAATTTGAACTTCTGGAGCACATCCGGTTGGCACGTTCCACATTACGCTGCTGCCTGCCTGACTTAAAATAACTTGTACTCTGTAAGTGGGATCCCATTCCATTCTCCTGCAAAGGCTGACTGATTAAGTGGTGGACCGAAGCCTGGCACCAAATTAGTCTTAAGTACTGTGGGATAAGACACATATTTTCTCCAAGGGGAAAAGTACCACTGGCTTGGATGCGTTGCCTAAAATAGTCATATCTATATAGTTGGTTAGTCCTTTCTGAGATCTAAATTTTTCATGGATTAGAGCAGGGGTGTCGAATTCTATTTCATTGAGGGCTGCACCAGGGTTGTGTTTGACCTCAGGGTGCCAGGGTGGGTGTGGCCAGGGTGGGTGTGACCAGCTCGACATCACTAGCGTTGGGGGCACCTGTGGTGGCCTGAGCGCTCTGCCAGCGAAAACGGGCTTCCAAGCTGCGTTTCGGCTGCGACAGCCTCCCGCACCCCTCTGCCAGCGAAAACGGAACTTGGGAGTGCCACATGTGGCCCTTGCAAGCTCCATTTTCAGCTGCAACGGCCTCCTGCAACCCTCTGAGAGCAAGAACGGAAGGGGGAGAACGTTTTCGCTGGCAGGGGCACTGCGGCCGGTCCTTTGCTGCTTCCAGGGTGGCCTCGCAGGCCTTGAGTTTAACACCTCTGGATTAGAGGCTAGGAGACAGAGTGGAACAGTGTCCACAGGCAGCATAATAAACTCAAATGTTGCCCATGCAGTTGGACTTATCATAGTAATAATATTTTTAAAAAAGCTATGCAGCATCGAACAAGAACCAACAAGGTCAATATCCTGCTTCTCATATCCTCGCACGTCACTGGGATCTCACACAAAAGTCAAGGAAAAGATAGCTTCTGTTCTGGTCATTTCCTAAGTACTATGGATGAGAGAATCCATTGGTTTAACCATCCCCCATTTTTACAAATGTTAAGATCATTTCTCACCATCAGTTTCCAAATCTGGCATAGCCTGGCTGCGTTTTCCCATGAAGTTTCATGCACTCGTTCTCCAGATTGCCACTTTGGCAAATAAGAGCTTTCTTAAAATAATGCATTTAAGTTTAAGTTTAAGTTTATTAGATTTGTATATCGCCCTTCTCCCAAAGGACTCAGGGCGGTGTACAGCCATAATAAAACACCAAGTCATACAAAAATTAAAACCAATTAAAAGAATTAAACAATTGGCCTAGTCCATTTAAATTTAAAATCCCAACTAAGTTCTTATTTAGCCAGGCTAGCCTGTTGAAATAGCATGGTCTTTAGGGCCCTGCGGAAGGCACGGAGGTTGGGAATCATATGTATCCCAGGGGGTAGTGCATTCCAGAGGGCGGGTGCCCCCACAGAGAAGGCTCTCCCCCTGGGGGTCGCCAGCCTACATTGTTTAGCCGACAGCACCCTGAAGAGCGCCTCTCTGTGGAAGCACGTTGGTCGGTGGGAGGCTATTGGTGGCAGAAGGCGGTCCCGTAAACTTCTAATAAATTTCTAAAATTTATTTTCTCCCAGTAGGTTGCATGCATCTTTCCTTAATAAATTCTCTTTTTTTAATTGAAGTGAATTTAATTAGCTGAAGTGTTCCAATGTGATAGCAGCATTCCAATATCTGAAGGGCTGCCCCGAAGAAGAGGAGGGGAGGGTCAACCTATTCCCCAAACCACCTGAAGGCAGGAGAACAAGCAGCGGATGGAAGCTGCTTAGAAGGAGACCCAACCTGGAAATAGGGAGAAATATCCCAACTGTTAGAATGGTGGAATGCCTTGCCTTCAGAAGTTGTGGGTGTCTCAATCAGTGAAGGTTTTTAAGACGAGATTGGACAGCCATTTACCTGAAATGGCATAGGGTCTCCTGCTTGGATGGAGTGGGGGTTGGGCTGGAGGCAGTGATGAAATCCAATTTTTTTTACTACCGGTTCTGTGGGCGTGGCTTGGTGGGCGTGGTTTGTTGGGCATGGCAGGGGAAGGATACTGCAAAATCTTCATTCCCTCCCTTCTCCTGGGGGAAGGATATTGCAAAATCTCCATTCTCTCCCCACTCTGGGGCCAGCCAGAGGTGGCATTTGCCGGTTCTCCGAACTACTCAAAATTTCCACTACTGGTTCTCCGAACTTTTCAGAATTTCCGCTATTGGTTCTCTGAACTACTCAAAATTTCCACTACCAGTTCTCTGAACTACTCAAAATTTCTGCTACCGGTTCTCCGAACTACTCAAAATTTCCACTACCGGTTCTCTGAACTACTCAAAATTTCCGCTACCGGTTCTCCAGAACCTGTCAAAACCTACTGAATTTCATCCCTGGTCCCTTCCAACTCTTGTTATTCTGTTCTGTTATTCTTTCTATGAACACATGTATCCATCCCATCAAGCCCCCCAAAAAGTCCTGAATGATATAGGATCTCCTACCATGGATAGAGGGTTGGACTAGAGGACCTCCAAGGTCCCTTCCAACCATATTACTCTATGTTGTACTTTATGTTCTATGCCTTGACATTTTGAAAAATACATATATATATATATTCCAGTTTTTAGCTAGCCCCAGGAAACTGAGTCCTTTGGACCAAACCATTTTCTTCTGTCCCTTTCAGCAACAGTAATGGATGCTAAACTTCTTCCAAATTTTATTTTTTAACTTCCCATTAAGATTTTTAATTATGACTGTATATTCCCTTTGGAAACTCGTTGCATCCAACAACATAACCTGAGACGGATGTGTGGCATTCATTCATTCTAAGCACAATACGGGCAAATGTTAAATTACACGCTGCTATTTCTGCCGTTGTGAAAGCTCGCGCTAAGTTCTCAAAGCTCCTTCAAGCCTTGCTAGTAAAGTTAAGCCCTAAGCTTTCCAAGGTGGTGACAATGCAACTCTGTAAAACGAATCAGCCATAATAACTTGGACTGAGTTTTATGGACGCCCTGCCTGATTTACTACTTCAGTTTCCACTGGAGCATAAAAACCAGTTTAGGCTCTGGACAGATTTTTCAAAGGAAAAGAAATACGACTCTAGTCAATGGATGTTTTGCTTGAACTAGTTTTACAGCTGGAACTGGAATGCAGAATGGCAAAGCTATCCCAGATGCCTCCAAACGCAGAGTTCCATTGTAATTTTTAGCATGATAGAAGCTGAAACTAATTGAAGGGCTAACGGTATTAACGGTGTGTGTGTGTGTGTGTGTGTGTGTGTGTGTGTGTGTAGGTCTTTGGTTATTCGGGTCTTCTCCCGCGTAAAATTGGAAGTGTCTTGGTGATGTTTCGACGAAGTCTCATTCGTCATCTTCAGGCTGGTGTTCTCGGCTTCGTGCTTCCAGGAGCCTGGAAGTACGAAGCTCCTGGAAGCACGAAGCCGAGAACACCAGCCTGAAGATGACAAATGAGACTTCGTCCAAACGTCGCCAAGACACTTCCAATTTTACATGGGAGAAGACCCGAATAACCAAAGACCTACATACAAACACCCGTGAAAACCTCAGAAAACATATATATATTTATATATATTTATAGTATTATTTATATATATTATTTATAGTATTATCAGCAAAAATATTAAATATATATATATATATATATATATATATATATATATATATATATATATATATATATATATATATATATCAGTTCTCTGAAGAGTGAATGAATGGGGCCTGGGAATAACATGTGTGCACATGGGAGCTGCATTGGTTGCCGATTTGCTTCTGGATGCAATTCAGAAGCAAATCGGTTGTCAGCTTTAAAGTTGTTCATGGCTTGGGGCCAGGTTAACTGAGGGACTCCAGAACTGGTCAGAACCTGCTGAAACTCACCTCTGATCTAATGGGACCAGTAGTGGGTTCCACTTAACTTCCGTACTGGTTCAGAATCGGGAGCGTGTGCATGCACAGTGCTTCTGCGCGTGCACAGAAGCTTCTGCACATGCTCAGAGCATCCACGATAACATCCAGGTGGGTGGACGGAGCCTCCCATCGCCACCACTACTGGTTCGCTGGAACTGGGGTGAACAGGTAGAAACCCACCACTGAGTGGGACCCAGAAGAAGGGCCTTCTCTGTGGTGGCTCCCGCCCTCTGGAACATCAACTCTCCAGAAATTAGACTGGCCCCCAGTCTTTGGAAGGCCCTGAAGACATGGTTCTGCCAGCGGGCCTGGGGAAACCCAGAGTGGGATGCAGCCCATTAAATGGATAATACGAATGTGTGTTGTCACCAGGGTGGTGGTGGTGGTGGTGATTATTTTATTATTATTTTATTATTTTTATTTCTTTTATATTGTGTTTTTATGTCCTGTAAGCCACTTTGAGTAACCATGTGTGAGCAGGGGGAAATATAAATTTTCTAAATAAATAAATAACGTTGCTGATTGTGTAGGGAGAATTAATGGAAAAGATGAAGAGAAATAGACCATTGCTCACGTCTAAATGCTATGGGGAGAGTCAATTCTGAGCTCAATTTCTGTCAGGAAGGTCTGCGGTCTACATCAGTGGTTCTCTACCTGTGGTTTCCAGATCCCCAGGGGAGCCAAGATGTTGTCACGGGAGGTCCACGAAGGGTTGAAAAAATGTTATGATTTAAATCTTGTGTCTTGGGGGTCCATGACCACAAAAAGTATTTAAAGGGAGTCCACGATGAAGAAAAGATTGAGAACCAGTGAAGTACATCAAGATGGTGGCCCTGATGGTACAAGTGAAGTTGTCATTTTTGTATACCAAAAAAAGGCTTTGATCACACCATTATTGCTGCCATTTTAACTTTTGTGACCATACCCAGTAGACACACCAACTCCTGGGGACGACACATGGACAGGTGTGTGTTGTTTTCTTAGCAAAAATAGCTGTGAAAGTATCTATAGACCCCTCACATCCTGAGCATAAATTGTTTCAACTTCTACCCTCAAAATGACGCTATAGAGCATTGCACACCAGAACAACTAGACACAAGGACAGTTTTTCCCCCGAATGCCATCACTCTGCTTAACAACTAATTCCCACAACACTGTCAAACTATTTACTAAGACTGTATTAATATTATCCTTCTCGTCCTTCTTATTACCTGTCTCCTTCTCTACTTATGACTATAACCTTGTTGCTTGCATCTCTACAATTTATATTGTTTTATTTGTTTCCTAGTATGTTTTGATTGCTTATTTAGTAATCTATGACTATCACTAAGTGTTGTATCTTATCATTCTTGATGAATGTATTTTTTTTCTTTTATGTACACTGAGGACATATGCACCAAAGACAAATTCCTTGTGTGTCCAATCACAGTTGGCCAATAAAGAATTCTATCTATCTATCTATCTATCTATCTATCTATCTATCTATCTATCTATCTATCTATCTATCTATCTATCCACCCACCCACCCACCCACCCACCCCCCACCCATCCATCCAAAAATGCAGAGATTTACCTTGATTGCCTTCTTCTACAATATTTTTTGAAACAGTTAAGTTATGAATGTAGGATTTTTACAGAAATGAAAGAATACAGAATCTTCTTTCGGCATGTTTCCTCCAATTTTCAAGTGAAAAGTTTATATCTCTTGGATTTCCCAGTAATCTCCTGTCCAAGAATGAGTGAAAACTGATTCTGCCACTAAGGTGTGTGTCCATTCATGTTATTTCTCCAGGATTAAATTTCATCATCGCAACAAATTCTTATTGTCTGTCTCTCTAAGTTACATGAAATACTTTTATTATTGATCCTAATTCTCTACATATTTAGCATTAATGGCAGAACTTGAGTTCTAACGCACTTAGAAGCAGAAAAATCGTACTCCTTTTCCACATGATATCTAATTTTACATACCTTTTCTGAGGGGATTTGTTATGTTTCGAAGTGCTAGATTTTAACCAATTTTGATCATATCTCTTTCTAGATTTTGATAGGGTCCACAATGAAACTTTTTCTTGTTGTGGAGATGCCTCTGTTTTGAGATTAATTTTCTTTTTTTTAATCTCTAAAGCTATTTTGCATTTTTTTTTGCTGGCCTAAAATAAAAATAAGCTGAACTGTACTGAGCTATTTTTGCTTGAAAGGACTAATCCAGTTATTCCTCTGGAAATGATTAAAACAGTACAAGGCTGTGCATTTATTCCTGAAAAGTTTAGAGGAACAAGAAGATCTTAATTGTATTTGAAATGATAGAATAATGGGTTCTTAAAGGATTGAGGATTTATAAATGAGCGCACATGCTATTTCGCCTTCCTCCTATTTTTAACATATAATCTAGGGAATTTAATAGGTCCTGTGTGTAATTTGATACACCTATGTAAGTATCTCAGCACCTAAATTTAACCCAGAATAATCATCCAAGATGAGTGGATGTCACCTCTGATATCTTAGAGTGCTAGTGGACAACCATTTAAATATGAGCCAGCTGTGTGCAGCAGCTGCCAAAAAAGCCAATACAGTTCTAGGCTGCAAAAACAGAGGAATAGAATCAAGATCACAGAGGGTATTGGGTTAGAATAAGAAAGTGGCTTAAGGAGATAACTAAACAGCAAATAGAATTGAAACCAGAATTATTCCTATTAGGCATACTTACAGGAAACTATGATAAAAAAATCAGAATATTTAATATTATATGTCATAACCGCAGCCAGGATTGTGTATGCACGAAACTGGAAAAATAATACTATACCATCAGAGGAAAATGTGATAAGAAAAGTGCTGGAGTGTGCTGAGATGGACAGATTGACAAAAGAAATAAAAGATAAAGGAGAAATGGAGTACTATGGTATGGAATGTATGGTACGAATGGTTAGAGGATAGGTACAAAAGTTAAGAAAATGTCAAAGAAAGAAGACTTAGGAGTTAGAAAATAGTAATAAATTTGTACAAATATAGATGATACAAAATGTACGTTTATAAAGTAATATATTAATATGTATAAAGGAGAATGGAACTACATGTATAGATATATAGATGCAAAGGGAAAAATGGATATATAATGGATGTATACCGATGCGGAAATTTTGCAAACAGGAAAATTGTTAAAAACTATTAAAAATTGTTCAATTAAAATATTTTTAAAAATCATCAATATTTGATGCTCTAAAAATCAATAGACAAGAGAGAGAGAGAGATGGTAGAGATTGATAGATGGATACTCTAGAGAGACAATAGAGAGATAGAGAGAAAGAGAGAGGGGGGGGGAGGGAGGGAGAGAGATAGAGAGATACATAGATAGATAAAGATAAATTTCACTTCCCACAAAAATAGTAGAAAGGATCAATGCAGGACCAGAAAAAGGATGCAATTTTTAGGGAGCAAGATGATTAAATTAGAGTTGTGCAAACACAAAGATGTACAAGGATACACAAGTAGAGGTTGCCTGCAGCAACTTAAATCAAGCCTATCTTTTCATCGGCTGAAGAAGGCAACGATGCCTTGACAGGAAAACATACAGCTTCTTCAAGGAGCTACAAGCCCATGCAGGACCCGTCTCCTTTGCTCTCAGCGCCAAGTACCACACAGCCCTTTTAGAGATGCTTCCCGCAATAAGCTGCGATTTGTGTGAAAAATTCATTATCTTTGCCAAATTGCAAGAGCCATGCATTTTACTGCTGCCTGTCGACATTAGTTCACAGTACCAGCAGGCTGTAACTTATGGCCTTACAAATATTGCTGAACCATAACTCCCAAGCCTTCTGGTTTGGGGAGCTGATGTTCTTCAACATCTGGAAGGTCACATTGGCCACGCTGCTGTGCTGAATTTATGAGCTTTCTCTAAGTGAGAACAAAAGAGGAGGCTTGGCTAGTGCTAAGATTATGTACTGGATCCCTAGCAGGGATCCCATTCAGGCAATGCTTTTTGTCTCCTTAATCAGAGCAGGGAAAACCAAAGAAAACTATAAATCAAATGACAAATCTATTGTTGGAAGGAAAATCCATCTGGTTCAGTTCCCAGCTGGGGGAAAGACACTGGAAACAAAATGGAGGCTGATTGGAAGGAAAGGTTTACTGATGGAGCAGAACCACCAATCACATGTGATTCTGAGCAGCTGACAAAATGGAGTTGAGAGTGGGTGGATCTTTATAGGTTTCTGTGACTTTGGACTGTTCTGGGGGTGGTGCAATGAAGGGACTTGTGTTCTGAAAGGGGTGTTGGGCAATTCCTAGTGTGGCTTAATGGCTTTCATCCTATGTTGGATCTTGGCTGAGGGCTGCTTTTTAATCCTACCATTCTGTCGAGAAGCTTCAAAACATCCTGTTTTGAATGGATTTCTGCCTGCCGTATTTGCTTTGCTTATGAATAGAGCCATCTAGATAGTTGGCTTCTTTCAATAAGCCCTTTATCTCCTTAAGTGCGGGCATCTCTTGTGGGCTATTAAGAAAAAGTGAGGGCTGCTTCCTGCCTTTAAGAGCATGTTTCTCCCATTTCTCCCTTTGGGGAAATATAATATTCTGCCTTTTTAATATTCCCAGGGGTGAAATGCTCCCAGTTCGGACCGGATTGCCCGATCTGGTAGCGATGACAGCAGGTGGTTTGGAAAACCAGTCGCAAAAATCCCTCCCCCCGCATGCCCAGCTGAGCCGCGTGATCATCAGAAGCTTTTTATTTTTACTTTCAAAAGCATTTTTTTCTAAAATCTCTTCAACCGAAGAGGTTGTAGAAAAAATGCTTTTAAAAGTTTTTTTTTTAAAGTTGGCCACACCCACCCAGTCACATTACCCCCCCCCCCACCAAGCCATGCCCACAGAACCAGTAGTAACAAATTTTACATTTCACCACTGAATATTCCTCAAAATATTTCATCCTTCTAGGAGGGGGGGGGCTTCCCAAATGATAAACTCCAAAGAGCTGGCAGGAACTTACTATTTCAGTCACTGTGGGTGTTTTTGAGGTAACTGGTTTGTGGTAAATAACACCTGATGAGCTCTACGTCGCTACTAACATCCTTTGTTATTTTCCTGAACAGAAAAGTACAACTGTGTTCCTATTAAAAAAACACTCTTTGCACACTTGCTAAATGTCTTTATCAAAGACTTGGGTATATATGTTCAGCTCTCATGAATGATGTTTATACTGGGACTTACTTATTCTCAGCTATATGCCCACCCTGAAATTTGCATATGTCTACCACACCAATTAGAGGACGCGGTGACTCAGTGGCTGAGCTTGTCGATCGAAAGGTTGGCAGTTCAGCGGTTCGAATCCCTAGTGCTGTGTAACGGGGTGAGCTTCCTGTTACTTGTCCCGGCTTTTGCCAACCTAGCAGTTCGAAAGCACGTAAAAAATGCAAGTAGAAAAATAGGGACCACCTTTGGTGGGAAGGTAACAGCGTTCCGTGAACCTTTGGCGTTGAGTCATGCTGGCCACATGACCACGGAGACGTCTTTGGACAGTGCTGACACTTCGGCTTTGAAACAGAGATGAGCACCGCCCCCTAGAGTCAGGAACAACTAGCACATATGTGCGAGGGGAACCTTTACCTTTACCACATCAATTAATAAAAAATGCAAGTTATGTAAAGCCAGACCATACCTGTCAATGGAGATTCTCCGTCATTCAAGTCATGGTTGTCTCAAAGATGCTTTTTCAAAAGGCAACTGGACCTGCTTTGTTTTTCCGTGAAGATGTTTCGCTTCTCATCCAAGAAGTTTCGTCAGTTCTGATTGAATTAAGCTTCTTGGATGAGAAGTGAAATGCCTTCAAGGAAAAACAAAGGAAGTCCATTTGCCTTTTGGAAAAAGAAAAAACCTCTTTGAGCCAGATCATACTTGTTTTTGCCACCTCCATCAATGACATCCTGAATCTTACTCTTGCACAGGAGATATTTAATCAGGTCCCTTAAAAACCTGCCAGCTGAATTTATGCCAGGCCCTCTCCTTCATTAAGGCTTTAAAAAAAATTATGTGAATTTTAACCCATTTGGTTTATGATTCAACACCAGATGAAAATGCAGAAAATGGGACATTTCAAGAACTGCGCTGAGAATATCGGAGGGAAGGACTGTTTTCAAACTGCAGGGGTCAGCAATCTGAGTTTATTGTTTATTTATTGGATTTATACCTACTGCAATCAACCAGGCTTGGTCTGGTTTACAGTAATTAAGAGCATAAAACACGAGCAATTCCCATTAAAACAAACCCATTAAAAAAATGACCAAATATAATCAATCATGGGTATCCCCATCGTTCGCCGTAAATCTTCTGAAATAGCCCCGGTGTTCGATATTTTTTTGAAGGCTAGCAAATTGGGCCCTAGCCTGATAGTCCAAGGGAAATTATTGAATTAATATAGGTGTTGTCATCGCAAACAGAATAAAAGTGCCTCACACTTGGATAGAATAGAATAGAATAACAGAGTTAGAAGGGATCTTGGAGGTCCTCTAGTCCAACCCCCTGCTTAGGCAGGAAACCTTATACTAGTGATGGCTAACCTTTTCTGGACCGAGTGCCCAAAGCATGCCTGTGTGCATGCGAATGCGCGTGTGCCTGAATCCCCAAAATGCAATGTGCTTGCAGGCCCCGGATATGAGCCTGGCCTGGCCTTTCTCGCACACGCCTTCCATGCATGCATCTAGCCTCAAAAATGTGGCTAAATAGGATGGCATAGGCCTGTGATGGCAAACCTATGGCACGCGTGCCACAGATGGCACGCGGAGCCATACCGGTGGGCACGCGAGTTCAGCTCTGGTGCACATGTGTGTCCAGCCAGCTGATTTTCGGGCCTTCTAGGCCCACCAGAAGTCTGGAAACACCCTGTTTCCAGCCTCTGGAGGCACTCTGGGGGTATGGGGAAGGCTGTTTTCGCTCTCCCCAGGCTCCTAGAAAGGCTCTGGAGTCTGAGGAGAACGAAAAACAGGCCTTCCGGTTTTACTGGAAGTCAGCAAACCAAAAGCAGGGGGAGTATGGGGGGTCATGCGCGCAAGTGGGGCGGGGCGCATAGAATTATGGGTGTGGGCACGCGCGCTCGTGATCCCCCGCGCTTCCCCTGCTTTTGGCACGCGATGGCAAAAAGGTTAGCCATCACTGGCATAGGTCCACCTGCAGTCACAGCTACCAATTCACCTCAAGCGGTACAAACCAGCTAAATATCACCACTGCATTAGGTGCTCTGATGCGTCCGAGGAGTTTTCAGAGGCAACTCCTAAATACTATGACTAATTATTGGTATTAAAGCCAGAATTGAAAAAAAAAATCACTGAATGATTCAAAGTGCAAATTGTGCAAAGCCGCAGAAGAAACAGAAGGTTGTATGCTCAACTCCCGCAAGACGATTGCCCGAACTGATTATAAACAACGACATAACTCAGGGGCCAAAATGATCCACTGGAACTTCTGTAAAAATGATCATGTGCCAGTAATAATAATAATAATTAAAAAAATTGGTGGGAACAGATCATTGAAAATGAGCAGATTAAAATAGTTCCAAATACAGACTGATGAAGTCCTGGCTTAGAAGATACCAGATATACTTTAATTAAAAGCAAGAAAGTGTGAAATGATTGATGTGGTGCTACCAGGAGATAGTGGAGTAGAAGGCAAAGAATTGGAGATCACAAAATAGAAAGATACAAAAATCAAAACTGCAAGGCTATGCCAGAAGATCTACTGGTTATTGGCAGAAGATCTAGTGGTTATTGGCACAGCGGACACCATACCCCCCCAAAAAATCTCAGAGGGCATTTAACAAATCTGCATGTTGACAAAATTTCCCTCTGTCAGTTACAAAAGGCCTCATAGCTTAGATCTGCACATATGCTACACATCAATCCATTAAACATCCTGGGATCTTTGGAAGAACTCAATGAGTCAACACCATCTGAAAAAACGGAAGCTGTGCTCACATTGTTGTGCGACAGATAATAAATTAAATGTGTATATGCCACCAAATCTTTCTAGACTCACAGAGCTTACAGCAACAACCATATATAGGTAGTCCTTGACTTACAACCATTCGTTTAGTGACTGTTCTAAGTTATAACGGCACTGAAAGAGTGACCTATGACCATTTTTCACATTATGACCATTGCAGCATGCCCATAGTCATAGGATCAAAATTCAGATGCTTGGCAGTTGGCTCATATTTATGACGGTTGCCATGTGAACCCAAGGTCATGTGATCACTTTTTGTGACTTTCTGACAAGCGACGTCAATAGGGAAGCCAGGCTCACTTAACAACTATAAGGATTCCCTTAACAACTATGGCAAGAAAAGTCATAAAGTGGAGGCAAAAACTCATTTAACGACTGTCTTGTTTAATAACAAACTTTGGGCTCAGCTGCGCTCGTAAGTCAAGGACTACCTGTAATATAATAAAATGTTCACATAATATAATATACCCAATGCACACAACAACAAGATAAGATATATAACAGCTATCAAATCCTGGAAACACAATTGCACAGTACAAAACATTAACTGATAGGAAATTATCGCATCATATTCACCAGTTTTCGAAGGATTCTCATTCTGGTACTCATTCTATCATCCACAGGGAATCTAGAGAAAACAGGTGTCCTGCCAGAGAGATAAAGCGTCCCAGCCTGGTCTCCCTTTAACGCACAAATTTGGGAGAGCACAACAACTTCACCCAGGTTATTATGTTGGTGGTTGGAATGAGTTCATTGTCTCCCACAGCATTATCCGGAAATCATTTCGCCAATAAATAGCAGACATGAAAATTGTTCCCTATGATTCATTTAATAGTGTGGGTGTGTGCACGCATTTATGTTTAATTTTGTAGCAAATGCATTTATGTTTTGTTTTTTGTTTTTTTGTCAAATGTTTGTCTCTCTGGCAGAGGAAATTGTTTCGGGTTGATTGTGTTTTTACTCCCGAGGCCTTATTTATGTGATTTTTTTTCTACATTATTTTTTACTGTTTTTCATATTTGTTGTTGTTGTTGTTTTAATCGGCGTTATGAAAAAGTTGTTCATCGCTCTCAATCAGTTCATAAAATGAAGGAAGCCAAACATTTCAAGACTTTTCCTGTGCGAATAGAAGGACCTTTTAAGATTCGGCTGCTTTGTAAGGTTGGTTATTCAGAGCTTCGTGGGTGACCAAAAAGCAAGGGAAAATATTATGTGTGTCCTCTGACGAGTTGCAGGCGAGAGATCCACTCAAAAAAATCAAGGAATTTGATTTCAACGAACATGTTGAAAAGGAGATGAAAATGGCAACAGCCTCTTATATTTTCTTTCACTACGAATAGAGATAGACTAGAACAGATCTTCTACTTTCATGGACAATTTTGATTAGAAATTAACTTGGATTAACTAATGTGCTAGCTAACTTTACATGCACTGGTATGGACTTATGAGTGGCTGGCTTAGTCCAAGGAGGATGTATGTTACAACAAGTGCAAAAATTAGCACCAGCTGGTCCATGGCCTGTTGGGAACTGGGCCATGGGGGTGTGAAGCTTCATTTGTGCATTTGCAAGATCTAGGTTGCACACACAAGACCATCTTCTTTCATCCCCATACCCCACCCTGCCGCTGCCACATTTTTTACTACCTATTCGCCTGAACCGGTAGTAAGAAAATGCTTTCAAAAAATAAAAAAAAGGTTCCGACGATCAGCTGTGACAATCAGCTGTGTCGTGCGATCGTGGGAATCTTTTTTTCACTTTTTAAAAGAATTTTTTTACTTCCTATTCATCCAAACTAAAAGAAAATGCTTAAAAAAAGTAAAAAATAATTGATTAGCTGATTGTCACAGCTGATCGTCAGAACTTTTTAAAAATGTTTTTAGTTAAAAAGTGCTTTAAAAATTTTTTTAAAAGTTGGCCATGCCCACCCAGTCACATGACCCTACCAAGCCACGCCCACCAAGCCATGCCCATGGAACCAGTAGAGAAAATTTTTGAATTTCACCACTGATTCAGTATATCTTACGCTTAGAAGCCAGGCTACTGTAAACAATTTCTCAACCATTGGCTGAGGAACTCTGGGAGTTGAAGTCCACAAGTCTTAAAGTTGCCAAGGTTGGAGACCCCTGTTCTAGACCAACCTCTGCTCAAGCAGGAGACCCCATGCCATTCCAGACAAGTAAGCACTGCATATTGGACATATATACAATCGAGAGAGTCCAGAGATATTTTACGAGAAGAGTCCTCCATTCCTCTACCCTCAATAAAATACCTTATGTCACCAGACTTCAAATTTTGGGCTTAGACAACTTAGAACTGCACTGACTTCGGTCAGACTTCAGGTCTGGCCCCATTGTGGCCAGATAAAATTATCTGCGACAATGTCCTACCTATCAATGACTACTTCATCTTCAACCACAACAATACACAAGCACACAATAGATACAAACTCAAGGTAAACTGCTCCAAACTTGATTGCAGAAAATATGACTTCAGTAACAGAGTGATCAATGCCTGGAATGCACTACCTGACTCTGTGGTTTCTTCCCCAAACCCCCAAAACTTTAACCTTAGACTGTCTACTGTTGACCTCACCCCATTCCTAAGAGATCTGTAAGAGGCGTGCATAAACGCACCAGCATGCCTACCGTCCCTGTCCTAATATTCCTTTTTACTTACTCTTTTCATGTATTCAAATTATGTTTATACTTTTACCTGTTATCTTATATATGCTTGACAAATAAATAAATAAACGAACGAACGAATGAATGGTTGTCCAGTGACTCCAGTCTCTTCTTAAAAGCCTCCAATGTTGGAGTACCCACAACATCCAGAGGCAAGTTGTTCCACGGGTTAGTTGTTCTCACTGTTAGAAAATTTCTCCTTTGTTTTAGGTTGCTTCTCTCCTTGACTAGTTCCCATCCATTGTTTCCTGTCTTGCCTTCAAGCCTTTGTTTAGGGCATGTTACACATCCAAAGTAGCAGATAGAATTTGGCAAGAGTTCCATCTCTTAGGGTATTTACAGGCATCTTATAGTCTCTGGCACTTAATTTCCTAAAACACCCATTAGCAAATTTTTTGCTGAAAGCATCTTTAGATGGAACGAAGTGGGACATGTGGGAAGGTTGGGTCATCTACACAGATACATCAGAATAATGCTGTTGGCTTGGGATAGATTGGTTGCTGCCATTTAGACTTGTTTGTGGAGGGGATATTTTCAAACACCTAAGAATAAAGATGTATTTTCCAGGCTGAAAGGAAGACAGGTAATTGTTCCGTGCAATGGTTTGGCAACTGGTGGTAATTGGGGTCAGTTGAGTTGGACCCTCCCTTGTGATAGAAAGAAGAAGAAGCAGGAGCTGAATTTGTCTTTTAAGCAGGAGCCTGTGTAGCGTAGGGGGCTAATGCCTCCTACTAAAGGCAGCAATTAACACCAGCTGCCTGTAATTTCTCTGAGTTCAATCCTAGCCAGGCTCAATGTCAACTCAGCCTTCCATCCTTTCTAAGGTGGGTAAATTGAGGACCCAGTTTGTGGGGGCAATAAGCTGACTTTGTATAAATATACAAAAGTATGAAGGCTATTGCTTAACGCATTGTAAACCGCCCTGAGTCTCCGGAGAAGGGCGGCATATAAATCAAATTAAAAAAAAAAAAGTGCGTTACACAGATTGGTTCTCCTGTTTATATGGAAGTCTTGGGAAGGAAGATGTCAAATCCTTGTAACCCAAAAAAACCAGGAAGAAGAAGAAGAAAATCCAAGATGATTTGTGAGACCAGAGGCTTGCAGAGATATTTACAGTAGTGGCCAAAATTGTGGAAACCTTGTGGGAAAAGTGTAGTTCCAGAGGTGGGATTCACCCGGTTCTGTCTGGTTTGGATGAAGCGGTAGTGGCGACTGCGGGAGGCTCCGCCCACCCACCCGGACGTAATGTGTGAGCACCGCGTGCGTTCACACTGGGGAACTGGTAGGGAAGGTAAGTGAATCCCACCTCTAAGTAGTACCATAAAATTATATATCAATGGAAAGATAATTTAATACAGAATGTAACGCGATCACTTTTATGAAGGATTTGCTATTAGAATAGCAGTTACAGTATAAAGAAGAAAAGTAAAACACGTAGAAAAAACAAGCTATAAAAAAATATCACCATAGAAAAAGCAAAATATACAAAAATGATCACCATGTCAGTGAATACTTAGTGGGGTAACCTTTAGCATGAATGACGGCTTACGACGTCTTCCCATGGAGTGACCCAAGTCTTTTAGTTCTGCAGCTGTTCTAATGTGAAACCAAGATTGAATGATGGCTTCTTTTAACTGGGTTTTATTGCTGGGTCACTTCTGACTAACAAGTTTCTTTATTCGGCTCCCTAGATTTTGAATTGGGTTAAGGTCTGGGCTATTCCCAGGCCATTCCAGCAGTGGAATAGGATTATCGTGAAACACCCAAAAAACAAAACAAAAAAAAAGTGCTATTAGCCATCAAACCTCAAAAATACACTTTTCTCAAAAGGTTTCCACAATTTTGGCCATTACTGTAAGCTGGAAAAACAGGCCACTTAGAAAGAAGCCAGTACAGGTGAAGTTGTCACAACCCCAAATGCCTACTATTTCCCAGGAGCCCCAGATATTTTTTATTGTTTTATTTTGTCTTAATGTCCCTTAAGAACAGGCTATTGAAATTCATCAGCTACCTAGCAGTAGGGTGATTGACTATCATTTGGAGATAAAAGATCAATATAAGATCAATGTTCAGCAACATCTCATGTTGCTTTGCAAGCTGCACTGGCTTCCAGGTGTCACCGAGAATTGTATTACTGTTGCTGGTGGAAAAACGGGATATAAATGAAACAAAAAAGGAATTGATTGTAATTTTGAAGGCTGTGAAAATATTTACAGACTCCTCACATCCTGGACATAAACTGTTTCAACTCCTACCCTCAGAACAACACTATAGCAGACTGCACACCAGAACAACTAGACACAAGAACATTTTTTTCCCAAACGCTATCACTCTGCTAAACAAATAATTCCCTCAACACTGTCAAACTAGTTACTAGTTATTAAATCTGCATTACTATTAATCTTTTCATCGTTCCTATCACCCATCTCCTCCCACTTATGACTGCATGACTGTAACCTTGTTGCTGGTATCCTTAAGATTTATATTGATTGTTTCCCTATGACTATCATTAAGTGTTGTACCTTATGATTGTTGATAAACGTATCTTTTCTTTTACGTACACCGAGAGCATATGCACCAAGACAAATTCCTTGTGTGTCCAATCACAGTTGGCCAATAAAGAATTCTATTCTATTCTATTCTATTCTATTCTATTCTATTCTATTCTATTCTATTCTATTCTATTCTATTCTATTCTATCCTATTCTACCCTACCCTACCCTACCCTACCCTACCCTACCCTACTCTACTCTACTCTATCCTACCCTACCCTACCTTACCCTACCCTACTCTATTCTACCCTCCCTACCCTACCCTACCCTACTCTATTCTACCCTCCCTACCCTACCCTACCCTACCCTACCCCACCCCACCCCACCCCACCCCACCCCATTCTATTCTATTCTATTCTATTCTATTCTATTCTATTCTATTCTATTCTATTCTATTCTATTCTATTCTATTCTATTCTACCCTACTTTATTCTACCCTACCCTACTCTATTCTACCCTACCCTACCCTACCCTACCCTACCCTACCCTACCCTACCCTACCCTACTCTACTCTATTCTATTCTATTCTATTCTATTCTACTCTACCCTACCCCACCCAACCCTATTCTATTCTATTCTACCCTACCCTACCCTATCCTACTCTACCCTACCCTACCCTACCCTACTCTATTCTACCTACCTACCCTACCCTACCCTACTCTATTCTACACTACCCTACCCTACCCTACCCTAACCCACCCCACCCCACCCCACCCCACCCCACCCCACCCCACCCCACCCCACTCTCTATTCTATTCTATTCTATTCTATTCTATTCTATTCTATTCTATTCTATTCTATTCTATTCTATTCTATTCTATTCTATTCTATTCTATTCTCAAAAAGGAATTGATTGTAAATTTGATAATGGCCAACTAGATTAGTGATGGCTAAATATTGAGATATTCCAAGAAATGAGTGGTATAATGAAATTTGAAGTACGGCAACAAATGATAAATTAACAACAGAAATTAAAATTAAAAAAGGGATAGTTAAAGTAAATAATTATAATGAAATATGGGTGTTTTTTTTTTATAAAAACAGCTTTGGTGGAAGGTAAAGAGAATAAGCCTACTCAAGAATATATGTTGTTTTGAAGGGGATAAAGGCACAATTGGAATATATTGTATATCTTTTTAGTTGTTATAGATGAAGAAATATAAGGGGGGGAATGGTCTCCAGAGGTGGGGGTGCACTGTAATATTTGTATCCCCCCCCTTTTTTTTGGTATTTAGATGTATATATAGTATGTTTTTATTATTTGCATTTAAAATTTAAAAAATGATTATTAATAATAACAACAACAACAGAATAACAGAGTTGGAAGGGACTCTGGAGGTCATCTAGTCCAACCCCTGGCAAGAAACCCTTCACCACTTCAGACAAATGGTTATCCAATATCTTCTTAAAAACTTCCACTGTTGGAGCATTGGCAACTTCTGGAGGCAAGTCATTTCCCTGATTAGTTGTTCTAACTGTCTGGAAATTTCTCCTTAGATTAGCAGGTAGATTAGATGCCTTCTTGGTGATGAGGCCTACCCTGTGTAATGAGACACCCTACCCCACCCGTCCCACCCCAAGATCCATACTGCTCTAACCCTTTGTATTGTCCAAGATCTGGTTGTTCTTCCAGACCTTGAAAAATGATGATAACTGGGCCAATGATGGGTTTCAAATGTTTTTACTACTGGTTCTGTGGATGTGGCTTGGTGGGCGTGGCAGGGGAAGGATACTGCAAAATCTCCATTTCCTCTTGATCAGCTGTGACTTCGGAGGCAAAAATGTGACGCATGGGGGGTTTCGGAGGCCAAAAATGAGCCCATTTTTCACAAAAACAGGATGCACAGATGGTTTGGGAGGCCTACGGAGTGCTCCTGGGGGCTGGGGAGGGCAAAAACTCTTTTTTTTCTTGTTTTCCTCTTCAAAATCTTGGTGCATCTTATACTCCGGTGCGTCTTATAGTCTGAAAAATATGGTAATTCTGTTTCTTCCCTTGCAAGGAATTTAACGCCCATCTTCTGCTGAAGAGAATGTTTTCTCATTACGTTCCTTGGGTGATCAATGCAAATGATTAGGGGAGAAAGGTTGATTCTGAATGTTGATGAAAACCAATTGAATGTATCATTGGTGTAGAGCAGGGAGAAATTTAATATGATTACAGTACTACACCACTTGCATAAAGGAGCAAGTGTTTAGAATTCAAATGCAGGAGAATTAGAATGCGTATCGCACATACGCGGTGTGCTCTTCCGTCCTGTAACACACACTCATGCACACATATATCTCCATCAAATTAAAAAATGGGAAACTCATCAACATCTAAGACACCGATGAATCAAAATTCCACACATAAAGGCTTAATCCTTTCGCCAATAACTTTTTAGAGAAATGTTTCTGTTTTTCAAGCGTGTGGTAAGTTAACTAAATATTTCAAAATAAAATGCGAACCCCTGGCTTTTATAAAAGAAGATTGCTCTGAAGGGTTATTTTCACTTCCCTTTTTCCACCTTGCTGGCTGCCCCTGTGCACTCACAAGAATATAATGAGACTAAGGGGTGAGGATACATTTTTTGCTGTCATTCCACAGTTTTCTGTTGACACTTGAGGCTATACTGTGTAATGAAGATGGAATAATTTCTGAAAAATCGGAAGATGACTTCAGAGCAAATTCTTTTAGTACCCTTGTTAATAATAATAATAATAATAATAATAATAATAATAATAATAATAATTCTTTAATGTTGCATTCAATTTAGACAGATGGCAAAGTTTAATCTAAACATAAAGGAAAGTGAAGTGATTCAAATATAATCCTTCAGACTGGAAGTTTTCTACCTGTAGGTGAAGAGAAGGGAGGGAGGGAGGGAGGGAGGGAAGGAAGGAAGAGAGGGAGGAGAGAGAGGGAGAGGAAAGGAAGGGAGGGAGGGAGGAGGGAGGGAGGAGGGAGGGGAGGGCAAGGCAGGGGAGGGAAGAGGAAGGGAAGGGACAAGAGAAAAGAGGAGATGGGGAGGGCAGAGGAGAGGAGGAGAGGAGAGGAGAAGAATCCCTTTGAGTTGACAATCTGCATTTCTGTTAGTACGGAGCCGTGAAATCCTTGTGCATTTTTTACTACCTTCTTTGCTTAAACATATGGCAGAGACATTCAGAAGCTCTTGTGTGTCCAATCCAATGTTTACAATGGAGGAAAAGACAAAAGACTTCTGGAAGGAAGTTCTCCCTAGGGCCTAGGCAAAGGCAGAGGCCAGCTCTTTCAGGCCTAACCATTGGGAAGGTCAGGGGATAAAGGCAGGTTAAGAAACGGGAACATAAACACCAGAGGTGGGACGGTGCATCTTGAAAACTGTCAAAGCCAAAGGCGATGAAATTGCATTGGGTACGAAAAGGCAGATGTGATGCGGATCGTGTAGGAAACCAACTGTCCTGATGTGGTTACAATGCACGGAGGACTTCAAGGCAGCCGTGCAGAGCATTTAACGAAAAGCAAAAACCTCCCCAGACAAAGAGAATCGGTTGGGCATTGCTCCCAGAACAGGCCCGGCTGCAATAGCTTGTTACAAAAACAGCCTGCCCCATTTGGGATGCAAAGAGCCCAACCTACAGGAAAGATTTAACATCATTGGCATGCCACCGATATAATTGATGCAGCCATTGAGCCCTGGAAGGAAGATCCATGCATACATTTCACAAAACACGTTTAGGAAGTTAGCACCCACCCCTTTCCTAGGAAAAGGAGATATTTTAGGAAATATTAAAAGGGCGGAATATTTCCCCTAAAAGGGAGGCAGAAACTCAGCCGCCCCTGCCGCCCCCCCCCCCTTTGTCAATGGGCCATTAAGTCCTGGTCCAGTGTATTCTACATAACAAAGATTTACCTCCTTCAGGCAGAGCCATAATAAGGTAAAGGTAAAGGTTCCCCTCGCAGTCGTTCCCAACTCTAGGGGGCGGTGCTCATCTCTGTTTCATAGCCGAAGAGCCAGCGCTGTCCGAAGATGTCTCCGTGGTCATGTGGCCGGCATGACTAAACACCAAAGGCGCACGAAACGCTATTACCTTCCCACCAAAGGTGGTCCCTATTTTTCTACTTGCATTTTTTATGTGCTTTTGAATTGATAGGTTGGCAGAAGCTGGGACAAGTAACAGGAGCTCACCCCTTTATGTAGCACTAGGGATTCGAACTGCTGAACTGCTGACCTTTCGATCGACAAGCTCAGTATCTTAGCCACCGAGTGTTCCTTTAAGAGCCATAATAATTTAATATTTTAAGAACCATAGTAGGAATTGCCCAAAGCCCTTTCATTACATCATCACCCAGCAAGAGTCAACCAAGCCTGGGACTCAGGACAGCCTACAGAGTTGCCCCTGCATGGCCCCATGGGAGTCTGACAACCAATCAGAATACAACCTCAAATTCAAAAGCCCAGAGAGGGCATAAAACCCAGGCACTCTCAGCATCTCTACCCTTTTTTGCCCAGGACCTCAAATCCATGTGATCCTTTCCACCATTAAACCATCTTTCCAAACAGCCACCATATTTCCAGTGTCTTCTTCCCCCCAGGTGGATATTTCTTCCAACACACGGAACTATTTATTAAGCAATCCTTAGCCTTATTGTCAAGTATTAAAAGGGCACGATGTGTATTTATAAGCAGGTTTGCTCCTATTTTACACATTTGGGTGCCCTCCACCATTCTGCAGTCCTAAACTGCATTAACAGAGGGATACAATCAAAATTAAGCGAGGTACTAATTCCAATCTATAAAGCCTTAGTGAGACCAAACCTAAAATATTGCATCCAATTTTGGTCAACACAGTATAAAAAAAGATGTTGAGACTCTAGAAAGAGTGCAGAGAAGAGCAACCAGGATGATTAGGAGACCGGAGGCTAAAACACACACTGGACGGTTGCAGGAACTGGGCATGGCTAGTCTAGTGAAGAGAAGGACCAGGGGAGACAGGATAGCAGTCTTTCAATATTTGAGGGGCTGCCACAGAGAGGAGGAGGGGGTCAAGCTATTTTCCAAGGCACCCAAAAGCCAGACAAGGAATAATGGATGGAAACTGATCGAGGAGAGATTCATCCTGGAAATAAGGAGAAATTTTCTGACACTGAGAACGATCAACCCATGGAAGAAAAGTTGCCTTCAGAAGTTGTGAGAGCTTCATCACTGGAGGCTTTCAAGAAGAGACTGGACTGCCGTTTGTCAGAAATGGTGTAGGGTCTCTTGCTTGGGTGAGGGGTTGGACTAGATGACCTATGAGATCCCTCCCAACTCTGTTAATCTGTTGATTCCTCCAAACCAAAATAAAAAAAGAATCTACATTTTAAGGTTCTTTGGAACGGAAAAGGAAGCAACTGAAAACCCATAAGTATATCCAGAGGAATTTACCCTACGGTGCCTAAGTGTTTACTACTGCAACCATGCAAAACCAGTACTTGGTTTGTCCACAACTCTGAAGAAAGTCTTCTTCAGCCTCGATATTTGAAACCTAGTTTACTGGAAGTGCCAATGCACGGAAAAGTCTCTCCTTTCCCTCTAAATTGGCCTGCTTCTCTATGGGCTTTCCCTACCTTCAAAGACGATGCGTTTTTGAGAAAAAGAAATGTCTGTGACCTCTGCTGCTGAGAATGTCCAGAAAAGGATGGTTTGCACTTAAGTCAGGGGTGGGATTCAGCCGGTTTGAATCGGGCAAACCGGATGCTACTTTTACATCTGGTTCGCCGAACTGGTAGTTGCAAGGACTGGCTAGCCTCACCTGCCCCACCCCAGGAGTGAAATCCTACTGGTTCGGACTGGTTTGGGTGAACCGCTAGGGATTACGGGGATCAGTTCGCCGAACCGGTAGTAATTACCCCTCCTTGGCCCCACCCACATCCAGCCGATCACTGTTCACCTCTTCTGGCCACTCGATATTCCACAGAATTCAGTGTTAAATGCACCAGAGAGACTGCTAACTTTTCTCCCTCCATTCAGAATGGAGCTGCTGCAGCTGTCCCTTTAAGATCGTCCCCAGGAGGGAGGGGGACGGGGGGAGGAGAGCAGCTGGAATGGAGCTGTTTTGGTGAAAGGCAGGAAAAGGGGGAAGGGGATTTTCCTGCCTGTCATCCATTCCTCAATCTCAGCACAGACTGAGGGAAGGATGGTAGGCAGGAATATTCCCCTACCCATTTTCCTGCCATTCGCGACAAGGAGTTACTGGGAGGGGAGGGGCCGGTGAGGAGCCCCTCGATGTGAGTGATCTTGAGTTGGCCACACCCACCCAGTCACATGACCTCTCCCCAACAAGCCATGCCCACAGAACCGGTAGGGGAATTTTTTTAATTTCACCCCTGCCCCGCCCCTCCCAGGAGTCTCCATGCAGCCTGTTTTGGATGCCAGGTAAACACAGCACCCGCACGGAGGCTCTGGGAGGGCGGACAACAGGCGTTTCAGAAATTGGAAATGCCTGGAAGTCTGGAAACGGGCCCGTTTCTGGCCTCTGGAGAGCCTCCGGAGCCCAGGGGAGGCCATTTTTGTCCTCCAGGAGGGTCGACAAGCCTCCAGAGCCTGGGGAGGGCGTAAACACTCCCCCACACACCCACACATGGTGCAGGAGACTGAGTAGGCCATGCCCCGATGGCCACAGCCACTCAGCAACAGGGCAGAGGACCGTCTGTTAAAAAGTTTCAATCCCACCTCTCATTTGAGTCCCTTTTAAATTCAACCAGATCCTCTTGGCCATCTCTCCAGAGGCACCAAATCACCAAAATCAAAGTCAAAGCTGCTGGTGAAGAGGAAGGGCTGAGAGACAAACACTAGGAACTTCAAGAGAAGCACAACAGAAGGAGAGGATTCTTCCCACGTCAAGCCAGGACCCACAACCGTTTCTAAATCAACTTTTCTTTCCAGTATGGGAGAAAAATGTCAGAAGAACCGAAATCAGCAAACACCTGCAGCCTGTCAGCCGCCTCCCCTCCCCTCCCGGTCGGTTGTCAAAGCCGCTTTGATTTTTCTGTTTTGATTTGGCAGGTAGAGAAACTAGAGTAGAAAGGTTAACCAAGAAATACTTCTTCAGATCAAGGGCCGTGAAATTTGGCATTCTCTTTTCTGGAATATAATCACTAGCTGGTTAAATCTCCTGGAGGGATGACATGACTAATAGTCAGGCTTGTTATTGTGCAGCCTGCCCCATCTTCCAGCACTCTAGATATATTGGCTTATAAATATACCATGTAGTCAATTATCAGCATGTCCTTTAGTAAAAGAGATCTGATGGAGTTTTTGGTTGTCCCTTATTGTAAACAATATGTGGAAACAGGCCAGAATGACTGGGAAATAAGAATCTGAACAAAAACTGAAATCGATTAATTAATCCACTCCTAGAGGAGTCATTATACCTGAATTAAACATTCTTGAGCACTGTGATTCTATGGGAAATCAGATTTCAATAGAAGAGCTATATGCAGCTCGTGTGTCGCTGTTGTTTATGTTGTTACGGTGTGAAATTGTCATTTATCTTGTCAATAGGCACAGAGGAATAAACATTTACACACTATTCAAAAGAGACAATAAAAAAAGAGCTAAAAGGGAAATAAAAAGGCCAGAATACTTTCTCGCTAGCAATCAACACTCAGATAAGCAGAGATTAACAATCGGGAAGAACTAGGCCAACAATCAAACAGTTAACAATATCCTAATTGGGGAACTACCAACTCAGACAAAGCAATCAAGGAATAAACAACAGCCTAATCAAGCAACTGTCCAAGAGAAAACAACACCTCACCGATACTGATAGGGCAAGCTACTGTACTGTATACAAATAGAGACAAACCCCACTCCAGTCCAGCACTGAATACCAGAATAATACAGTTGGAAGGTACTTAAAAGTACCTTCAGCACAATGTGATTGTGGGGGGCCCTGACAGTCTATCCAGCATATAGTGTGGGAATGCTCTAGCAGAAGGTATCCACGAGATTCTAGGGACTTCCTCTGCATAACAACGGCAGCTACTGACTGGATCTCCAAACTAGACATTAAACTCTGAAATGTTATTTCTGTTTTCCTCTTAGGTTTTCTTACTGCTTTTTTTTATTGTTTTAAATGTTTTAACTGTAAAATTGAAGTGTTTTAATACTGTATGTGACCAGCTATACGCTAAATAAATAAATACAGTTGGAAGGGACCTTGGAGGTCTTCTAGTCCAACCCCCTGTTCAAGCAGCAGAGCCTATACCCGTGATGGTGAACCTATGGCATGGGTGCCACAGGTGGCACATGGAGCCGTATCAGTGGGCACGCGAGCGTTGCCGTAGCTCAGCTCCAGCGCGCCGGCCAGCTGATTTTTGGGCCTTTCAGTCCTACCACAAGTTGGGAAATGGGCTGTTTCTGATCTCTGGAGGGCCTCCGGGGGAGTGGGGAAAGCCTGGGGAGGGTGAAAAATGGGCCTACCGGGCCCACTGTGCCATCATGTACTAAAAGCGGGGGGCGCGCATGCGCAGGGGTGGGGCGCATTGAATTATGGGTGCGGGCACACATGTGGGTGACTTCGCCGCGCTCCCCCCGCTTTTGGCACACAACGGCAAAAAGATTAGCCATCACTGGCCTATACCATTTCAGACAAATGGTTGTCCAATCTCGGCTTAAAAACTAACAGCGATGTAGTACCCACAACTTTTGGAGGCAAGTTGTTCAATTGGTTTCTTGTGCTCATGGTCAGGAAATTCCTCCTTCATTTTAGGTTGGTTCTCTCCTTGATTAGTTTCCACCCATTGCTTCTTCGGATGCTTAGGAGAATAGCTTGACTCCCTTTCCTTTGTGGTAGCCCCTGAGATATTGGAACACTGCTATCATGTTACCCCTAGTCCTTCTTTTCATTAAACTAGACGTATCCAATTCCTGCAATTGTTCTTCATATGCTTTAGCCTCCAGTCCCCTAATCCTATTTGTGGCTCTTCTCTGCACTCTTTCTAGAATCTTCATTCAGATTAACAGAGTTTGAAGGGACCTTGTACTGTGGGTCATCTAGTCCAACCCCTTGCCCACGCAGACCCTACACCATTTCTGACAGACAGCAGTCCAATCTCTTCTTGAAAGCTTCCAGTGATGAAGCTCCCCCAACGTCCGAAGGCAACTTCTGTTCCATGGGTTGATTGCTCTCTCACTGTCAGAAAACTTCTCCTTATTTCTAGGTTGAACCTCTCCTTGGCCAGTTTCCATCCACGATTCCATTATTGTGTTCGTCTCAACATCTCTTTTATATCACGGTGACCCAAGCAGGATGCAGTATTGCAAGTGTGGCCTTACCAAGGTATTATAAAGGGGTACTAACATTTCCCTAACGTGATCTAGATTCTATCGCTCTGTTAATGCAGCCTAGCAATGCGTAGATAAAGATGTTATCCAGTTGAGTAATGAAACATCTGCAAGTGAATAACCAAGCTCAGAAAACACCCAGGATTCCACAGAAAACCAGATTACATTGGCTCAGGGTGGATAGCGGTGATAGTCTAGGCTGGAAAGCATAGCCTACATATGCAAACTCAATCCAGAAAAGGGAGGGAGACACACAGAATAACAGAGGTGGAAGGGACCTTGGAGGTCGTCTAGTCCAACCCCTGGTCAAGCAGGTGACTCTATACTGGCGATGGCTAACCTTTTCTGGACCAAGTGCCCAAAGCGTGCTCATGCACGCCTGAACCCCCCAAATGCAATGCATGCGCCCCCTCGCATGCACCCAGAGCATGGGCACATGGCCCCCGCAGGTGCGTGCGCCCCTGCATATGCCCCACCCATATGTGTGCACCCCTGCATGCCTCCTGCCCCCCACACATGCATGTGCCCCCCCCGCATGCTCCCCATGCCCCTCACATGTGTGGCAGAGACCTGAAGACCAGTTGGCCAGTGGGAGGCACGCACGCATGTGCAGTGCAGCTGAACTGGGGTGACGGCTCGCGTGCCCACAGAGAGGGTGCTGCGTGCCACTTCTGGCACGCATGCCATAGGTCAGTGATGGCTAACCTTTTTGCCATTGCGTGCCAAAAGTGGGGGGAGTGTGTGCCCAGACCTATAACTCTATGCGCCCCGCCCCCCGCGCATGCGTGTGCAACCCCCTACTTTTGACATGTGATGGCTAGATAGGCCCGTTTTTCGCTCTCCCCGGGCTCCAGAGTCTTTCTAGGAGACCGGGGAGGGCAAAAAATGGCCTTCCCCACTCTCCTGGAGGCCCTCCAGAGGCCGGAAACAGCCTTTTCCCTGACTTCCAGTGGGCCCAAAAGGCTTGAAATCAGCTGGCCAGCATGCGCATGCATGCCAGAACTGAGTTTGTGTGCCCACCGATATGGCTCCGTGTGCCCCCTGTGGCACGCGTGCCATAGTTCACCAACACGGCTCTATACCATTTCTGATAAGTGGCTTCCCAGTCTCTGAACAGTGCATAGAACATTAAAAAAAATAAAAATAAAGACAACTCAATTGACTTCCGGTTGTGTGTAGGGCTTCCGCTGGAAGGGGAAGGCGGGAGGGTTGATTCAGCTTTGGGATTCAGCCCTGAGTCAGTAGGGCTGTGGGGAGTGGGCCTTGCTCTGGGTCAAGAGTAATTGACAGGAGGAAGCCACTGGAGGAAAGAGTGCAGTCAGGGACATATGTTGGGGTCAAAGGGGAGGGCAGAGTCGAATTACAGCCGAAAACAAAAGAATGGAGGGCGTGGAAAGGTGTGTTCAGGGAAGGCTGTGCTTTCATAGAAGGAAGCGCAACAATACCCTGCGGGTGAAAAGAACCACATTGTCTTCATACCGAGAAAATAATTAATGAGATTCAAGTCCATGGAGGCCCAGCCTTTCCTGCTTGAAGGAGCAGACAGTTTTCCTTAGAGCGAGATAGGAAGAGAGTCAAATTGAAGCATCCAAATTGCTCTCCTTGGTCGAGCGAGCAGAGTGTTTGATTATATCCATCATCCCCGTCCCTTTTTTAAAACTCCTTATTCTTTCCTCCAAATGTGGACTTGACCTTCTTCTCAGAAAGGAGATTCTCAGTCATCCAAGTCGGGATTGTCCCAAAAGTGCTTGTTTTCAAGAGGCAAATGGACTATTTTTTTTTCTGTGAAGACATTTCGCTTCTCGTCCAAGAAGCTTCTTCAGCATCTGACTGGATGGTGGGGAATGGAAGGATTTGTACTCCTTGCAGACAGCTGGTGACTTGCATTCTTTTAGAGAGTCAAGTTGAGGCCACTTGGAGCAGTGGTGGAATTCAAACTTTTTTTTAACTACTGGTCCTGTGGACGTGGCTTGGTGGGCATGGCAGGGGAAGGATATTGCAAAATCTCCACTCCCACCCCACTCTGGGGCCAACCAATGGTGGTATTTGCCGGTTCTCCAAACTACTCAAAATTTCCGCTCCCGGTTCTCCAGAACCTGTCAGAACCTGCTGAATAGCACCCCTGATTTGGACGCTTATCTGTCTCCTCAGGGTCACCCGAGTGGTGCAAATGGCTGTGAAGCCTTCTTGGAACGGCTGAAAGGACTGTGTCGTAGACTGGAGATAGATGAGGTTGTATCCCTCCCCCTCTGTTGAGAGTGGGCTGTTCATTTTTGACAGAGATGGCCTCTTTGACCCCTCTTTCAAGCCAGCGGTCCTCTCTGTTCAAAATGTGGACTTTGCTATCTTCAAAAGAGGGACCTTTGTCTTTTAAATGCAGATGGACTGCTGAATCTGATCCTGATGTTTTTGTTTTCCTATGTCGTGCCATGCGTTTATGAAGTGGTTGTTTTGTTTCCCCAACGTACAGACAGGATAATCAGAAGGAGAATTTTCCTTAAAGGGACTCTTCCAAAACAGGTTGTCCTCATTTCACAGCTGTCTTGAAAACATTTTCAGTTACAACAATGTTGAAACTAACAACCTACGCTGGTCTGTAAAGCTGGAAGGCTGAGTCAACCCTTGAGCCAGTCAGGATTGAACTGCTGGCAGTTAGCAGAGTCAGCCTGCAATAATGCATTCTACCCACTGCGCCACCACGACTCTTTCATGACCCCATGACATGGGCTAGCTCTCTTAGGGAGCCTCATGGCCTCAGAACAGTACCCCATCCCTAGTGTCGAAATTGAGAATGGCACCATCTTTTCTTTCACCCCCGACAGCACAATAATCCTGATTATCCTGATTATAATGTCACAATGGCCTGGGTCTACAGTGGAAGTGAACCAGTGGTGAAATACACTTACCGTCTGTTAGATCGGCGCAGGAGTGAAGATGAGACCAGCGGAGTTCATGTAAACGTTTATTAACAGGAACAGAACTGGAGCGGCGCTGCCGGAGCTCTCCTTATATTCGCTCCGGCAGCCGCACCGCCCCCTGACAGGGATTCAAAACTCCCGCCGGAGGATGCCTCAGCCAATCCCCGGCGGATGTCCTTATAAGGACATAACAGTCCTCCCCCCTAGATCTTAAGCTGTCCATCAAGCATAAAGTCACGTAAGTAGGCAGGCCGTTTGCGTGTTCTACTAGACCTGCGCAGTCCATTCGCTGGCTGGCCGCCCTCCTGGTCGGAGGGCGCTTCTGCGGCTCCTGCCGCCATCTCGGGAGCCGGGCTGGATCTGGCCGTCGAGGCCGCGGGCAGTAATCCCGTGCCTCCGGCCGGGTCGTTGACCTCCGCCTGTGGGCGACGCTGGTCTTCTCCATCGCTGCTCCGATCTGTGGATCTCCGTTGGTCGACCGGTCCGGAACTCCTGAGCCACGGTAAGTCCCTGGGGTGCCCTTCAGTCCTCACCGGGTCGGGGTTGGTCGGGTCCGGTCGTGGGTGCAGGTTCGGCGGCGGCCCCTGGGCCAGCCCCTTGGGTTCCCCGGTTGAGCTCGGTTCCTTCCCGGGGCTGCTGGTGGGTCGGTTTGGCGCTGGTTCGTCCTCGCCGGTGGGTCGCAGGCCTCCTCCGCAGGGGTGGTGTAGTCCCTCTCTGCTGGGCTGGCGCTGCTGGGTTGGTCGCGGGGTCTCGCCCTCGCCGGGGTGGTGCTGTCCTACCTCGCAGTGGTGGCGAAGGCCCTCTCCGCCGGGGTCGCGTTGCTGGGTCGGCTGAGGAGTCTCGCGGCCCTCTCTGCAGGGGTGGCGTAGGCCCTCTCTGCGGGGTCGGTGTGTTTGTTCCGGTCGCCGTCTCCCGCCGTCCGGGGGCTGGACGTCTCGGCTCGGTTGGTGTCGGCCTCCTCTGCTGGGGTGGCGGAGGCCCTCCTCGCAGGGTTGGTTTTTGTTGTGGTTGGGGTGTTGTCGGGGAGACCCCTGTAGGGCTGCATGGAGGTCCCCCTCGCCGGAGAGTCGGTGGCCGCCCTTGCGGGGGTGCTGTGGGTGTCCCTCGCTCGGTTGGCCCCGGTCTACTCACCCTTCCTGTAGATCCTGCCTGTTGTCGGACTGGTGCGGTCCGACCTCGCAGGGGTGGTGTTGGGTGCCGTGGGCGTCTGGGCTTCGGTCCCCGCGGCTGCCATCGTTAGTGGCTGGGTCTCGGACATTGGGGTGTTGATCCCAGTCCACCCCTGGGTGCTTCAGGTTTCCCTTCGGACATTGTCCCCGGTCTACTGGCTGAGCTCCGTCTCTGGCTGTTGCGGAGCCCAGGGTGTCTGCTCCCCCGGGGTGTTGTAGGCCTCCCTCGTAGGGTTGTGGTAGGCCTACCTCCTCGGGGGCGGGCAGGCCTACCTCTTCGGGGTGTGGTAGGCCTACCTCGTCAGTCTGTTGTTCGTCCACTCCCCTCCACCTTTTGCGGAGCTGGTCGATGTGACGTCTCATGACCTGTCCATCTTCCAGCTCTATCCGATAGGACTTCGGGCCGGTTGCGCTGTGAATCCTTCCTTTCAGCCATTTTGGTGAGCCGTGGAAGTTCAGCGCGTAAACTGGGTCTTCCACGGCAAAGCTGCGGAGCTGGCGGCTGGCGGTTGCGGGCACGTCCGAGTGGTACTGGGGGTGCAGCCTGTCGAGGGGTGAGCGGAGTCTTCTGCCCATCAACAGCTCTGATGGGCACTTCTTGGTGGTTGCGTGCGGCGTTATGTGCTGTGTGAGGAGGAAGGTGTCTATGCGCTCCTGCCAGTCCCCCGGTGCCATCTTGGTGAGCGCTTCCTTGGTTAGCCTCACCATCCTCTCGGCTTGGCCGTTTCCGGCCGGTCTGTACGGCGCCGAGAGGGCATGGCGGATGCCCAGTCCCGCTAAGAATGCCTCCATGGGCACGGACGTAAGTTGGGGACCGTTGTCGGAAACCAACACGTCTGGGAGTCCATGCGTAGCGAAAAGGCGGCGGAGGGCGCGAATGGTGGCTTCCGATGTGGTTGATGCCATGGGAACCACCTCGAGCCACTTGGAGAAGGCATCAACCACGATGAGGAGGTGGCGCCCCTGCATCGGACCCGCGAAGTCGATGTGGATCCGAGACCAGGGGCTGCTGGGCATCTCCCAGGGGGTGGGCTCTGCTTGAGGGGGTGCTGGTCGGACTTCCTGGCACTGGCTACATCCGGCGACCCATTGCTCAATGTCCTTGTCCAGTGCAGGCCACCAGACGTAGCTTCGTGCCAGGGCCTTCATGCGGACGATGCCCGGGTGCCCCTTGTGTAGCGTCTCGAGCGTCTTCCGTTGGAGAGCGGCGGGGATCAGCACCCTATCTCCCCATAGCAGGCAGCCTTTCATCGTGGACAGCTCCTTCTGCTTGCGACTGAAGGGGCTGTATTCTTCTCCGCCAGGCTGCGCCGGCCATCCCCGCAGGATCCAAGATTGCACTTGCCGGAGTGTTGGGTCTCTCCTGGTGTGCGTGGCCACGTCTGCAGATGTGACTGGGCAGCTGCTGTCGTGGTCGATGTGCAGGAGCTCGAGGGTGGGGGCGGGATCCTCCACGGCGTCTGTGGATGGGCATCTGCTCAGCGCGTCCGCGTTGGCGATGGCCTTTCCGGGTTGGTGAATGAGGGTGTAGGCGTAGCCGGCGAGGAAGATGGCCCAGCGTGTCATTCGCGGCGACATGAATGTGGGTGTTTGCTTGTCGCCGGTGAGGAGGCCCAGGAGCGGCTTGTGGTCCGTGACTATGGTGAAGCTTCTTCCGTATAGGTATTCGTGGAAGCGCTTCACCCCTGCGACGATTGCCAATGCTTCTTTGTCCAGCTGGCTGTAGTTGCGTTCAGCGCTGGACATGGTCTTCGAGAAGAAGGCGATGGGGGCTTCTGTGCCATTGGGTAGTTCGTGGGTCAGGACTGCCCCCACCCCGTATGGCGACGCGTCGCAGGTTAGCCGGATGGGCAGCGTCTCGTTGTATTGTATGAGGACGCTGTTGGATGTTAATAGTCCTTTAATGTCCCGGAATGCCGTTTCCTCTTTGTCACCCCACTTCCAGGAAACCGCTTTCCCCAGCAGGCGATGAAGCGGTTCAGCAACTGTGGCTTTCTGTTGGAGGAATATTGCATAAAAGTTAAGCAATCCAAGGAATGCCTGAAGTTCCCCTTTATTTTTGGGGCTGGGAGCTTCATGGATGGCTTTAACTTTTGATTTGGTGGGGTGTATGCCATTTCTATCGATGAGATAGCCCAGGAACTCGACTTCCTGGACTCCGATGATGCACTTATCCCGTCTTACTCTCAAGCCCTTCTCCCTGAACCGCTGCAGGACAAGCCTCAGCCGTTCAAGAAGTTGTGCTCTAGAGTCTCCGGAGATGAGCACGTCATCGAAGTAAGGCACTACCCCTGGAACGCCTTGGAGAAGGTGTTCCATCATTGATTGAAAAATCCCCGGGGCGGCACTGACTCCGAATTGGAGACGGTTGCACTTAAAGGCCCCCCTGTGTGTGACAATAGTTTGAGCCTCCGCCGTTTTAGAATCCACTGGCAGTTGCTGGTAAGCCTGGGCCAGGTCCAGTTTTGCGAATATGGTGCCCTTGCCTAGTGAGTGCAGGAGGTGCTGCACCACTGGCACCGGGTATGCGCTCTGCTGCAACGCCTTATTTATAGTCACCTTATAGTCGGCGCAGATGCGCACCGATCCATCCTGCTTCATTGGGGTCACGATGGGAGTCTCCCATGAAGCATGATCGATGGGTTCCAGAACGCCTTGGGCGATCAGCTTATCTAGCTGCTCGTCTACTTTAGGCCTCAAGGCGAACGGAACCCGGCGGGGCTTTAGCCGAATGGGGGTTACCCCCTGATCCAGATTAAAGGAGATGGGTTTCCCTATGTATTTCCCCAGCTTACCATCGAAGACTTCGCTGAATTCTTCGATGATGGCGTCGAGTTCATCTGCCCTAATCTGGTGGATGCCCCCGATGGAAAGCCCCAGCGGCTGAAACCACTCAATGCCCAGCAGGTTCGGGCGGCTGTTCCTCACGACTGTGACCGGCAGCTGGCCCTTGAACTCCTTGAACGCGATGTTGAGGGTGGTTCTGCCCAGGACGTCGATTGGATTCCCGCCGAAATCCACCAGTCTGGACTGCAGGGGTTTGAGCTGGTTCTTGGAGATTTGCGGCTTGAATTTCTTCAGCTGCTGCCAGTCGATGATGGTGTAGACGGACCCGGTGTCTACCTCCATGGAGCAGGGCGAGCCCTCGGCCAACAGTGTCACGGTGAACTTGGTGGCGCTGTTGTCGCTGGTGTGTGCTATGGTGGTCTGATTCACCGCGCCATGCCGGGAATCTTCATAGCCGTCGCCTCTGGGTTGGTGTGAGGACCGTTTGGATGTCCTCTGGTTGTCGCGCCGATTTTCGCGGTTCCGTGGTCTAGGTGGTTCAGGGGCTGGTTCGGTGGCTCGGCATGCCTCTGCGATGTGCCCCCTCCTCAGGCATCGGCGGCAGGTTGCGTCCCGCCATTTGCAGGATGTCCTGGGGTGGTCGCCTCTGCAACTGCCGCATTGTTCCCCGCGTCGGCCATTTTGGGGTTTTTCCCGCCGATATGGCTGAGAGACCTTGTGGACGGCCATCTCGCCATCCGAGTCAGATGGTGTGGCGGAGTCTTCGGACGATTCGGGGGTCGACTGGTGGATCTTGTGGATCCCCTTCGCCTTTTTCATCTCCGCGGCCGCGTGCTCCGAGGACTCGGCAGCGGTGGCCTCCTCGAGGACATCTTTTAGTAGGATGCGTTTCCTACTCAGGAATTTCTTCTGGAGGCCTGCATCCCTCATGCCGAAGACGATGCGGTCTCTCAAGGCGTTATCTACATGGTCAAACTCGCAGTTGGCTGCGATTTGACGGAGTGCGGCAACAAAGTCTTTAATGGATTCCCCCTCGCGCTGGTTCTTCTGATGGAACGTGAACCGGTTCGCTATGGGGGTGCCCGTGGGCGCGTAATGCTCTTGCAGAGCCGCTTGCAGGTCTGTCCAGGACATCTCCTCGATGTCCTGAGGTGCGACGAGGTTCACCGCCATCTCCAGGACCTCGGATCCACAGTGGGCGAGGAAGAGAGCCCTCTTCCTTTCGTCGTCGAGATTGCTGTGGCCGTTTCCGCGGAGGAATTGGCGGAACCGAATCATGTACGAGCTCCATTTTTCCCGTCCGGGATTGAATGGAGCGATGGATGAGAAGAGCGCTTGCTGTGTCGCCATCGTGCTGAATGGCGGCGGTCTCTTCGGAGGTGATGGCGCTTGTGCCACGCGGTCGATTCCTCTTGGTCCTTCGTCGCCAGTGTTAGATCGGCGCAGGAGTGAAGATGAGACCAGCGGAGTTCATGTAAACGTTTATTAACAGGAACAGAACTGGAGCGGCGCTGCCGGAGCTCTCCTTATATTCGCTCCGGCAGCCGCACCGCCCCCTGACAGGGATTCAAAACTCCCGCCGGAGGATGCCTCAGCCAATCCCCGGCGGATGTCCTTATAAGGACATAACACCGTCACTACAGGTTTGGGCATGTTCCTGCGCTGGAGCATGTGCGCTGTATGGACACATGGCCTCTTCTGCGCATGTGCAAATGGTTACAAAAGGGACGTAAGGATGTCCTGGTGAGTGGGCAGAGCTTTCCGTTGCCGGTCCTACCGATTTGGCGAGCCAGATAGAATCAGGGTGGATTTCACCGCTGAAGTGAACATAACCTCAAACCTGTCCAGCATGCAGACCCATTCTGGGTCTCTCTGTTTATCCTCTTACATTTGCTTCTTGCTTCTCAGTCAAAATTAGTTGACAAACATTATGCATAATGGGAAAACATTATGTAAATGAGGCCTGATTTAACATCCCTAGATTAGTGGGATGATGAAAACGGCTCTGTAATTTGCTCGTTGTGCTTTTTCTTTTAAAAAAAAGTTTGACATCAGCCAAATATTGTTGTTTTATACTGATTCTGTTTTCCTTCTCCTGAACTTTACCTGTTAAGTCAATGAATCTGCAAGAACTAGCTGAGAACCCCACAATATAGGTAATCCTTGACTGACAACAGTTCATTTAGTGGCCATTCAAAGTTACAACGTCACTGAAAAAAGTAATTTATGACTGTTTTTCAGATTTACAACCGTTGCAGCATCCCCATGGTCACGTGATCAAAATTCACATCAGTTAATCCTTAGTTGGGTAACCTTTAGCATGAATTATGGTCTTACAACGGCTTCCCATGGAGTGAACCAAGTCTTTTAGTTCTGCAGCTGTTCTAATGTGAAACCAAGATTGAATGATGGCTTCTATTAACTGGGTTTTATTGCTGGGTCGCTTCTGACTAACAAGGTTCTTTAGTCGGCGCCATAGATTTTCAATTGGGTTAAGGTCTGGGCTATTCCCAGGCCATTCCATCAGTGGAATAGGATTATTTTGAAACTCCAAGAAAAAGAAAAGTGGTGTTATTAGCCATCAAACCTCAAAAATACATTTTCCCCAAAAGGTTTCCACAATTTTGGCCACTACTGTACATAAAGATATAATGAGAATCCTTATTCCACTTCTGCTGTACCAATTCTAGCTTCTTTTCACTAGCAGAAGTTGCTTGTTTATGAGAATAAACTCTTTTTCCTTCACTGTTGTATTTGAAAAAACAACAACAACAATGTGGGGGAAGAGAAGCACACCAGAAAAGCACCCCAAATCAAAAAGTCTGAGAACAAGTGGGTGAGCTCTCTGCAAATTGTATACTTCTTGCCAAACCATACATGAGAAATACAAAGGTTCTATTTAACCTCCAAGCCTAAGCTGCAATTTCACCATCTATGAAAATAGTCATTACTGTACCGTAAAATAAATATTGAGTGGGAGCAATACCCATCAACACATCTGTTGAACTATAAGTGACCTAAAGGAGCTGGGCTCACACAATAAGCAAACCCACAGACAGATTAACCAAGGTTAAAATCTAACCAAGTTTAACGTGATGGACAAATGCAGCCACGAGGTCAGTGATGGCTAACCTTTTTGTTGTCGCGTGCCGAAAGTGGGAGGAGTGCGGGGGAATCGTGCAAGCTCATGCCCACACTTATAATGCAATGCCCCCATGTGCACGCCCCCCCCGGGGAGTCACATGCAACCCCCTTGCGGCCTGTTTTGGGCCTCGCAGGCCTCCCTGAAGCCTCCTGGGACCAAAAATGGGATGCGGGGGGATGCACCGCACTCCCCCCCCCGTGGCCCATTTTGGCACGAGGGGGCACACCGCTCCCCCCGCATCCCCCCCACGCACGACCACCTGGGCATGTGCGCGACTCCTGTGCAGAGACCTGAAAATCAGCGGGCTGGTGGGAGGTGTGTTTGCATGCATGGTGGAGCTGAGCTGGGTGACAGCTCCGTGCCCGCAGAGAGGGCTCCGCGTGCCACCTGTGGCACATGTGTCATAGGATCGCCATCACAGCACTAGGTCTTTGACTACATTTGTTGTGGCCTGTCAGCTGTCAGCCCCTCCAGCAGCCAAATCAGAGGAGTCAGAGTCAGTGTCAGCATCAAGGCAAGAGCTTGAGAGCTCCGAGGGGGAAGAGGAAATGAAACTGTCAGAAATAGAGACAGAGGCAGAGCCTGGGCCATCCGTCAGCTCTAAGATGAAGAGTCAACAGCCCCCAGGTCTGGAGGTGGCTGATGAGGAAGAGGAGGAACAGCTGGGTCCAGTGCCTCTTGCACGGATGCGCAGAAGGCAGAGGAGAGGAGAGCAGTGGAAATCTACGGGCTGATCCTTGGGACAGAAGAGCCACTGCTGCTAGCAAAACCCCACCCTAGCTCTGGGGATAAAAGGCAGAGGGCGGAGATGAATAGATGTGGCAGACCATTATTCATCTTCCAGCCGGACGGACTTGTTAGCCTGCGTTGAGAGAGAAACATTTTGCTGGATCTGCTGGCACTCCTAAAGGAATCTTTGAGTTAACTTCAGAGGGTTTGTCGTGTTTGGGGAGTTGGGTCAGAATAACGTTGTTTAAATCCAAACAAACAAACCTAGTCTAGCAAACAGACTCAAGGAAATCAACATGCTTTAACCTCCACCCCGTCATGAGGCTGAGCGAGTCACTTTCCAAGAACCGATTGCAAACTTTCTACGTTGAGTTGTTGCAGCTAATCACAACTAGTCCTCAACCTACGGCCACAATTGAGATCTGAATTTCCACTGCTAAGCGAAACAGTTGTTATAAGGGAGTTTTGCATGATTTCACGACCTTGTTTTTGGGTTAAGCAAACCACTGCAGTTCTTAAGTGAATTGTATGATGGTTAAATTAATCCAGCTTCCCCACTGACCTCGCGAGTCAGAAGCTATCTGGGAAGATCACAAGTGGGGATCACATGATCCCAAGACCCTGCACTCATTTTAATACATGCCAGTTGACAAGCACTGAAATTTTGATCAAATTGGGGATGCTGCAATGGTTTTAAGTGGAAGGGCTGACTGTAAATTACTTGTTTCAGCGTCATTGTAACTTTAGATGGCCGCCAAATGGATAGCAATAGCACTTACAACTTATATACCACTTCACAGTGCTTTACAGCCCTCTCTAAGTGGTTTACAGAGTCAGCATATTACCCCCAACAATCTGGGTCCGCCTTTTATTCACCTTGGAAAGCTGAGTCAACCTTGAGCTGGTCAGGATCGAACTCCTGGCAGCGGGCAGAGTCAGTCTGCAATACTGGATTCTCATCACTGTGCCAGAACCGCTCTTACAACAAGGGCTGGCTGTAAGTTACTTGTTTAAGTGCCGTTGTAACTTTGGATGGCCGCCAAATGGATGATCGTAAGTTGAGGACTATCTGTATCTTTGACCTAACAGTTAACCTAGTTTAACTCATTAGCTTTGGAGCTCAAGGGCTCACAGGGTTAGAACACTGGCTTAATAATCTGCCCATGTTCGAGACCTGAGTGCCGTTGGGTGACATGGTGAGTTCCCGTCATTCACTCCAGCTCCTGCTGACAGAGCAATTCGAAAGCATGCAAGCGCGAGTAGATAAATAGCTACCACTCTAGTGGGCTCATTAACAGAGACATGAATGGAGCCCCTCAACTGGGCATCCCCCAGCAACAGCGATGTTAATCCTTTCAACCCGGAAGTGCCTCGGTGTCTCCGACACAAATATGACAACCTCACTAGCTCGCAACAGTTCAGGGACGTCTCTCATTATGACCAATGGCTGATTCTTATTTCTTTGTGGTATGTTGCACTGAATCCTATTGGTACAGAGGAGGAAAAAGAAACACATGGATCTGCAAAACAAGCAGTTATGCATTTAGGAAGGACCTGTTGTTGCTGCTGTCATTTTAAGCGATATTGTAATGGCAGATAATCCATTTTCTTCCCTAGGCTGAGGCCCTTGGAAGTAATGCTTTCTAATCTATTTCTCCTGAGGGACGGAGACATTCTGTAACATTTGAGCTATGTCAGGCATGCTCAAAAATCACATGGTTCTAAAAAAGGGAGAATGTTTTGGAAATTCTAAAGTGTAGGTTTGTTTGCTTCTATTTTTATCGGTCACATAATGTTCCATTCTCTCTTCCCCCCACCCCCCACCCCCCGAGGAACCCAGAGAGCACAGCAAGATAACTGGAAAGGCACCCATGGAAGTTCGTGGTGGATACCGTCTCAAATACACAGCTCTAGCTGTGTTTCTGTGTGGGTCAAAATTGCCCTTTAAATGGTAAGGTTATTTTAGGTCTGTTTTTTTTATGGGAACAGTCCTTGTGAGGGAGAAAAGGAACAAAGTTAAGATTGCTCTTTGGGCCTGGGAAACACAGTGTTGAAAATGAAAATCAGAGATAACCAGGCAGAAGCACCATCCATCCTTACGTCATCAAGGTTAGGCTCAGCTCATCCTTTCTCCCAACAAGGTTGGCACTCAGCAACAACCAGGAAAGGAGAAATCAAGTGGAGGAAGCCCCTCATCCCAATGTATGCAAGAATTGTTGGAGTTTTATTCCATATTATTCCAGGGGTCCTCAACCTGGCAGCAGCTGCCAAAAAAGCCAACACAGTTCTAGGCTGCATCAACAGAGGGATAGAATCAAGATCACATGAAGCGTTAATACCACATTATCATGCCTTGGTGCGGCCACACTTGGAATACTGCATCCAATTTTGGTCGCCACGATGTAAAAAAAGATGTGGAGACTCTAGAAAGAGTGCAGAGAAGAGCAACAAAGAGGATGACGGGACTGGAGGCTAAAACATGCAGCATCCCCATGGCCACGTGATCAAAATTCAGACACTTGGCAACAGACTCACATTTATGACGGTTGCAGCGTCCCGGGCACGGGTGGTATTCACTTACCCTCACAAATGTGAGTGCGCACACACAGGACCTTCTGTGCATATGCAGAGCATCAAAAACGGGTCACGATGACGTACGGGCAGGTGGGTGGAGCCAAAACTGCATATAACCAGCTGAAAACCGCTGCTGAAAACCAGCAGCGATTCCACTTAACAACCATGGTGGGAAAGGTCATCCATGGAACAAAATTCACTTAACGACCATCTCGCTGAGCGGTGGAAATTTGGGGCTCAACTGCGGTCATAAGTCAAGGACCTCCCATACCGTGCTTTTAATCAAGGCAGAACTTTAAGATATATTGTAAGTCTACATACGATATGCCCTACGTGAAATAAATAAATGCAATAAAATGCATTTCTCTGTTTTGCCATTTTTGTGGGATGGGTTTTCAACTCGGCAGCCTAGAGGGGATTTTCTGACAGTCTCCCCAAGTGCCCATCGGGGTCAACTTCACCCCCCCTCCTCTTCCCCCCCCCAATCCAAACATTTACCAATCTTGACTCAGCTTAAGTCCTGAATTCTCGCACAAGGTCACCCCGGCCATTAATTTACAAGGCATTAAAAACGCCCATGCTCTTTAGTATTCTGGGAACGGCCGCTCACTGCTGCGGCAATAGCTCTTGCTTTTAATTTTCAACCAGTATAATAATTAAAAGATCTCCCCCCTCTTTCTGCAACTTTTGGAACAGGTCTAAATGCAAAAAAAAAAAAAAAAAAAAGGATCTCCCAATACTGCAATGTTTAAGATGTATTTTTAAGGAGGACTTTTAAAAAAGGGACGATGACAATACAGAGACATCTTCTTTCCCTGATAAAACAAACTTGCCCCCCCCCCAAATCCAAACTGCTTTGTGCTCTTTTCAACCTTCTCCATTACACACACACACACACACACACACACTTAATATGAATGGGGTAGCAAATCAGGTGACGGATTTGTGTAGTTTTCAAGGAAATCTCCTTTGTCCTGTTGTTAAGTCCCAGCCCCTGCAATCTCATGAATTCTTTTCAGATTTTGGGAAGTTAGCTACTCCCCTCCTAGAAGAATGAAATATTTTGAGAAATATTTTTTTTAAAAATTTGATTTATATGCTGCCCTTCTCCGGAGACTCAGGGCGGCTTACAATGCGTTTGTATATTTATATTTATACAAAGTCAGCTTATTGCCCCCAACAAACTGGGTTCCTCAATTTACCCACCTTATAAAGGATGGAAGGCTGAGTCGACCTTGAGCCTGGCTGGGATTGAACTCACAAGTAATTGCAGGCAGCTGGATCTTAAATGCTGCCTTTGTAGGAGGCATTATTCCCCTACGCTACTCAGGCTCCTATTTTAAAAAAAGAAAAGGCAGGGTAAAATATTTCCCCTAAAAGAGAAATAAAAATCTTAAGGGAGATAGAAACTCAGAGCCTCAGCACCCTGCCCCCACCCTCCACCCCCCAAGCAGTTACCGAGCTGGGGCAGCTTTAGAAATGCAGATTTGGTAAATAGCAATAGCATTTAGTCCGTTTCTGGACTTCTGGAACTTCTGATAGGCCCATTTTTTGTTCTCCCAGACCCTCCGCGTGACCCCTGAACTTACCTGGAATGATGAATGGGCAGCGTGGAGACTGGTGGGAGGGGCGGGGTAGGGCGGGGCAGGAGGGCCAGGGCAGGGTGGGCGTGGCCAGTCAGAGGTGGCATTTGGGGGTTTGCCAAACCCCGGCGATCCTTCGCTAGAGGATCGCCCGAACCCTGCCGAACCCCAGAAGTCCACCACTGTCTGTAGGTGAATATATAATTACATAGACACGTGCCTGTAACTTCCCGGACCCTCGGCATTGCCCTCAAAACATTTCCTATCATTTCAGCGGATCAGCAGAATGCCTTTCCCCTAGTTATTCGAGGCGTTTACTGCACCGTGAGCTTTTTTATACGGAGGAAATTTAGGAAAACGTTTTCGCGATTGTTCCAAGGATAAACAAACGATCAAAAGCGCTGAACTGGAAGCCAGTGAAAAATCGGGCACACCATAAAGTCTCAGGCAACAGAGCCATAAAAAAAAAATTGCAATCACTTTATCCAAACCTTGCCTCCGAAATGTTAACGGCGCTTGCAAATGCTGAAGCTAATCTTAGGGTGATACGGTCTGCGTTTATGATATGCTTCACTGACGCTTGATATGGGTGACACCAAATTGCCCCCTACCAAAATATTAGAGTGACATTGTAAGTCTCATACAGCCTCATTATATGGAAATGTTTCCCTTTATAGATGCAGACGGTCCCTGCACATCAAATACAGAAAGCTGAAATTGCTATAGGACAAGGGTGTCAAACTCGATTTCATTGAGGGCCGCATCAGGGTTGTGTTTGACCTTGGGGAGAGGGCAGGGGGGCAGCTCAACATCACTAGTGTTGGGGGCACCTGTGGTGGAGGCCTGGGTGGGGCTGGGGGGATCCTCCTTTAGCCTTCTGCCAGCGAAAATGGAGCTCAGGAAGGCAGAGGGCTGCAGGAGGCCATTGCAGCTGAAAACGGAGCTCAGGAGGGCTGTGTGTGGCCCTCGCAAGCTCTGTTTTCACTGGCAGAGGCACCACGGCAGGGGTGAAATTCTACCGGTTTGCACCAGTTCGGGCGAACCAGTAGTAATAAAAGCTACCAGTTCGGGCAAACCGGTAGTAACCAAATGCTACCGGTTCGTCTGAACCGGTATTTCAACGATCAGCTGTGCCGCATGATTTATATTCACTAGAAAGCAGGAAATCCTGCAAATATAAATCATGCAGCACAGCTGATCCCCTCCCTCGCTGTTCTACTTAGCTTCTTAAGCCTTTTTCCACGTGAAGCATGCGTTTTATGCACAGCGTGCATATATGCGCAGGGAACCGACGGTAAACCTCAGAGGATTTCACAACTGCACCATGGGCCAGTCCTTTGCTGTTTCCAGGGTGGCACCATGGGCCAAATCTAAGCTTCCCAGGGGCCAGATCTGGCCTGCGGGCCTTGACACCCCTCCTATAGGAACTACATTATGAGCTATTCCTTCCTGGGCTGGTCATGAGCTACGTTATGAAATATTTCCTCCTGGGCTCCCGCATTAACTTCAACCTTAATTTCAAATAAGCATTTAAATTAAGCCTTCCCCTAATTCTTCATGATTTCCAGGGCAGTTTTTAAGACAGAGAGTATTTGAGTGCTACAAATTGCAGCATATCAGAATTGCTACTGTGTTTCCCCAAAAATAAGACCCTGTCTTATATTTTTTTGAACCTCAAAATAAGTGCTTGGCCTTATTTTCGGGGAGGTCTTCTTATTTTGCGGTGCGTGAAGCAAGATGGGGTTTCTCTTGCCGTTTTACCTGATTTCCAGCTCTGTGTTTAAATATTTTCGGGGAGGGCTTATTTTCGGGGTGGGAGGTTTATATCAGCGCAAGCGCTCAAAAGCCTGATTGGGCTTATTATCAGGGGAGGTCTTATTTTCGGGAAAACAGGATATTTTTCTGTTTTTTAGTTATATTTACTGTACAGATAGTCCTACAACCACAATGAAGCCCAAAATTTCTGTTGCTAAGTGAGACAGTAAATTTTGCCCCGTTTTATGACCTTGCTTACCACAGTTGTTGAATGAATCACTGCAGTGGTTAAGTTAGTGACACGGTTGTTAAGTGAATCTCTTTTCCCCACTGACTTTGCTTGTGGGAAGGTCGCAAAAGTTGATCATCTGATTTCTGGGACACAGTAACCATCATAAATATGAGCCAGCTGCCAAGTGTCTGAATTTGGATCACATGTTTATGGGGGATACTGCAAGAGTGTGAAAGTGTGAAAAATAGTTTTAGCCAGAAGTGGTTTTCAGCAGGTTGTGACCAGTTTTGGAGAACTGGTAGCGGAAATTTTGAGTAGTTTGGAGAACCGGTAAATACCACCTCTGGCTGGTCCCACCCCCATCTATTCTCTGCCTCCCGAGTTCCAGCTGATCAGGAGGAAATGGGGATTTTGCAATAACCTTCTCCTGGAGGGAGATTTTACAGTATCTTTCCCCTGCCACGCCCACCAAGCCACGCCCACCAAGCCACACCCACAGAACTGATAGTATAAAAATTTGAATCCCACCACTGGTTGTAAGTCACCTTTTTCAGTGCCGCTGTAATTTTGAGCGGTCACTAAGCAAACTGTTATAAGTCAAAGACTATCTAGATATTCTGCAGGACTTCAAAGTGGCCTGCCCTCCCCACAACAACCCTGTGAGGTTGGTTGGGCTGAGAACAAATGCCTTGTTTCAAAGGCGTTTCCATCACTGAAATTGGATAGCCTGAACCTGGATTTTCCATGGTCTTAATCCAGCACTTTTAAATCCATCGCCACACTGGCTCAAAATGCCGAAATAGAAGCACTGGATGCACAATAAGGGGAAGGGGGGCGGGCGGGGGAAAGGAAAATGAACATTTTTCACCCGGTGCTCCTAACATTGTCATTACAAATCCTTTGCCCAAATCGCGCCCAGATTGTAGCTGTTGGCTCTTCAGTTTGCTCCCAAGAGCAGCTGAATCTGCTGATATTAGCAGGAAATGAGACGGATCTTTGAAAGACTGAATTGCTGATGTTGGCAGATCAGGCTGCTGTTCAAAGCACAAAAGCAAATTGGGCAGGGTTTTTTTCCTTTCGGGCCTTTTGACAGAAAGGACCCTGGCTTGTAAACTCACTTCCTATTCTCCCTTCCAAGGTACAGGAAGAGTGAATCTGGGGTTTTTGGCTGAACCCCCGTCCCTTTTTTCTTTGAAATCATGTAAGGATGAGGACAAACGCTTCTGTTGTTTTCCTCCTGGAAAAGGAAGATGATTGCTCGATTCTCTTGACTTTTGTTTCCCTTCCCACTGAAAGGAGTAGAATAGAATAACAGAGTTGGAAGGGACCTTGGAGGTCTTCTAGTCCAACCCCCTGCTTAGGCATTTCAGACAAATGGTTATCCAATCTCCTCTTAAAAACTTGGAGCATTCACAACTTCTGCAGGCAAGTTGTTCCACTGATTAATTGTTCTAACTGTCAGGAAATTTCTCCTTAGTTCTAGGTTGCTTTTCTCCTTAATTAGTTTCCACCCATTGTTTCTTGTCCTGCCCTCAGGTACTTTGGAGAATAGCTTGACTCCCTCTTCTTGGTGCAAGCCCCTGAGATATTGGGACACTGCTATCATGGCACCCCTAAGAGAATGGGAAATGCAGGAAAAACAGACAGCTTAGGTGCCTTTCATCTGGATTACTGCAAAGGGGGTTTCTTTTGAAGACCAGTTGGATGCTTTAGCTGGGACAGCCTTATTTTAGCTCTCACAGCCCCAATTTAGTTGCAACAAAATCTCCGTCCTGCTCTCTTTTACAGAAGTCTTAAAAGTCTGGCCCTTTTGCAAGGCATTGGTGAAGACAGTGTGTGCCTATTGTGGTTTTAGAATTTAGAATTTAGAATTTAGAATGCTAAGTCCCTGTTTGGGCATTTTTAAAAAAAGGGTTTGGTTTTAATATTTTTAATCTGTATATGGTACTGCCCATATGTTATTCACTCATGGTGAGTCTTTGGAGTGGGAGAGGTCATGTCTTTAACTCGGTTGTTAAAGACACTGAGCTTGTCAGCGAGAAAGCTTACAGCCTGGGCTCGAGACTCGAGTTCCACCCAATGGGGTGAGCTCCTGTTCCTTGCTCCAGCTCCTTCCCACCTAGCAGTTCAAAAGCATGCAAATGCAGGTAGATAAGTAGGTACCACTTTAGGGGTGTAGTGCTCATCTCCATTCCTTAACTGAGGGAGCCAGCTTGTCCAAAGTCACTTCCATAGACGTGTGGCCAGCGTGAGGTTCACGGAACTTTGTTACCTTCCCACCGAAGTGATACCTATTTATCTACTTGCATTTACATCAGAGGTAGGTTCCATTTACCTTTAGTACCAATTTGCAGCAGGAGCGCACATGCATGCTTGCTTCACTCGCGTAGAAGCTTCTGCGCATGTGCAGATCACCCATGATGACATCATGGTGGGTGGGCGGAGCCTCCCTCCGTTTTACTACCGGTTCTATAGAACCGGACAAAACTGGGAGCAACCCACCACTGATTTACATGCTTTAGAACTGATAGGTGGGCAGGAGCTGGAGCAAGGTACAGGAGCTCACCCCATCACGCAGCACTCAGGTCTCGAACTTGGCCTGTCAGATTTCCAGCTGACAAGTTCAGCATCTTTCCTGCCATTTCTCAATTCTGATACCAACATGCCCTCTCTGCTGAGAAGCTGGCCTGGCAGATTTCACCGTGGTTGTGGCTGTCACAGAGAACTGCTCTCATGGGAAGGTTATGTGTGTTGTGACACATATTGAGGATCTGAGCAATGCAATTTCCGCCTACTCTCTTAGTAGACTATGTTGCATTGTGATAGATCAAAGCAACATCCTTGCCTCCTCCACAATAGCTTTTAAATAATTTCCAGCCTGGCATGGAACATGTAAACACATTCCATATTCTCCTTACTTCTTCTGTTCTGAGCTAGATGACACATATCTAGATTGATTTCCAAAGCTTAGAGTGGGTTGTGAAAGTATGACTTTGTTCTTTACCCACTGAGGATGTCCATCCTACCTTCAACATCATCAGCTGTTCATGGGGGATGTCATCTGTTTTGAACAAAGAGAGTGTGCCAAATCTCTAAGCGCCTACACCTGGACTTCACATGTTCCTTCCTGACGTTTATAAGGAATGTCAATCACTTGATTTGGGATCTTGACTGCGTGCTCTATTTCTATCCCAGTTTTGGTCACCATGATATAAAAAAAAGATGTCAAGACTCTACAGTAGTGGCCAAAATTGTGGAGACCTTTTGGGAAAGAAGTATTTTTGAGGTTCGATGGCTAATAACACCATTTTTTTTCTTGGAGTTTCAAGATAATTATATTCCACTGCTGGAATGGCCTGGGAATAGCCCAGACCTTAACCCAATTGAAAATCTATGGAGCCAACCAGTGCTGAAATCCAAATTGTTGTCCTACAGGTTCTGTGGGCATGGCTTGGTGGGCATGGCTTGGTGGGTGTGGCAGGGAAAGGATACTGCAAAATCTCCATTCCCACCCCACTCTGAGGCCAGCCAGAGGTGGCATTTGCTGGTTCTCTGAACTACTCAAAATTTCCACTACTGATTCTCCAGAACCTGTCAGAATCTGCTGGATTTCACCCCTTGGAGCCAATTAAAGAAACTTGTTAGTCAGAAGCCAGCAATAAAACCCAGTTAATAGAAGCCATCACGCAATCTTGGTTTCACATTATAACAGCTGCAGAATTAAAAGGCTTGGTTCACTCCATGGGAAGACGTTGTAAGGCTGTAATTCATGCTAAAGGTTAACCAACTAAGTATTAACTGACATGGAGGTAATTTTTTTTATATCTTGTTTTTTTCTCCGTGTTTCACTTTTCTTCTTTATACTGTAACTGCTATTCTAATAGCAAACCCTTCATAAAAGTTATTGCATTACATTCTGGATTAAATGATCTTTCCATTGATATATAATTTTATGGTACTACTCCCCAAAAAAGTGGTGTTATTAGCTAGTTTTAGAAAATACATTTTTCCCAAAAGGTTTCCACAATTTTAGCTACTACTGTAGAAAGAATGCAGAGAAAAGCAACAAAGATGAGTCAGGGACTGGAGGCTAAAACCATGGTGAAATCTAAAATTTGTTACTACCGGTTCTGTGGGTGTCGCTTGGTGTGTATGTGGGGCGGGGGGTAAAGTCACTGGGTGGTCGTGACCTTTTTTTTTTTTTTTTTACTTTTAAAACCATTTTTTCTACAACTTCTTCAGTGAAAACAACCTTCCCTACCCACTCGGAGGCCCCCTTGGAGGCTTGAAACAACCCATTTCCCAACTCCTGGTTGGACAGGAAGTGACGATTTTTGCTGTCCCCAGCCTCCGGAGACTCCTAGAGAGGCTCAGGAGGCTGGGGACAGCAAAAAAGTCACTTCCTATCCTGGATCCCTTGTCCGTCCCCCACTTCCTGGCACGCGATAGCAATAAGGTCAGCCGTCACTGATCTAAGGGATTGCCACCATAAGAGTTGGGTCAACCTATTCTGCAAAGCACCTGAAGGCAGGACAGGAAGAAGTGGGTGGAAAGTAATCAAGGAGATAAGCAACTTGGAACTAAGGACAAATTTCCTGACAGTGAAAACAATTAATCATTGGAACGACTTGTCTCCAGAAGATGTGGGTGCTTCATCATTGGAGGTTTAAGTGCAGATTAAAAGGCAAAGCTGGGGGAGCAAATGTCTTTTACTTGTGACCCTGCCAGGTGCTTCAGAGATCAACTTCACTCCATGAGTCAAGTTTTCTCACCAGCCTGGTCTTAGGTATTGTCATTAGATTGAAAAATGCCAAGGCTTGCTTTTCCATGACTTGGATACTTGTCTTTTGCTGAATCTGACTCCAGTATATCGCCCTAATGTACAAAGGTAGGTGGCCTTTGTATAACAGGATAAAAGAATTGAAAGGAGGTGCTGTTTCTCAATGCTGATAATATTTCTCTTTACAGGGAAGAAACAAAATCTCCTAATAGTGGAGGAGGATAAAGAGCTGCCTGCTTCCTCTATTTCTGCATTTTTGCACTCGATTGGAAAAGAAAAGTACAGAGCAGAAATCCCCAAAGAGATTGGACAATCGTTTGTCTGAAATAGTATACTTCATAAATAGTATGAAATAGTATAGGATTTCCTGTTTGAGCAGGGGGCTGGACTAGAAGACCTCCAAGGTCCCTTCCAACTCTTCCGTTCTGTTATTCAAAGCTGACCAGTTGGGAACATCCAAGAGCAGGGGTCAGCAACCTGAGGCCCTGGAGCCGCGTGTGGCTCTTTCATCCCTCTGCTGTGGCTCCCTGTCGCTCAAAATATACATCACAACCGCCAATGTGTGACACCGCCGGCACAGAATTTATTGAGCTTTTCGACCCCGGTAGGCCAACCATGGATAAATCCAAGAAAAGAAAAGTTTCAGAAAAAAACAGAATATTTAATTCAAACTACATATGTTAGTTTTGTGGCTGCTCGGGAAATAGTCAGGCACGGGGAGGATTTTGTGGCTCCCAATGTTTTCTTTTCTGTGGGAAATGGGTCCAAATCGCTTTTTGAGTGTTTAAGATTGCCGACCCCTATCCAAGAGGACCAAAATCAAAAGTCAGCAGAGGAAGGCATGATCTTTCTTCCCAATACCTACAAGGGATCTGGGGGATGGGGAAACAGGTTAAAGTCAAATCCCAGAATTGTTGTTTGCCCAGAAACCATCTGGCTCTCTTTCTGCTAAAGAGATTGTCTGCTTCTCTTGAAAGATTAGCACTGCAAACTGGGGATCTTCCTAGACTCTCTGCTACTATTACTCTCAGCAACTCCACCTGGGGAGGTAAAGACTGTGGCTTTCCCCATCTATGCCTGGCACATCAATTGTTTATGTAGTGTATATGAGAGGTGGAGACCCTTTGAGAGCTGTATGCAACAAAATTTCATTTTAATGTATGCCAATTAGTATACATTCAAAGTGACAATAAAGTTATTCTAAGTCTTGTTCAGAATTGAGGGACCTGAACGAGATATCTTTTCTGCAAACCTAGTCTTCCTCATGTCTTTTGCACCAGCTGTACAGCTGCAAATCTCAGGTTTAATTCAAGGTGGTGGTTATCACATTTATTTATTTATTTATTTATTTATTTATTTATTTATTTATTATTTCAATTTATAAACCGCCCTTCTCCTTGCGGACTCAGGGCGGTGAACAGCCAGAATAAAACATGGTACACAAAGTTAAAAACAATTAAAAATTATTAAATATTATTTGGCCAAGAATTAAAACAACCCCATTTAAAATCAAATTCAAATTTAAAAATGGAGGATGGGATCAGGCTAGCCCAGCTAGATGGAATAAATGGGTTTTAAGGGCTTGACGAAAGGTCCGGAGATCTGGAATCCTGCATATCTCTGGGGGTAGGTCATTCCAGAGGGCGGGCGCTGCCACAGAGAAGGGTCTCCCCCTGGGGGTCGCCAGCCGACACTGTCTGGCCGACGGCACCCGGAGGAGGCCCTCTCTGTGCGAGCGTACTGGCCGGTGGGAGGCTATTGGCGGCAGAAGGCGGTCCCGCAAGTACCCAGGTCCTAAGCCATGGAGCGCTTTAAAGGTGGTCACCAACACCTTGAAGCGCACCCGGAAGACCACCGGGAGCCAGTGCAGCTCACGCAGGAGAGGTGTCACCTGGGAGCGCCACGTCACTCCCATAATTCCCCGCGCGGCCGCATTCTGGACCAGTTGGAGCCTCCGGGTGCACCTCAAGGGGAGCCCCACGTAGAGAGCGTTGCAGTAGTCCAGGCGGGAAGTCACGAGAGCATGGATGACTGTGCGTAGGGAGTCCCGATCTAGAAAGGGACGCAACTGGCGTATCAGGCGAACCTGATAAAAAGCCCCCCTGGCCACGGCCGTCATGTGTTCTTCTAAAGACAGCCGTGCGTCCAGGAGGACGCATTTAAAGCCCTGCATGGCTTGGGGCCAAGCTATTTGAGAACCACGTTTCTCCTATTACTTCTACCCAGCCCACCCAAACGGGAAAGCGGAGTATGTTGTGGGTCTCATCTATTAGGGATGTATGTCTGGTGGGACCATGATAAAGGACCTTCTCGGTGGTGGCCCCTTCTCTATGGAACATTGTTCCCACTTTCAGGTACAATTGCTCCCACCTTGTTGCCTTTCCAGATGGGCTTGAAAATATGGTTTTCTTCTGCAGGCTTGGGGACCACGAATGTAGAGGGAGTTGATCAGATGTGAGATGTTGCCATGGAGAGAGGGGAGGATTTTTATGGGTTTTTATCAGGGATGGGATTCTACCGGTTCGGACTAGTTCGGGAGAACTGGTAGCTCCGATGATCAGCTGGGAGCAAACCGGTTTGCTCTGATGATCAGCTGGGAGCAAATTGGTTCATTCCGATGATCAGCTGGGAGCAAACTGGTTTGCTGCGACGATCAACTGGGAGCAAACCGGTTTGCTCCGAGCATCAGTTGGGAGCAAATCGGTTTGCTGTGACGATCAGCTGGGAGCAAACTGGTTCACTCTGATGATCAGCTGGGAGCAAACCAGTTCGCTCTGATAATCAGCTGGGCCCACCCACAGCCCCTGCGCTTTACTTATCTTTATCTTCGCAGCTGATTCGCGTGGCAGAACGGATCGCCACGCCTCAGCTGTTTTAATTCCCTATCACTAACGCAGAAGGTGATTTTTTGTTGAATTGCGCACGCGCACAAAGCATGTGATCACCGCACCGGTTTTTAAACCGGAAAGATCCCACCATTGGTTTTTATCTTTAAAGTTTTAAACTGCCCAGAGTCACCTGTGTGTGAATTGGATGTTCATATAAATGTGTTAAATAAATAAATAAAATAGATTTGTTGTCCAAAGTCTTCATCTAACCGTTACTTTAGCCATTATGAGCCACAGTGGCACAGTGATTAGAGTGCAGTACTGCAGGCTGCTTCTGCTGACTGCCAGCTGCCTGCAATTTGGCAGTTCGAATCTCACCAGGCTCAAGGTTGACTTAGCCTTCCATCCTTCCGAGGTGGGTAAAATGAGGACCCAGATTGTTGGGGGCAATAGGCTGACTCTGTAAACCACTTAGAGCGGGCTGTAAAGCACTGTAAAGCGGTATATAAGTCTAAGTGCTATTGCTATTGCTACTCCTCTCACACAGGTCAAATAAATAAAGGCAGGGAAAATTCTGCATCCCTTTCTGAGACCCAGCTATCTTCCCATGAGGCCAGCTGTAGATTTGTGACCATCATTCCCTTTTATACAAATCTCGAAGTGACTTGAATTCCTATTAGGGCTGCAGAATTCTGCAACTCAGCCATTGCTTTGGGAGCTGTCCAGGGTCCTGAATTATATTGCAGGTGACCTCCTTGGCTTTGCCAAATTGGATCTGAGCCCTTGGAAGTTCAACCTACATAGAACAGGATATTTATTCAACACATTGTTAATATTTCTGTTTGACAGATGTTGGAGGCTGGGCTCAGGAGAATACAGATATTTTTCTAACATTATACAAAGAATTCTCATAAATAATTATTAATAGCTACCTGCTGAGAGGACAAAACCCTTCAGTTAAGTCGTTCACTGTGATTGTATAAGGTAGCAGAATAAAGATTGAATTCTGGACCATCTAAACCAAAAAACCCACGCTGTTCACCATTTACTTTAATCCAGGGGTCAGCAACCTTAAACACTCAAAGAGCCACAAAGGTCCTAACTGGAAGCCCTCCGTTCAATTCTGGAGCTGACCAGAAGTCTGGTTCCCCCACCATAAAGTCTCCTCCTAGCGCGGCACCCTTTTTCCTCTGCTGACTGGAAGTCTGGTTCCCCCACCATAGAGTCTCCTCCTAGCGCGGTGTCCTTTTTCCTCTACCTATTCTAACCGAAGGTCCTATCAAGGGAGCCACAGCAGAGGGATGAAAGAGCCACATGCGGCTCCGGAGCCATGGGCAGGGGTGAAAGGTAAAATTTGTTATTACTGGTTATGTGGGCGTGGCTTGGTGGTGGTGGTGGTGGTAATGTGACTGGGTGGGTGTGGCCAACTTTTTTTTTATTTCAACTTTTTAAAAAAAAAATTAGATTGATATGCCGCCCTTCTCCGGAGACTCAGGGCGGCTTACAATGCGTTAAGCAATAGCCTTCATACTTTTGTATATTTATACCAAGTCAGCTTATTGCCCTCACAAACTGGGTCCTCAATTTACCTACCTTAGAAAGGATGGAAGGCTGAGTCAACCTTGAGCCTTGAACTTGCAATAATTGCAGACAGCTGAATGTTAATAACAGGCTACGTAGGCTGTTGAGCTATCTGAGGCTAATCATGCAAAAAAAAGCTTTGAAAAGCCTCTGCCGATCAGGAACACAGCTGGGATCGTCAGAGCCTTTTCAAAGCATTTTGTTAACCACCTCTTCCGCTGAAGAGGTTGCAGAAAAAAATGCTTTAAAAGTCTCTCTGATGATCCCAGCCGAGTTGCCTGATCATTTAAAAAAATGCTTTGAAAAGTCTCTCTGACAATCACAGCTGAGCCGCACAATCATCAGAGGCTTTTAAAAAAAAATTTTAAAAGCATTTTTTCGGCAGAAGAAGTTGTAGAAAAAATGCTTTTAAAAGTAAGGAAAAAAAGTCTCTGATGATCGTGTGGCTCAGCTGGGCATGATGGAGGAGGGCGGCACTGGCATTTTTGCTACCAGTTCTCCGAACCACCCGCTGCCATCGCTACCGGATCGGGCGATCCGGTCCGAACCGGGAGCATTTCACCCCTGGCCGTGGGTTGCCACCCCCGCTTTAATCAGTTCACCATCATAGAACTGGTGTTCTAGTAGCTGAATTGCCTAGTCAATGAGGGAATATTAATAACAACAGCTATATCATCTCTTGTCTTTTTTCATTTAAATAATCATCTGGCATCAGCTTCCAGCTATTTCTTCTACTGAGAATGGCTACCATCACCTGCTCAATAGCAATTCAATAACACTTCCTTCCCATAAACGTAACTACATATGGAATAATCACATGTATTCATTTCAATAACACAATCAAACTGTAATTCTTATGGTAGTTGTCAAGCTTGTCAAAGTCGTTCTCTTCTTAACTGTATTTTTTTAATCATGTTTCTATATTATTTTATGATGTTTGTAAACTGCCCGGGGTCACGTGGGTGAGATTGGCGATGTAGAAATTAAATGAATGAATGAATTACTGTAGACTTTATTGTCATTGTACATCATGTATACAATGAAATTGGTTATAATTGAATGAATCAATGAATGAATGAATCATATTTCTCAATCTTCAATTTCACAGAAAGATGCTATGTATCCATATAAAGGTTTACTGAAGCTTATCTATGTTTATTTATATTTTTATTGCTTGTAAGCTGCCCCTATCTACACTGATAAGAGACACCTTATAAGTGAGTTGGGGAGCATGGACGTTTAATAAATAAATACATGAATAAATAAACAATAAAAACAGTCAGATCGCCAGCATAGTGTCAGTATGCAAAGCAAACAAACAAACCCAAAACCTCAAAATACCAGATAACATTTTGCTGTCACTAATTCTGACGCCTCCCATACTCCCAACCCCACAGCCAAAGAAAGGAAGGAAATAAGGGGATTTTTTCCCCTTCTTCCAGCTGGGAAACTCATTATTTGTCCTGTCTGGAAGGCAGCAAAAATAAGAGATGTAGATTTATATATTTATCGATTGTGTGAACAGCCAACCTCCCTCCGAGAGGGACTCTAGGTGCCGTACAATGAAATGTTAAAGTATAAAACAGTGTGAACAAAAGTTAAACATTTTTTAACTTTAACTAACACGTTCGGCCCTCCCAAGCTCCGTTTTTGCTGGCAGAGCACTGGAAATGGCTGCCGCAGCTGAAAAAGGAGCTTGGGAGGGCTGCGCAATAGACCTCCCAAGCTCCGTTTTCACTGGCAGAGGCCCCGTGGGCCGGTCCTTCATTGTTTCCATGGTGGCCCCATGGGCCAGATCTAAGCATCCCGTGGGCTGGATCCGGCCCTCAGGCCTTGAGTTTGACATCCCTTTCCCAAGCTATTCTTAATATAATTTTCTTACGCCTCAGGGAAACAGATGCAATCTTTGCAACAGAGTTTGCCAGTCACTTATAGGCAACGGACACCAGCCATTTTCTATTCTCAGGAAAAAAATGTTCTGACTGCAGCCATTTATAAAATTCTTAACAGGTTCCAGTGTCAGCAAACAGCCCAGACTCTCTTTTCAAAGAAGCCCACTCAGTACTGTTAATAAATCTTGAGATTTGAGAAGACCTAGTAGGTGGTGATTTGGAACAGGTGTGAGCTGTGTGAGTGTGTAGAAGGTAAAGGTTCCCCTTGCACATATGTACTAGCTGTTCCTCACTCTAGGCGGTGGTGCTCATCTCTGTTTCAAAACCAAAGAGCCAGTGCTGTCCGAAGACATCTCTGTGCTCATGTGGCCGGCATGACTAAACACCAAAGGCGCACAGAACACTGTTACCTTCCCACCAAAGGTGATCCCTATTTTTCTACTTGCATTTTTTACATGCTTTCGAACTACTAGGTTGGCAGAACCTGGGACAAATAACAGGAGCTCACCTCATTACGCGGCACAAGGGATTCGAACCGCCGACTTTTCGGTCGACAAGCTCAGCGTCTTAGCCACTGAGCCACTGCATCCCCCTGTGTCAGTGCGTACAATAGGCAAAATGTGCATTGTGCAATAACAGCTCAGAAGGATATATACTGTAACATAAGGCAGCGGTGGGATGACCAAATCTGGGCTCAGAAGCTAATCAGGATCAGATCTGATTAATCCTTAGATAGGAGACTTATAAAGAATTTGAGGTTAGACTGGAAATTGAAACAAGAAAGCAGAAGATGCCTAGAAGAAGACTGTGTTAAATCACTTCTGTGCTATCGCCAAGAAAACTGCAGAAATATGTTCATGGAGTCACCAGAAATTGTCCTCACCTTGGAGAAGATGCTATTTTTTTTTTCATTACAAGAGGGACCAAACAAAGACATTTTTAAACATTTGACTCCCCCTGCTGTAACGAAATAGTATCTTTCGAAATCCCATTTTTGGTGCCCCTTTGGTGGTATCAAATCAAACATGTTCTCAAAAGCATCAAAGTCCAACTGAAATTGGATGATTTTTTTCAAAAGGCAAGTGGACTTTCTTTCTTTGTTCCTTGAAGACGTTTCGCTTCTCATCCAAGAAGCTTCTTCAGTTTTGAAGAAGGATGATACACATGTGTTCTTATATGTGGAAGGGAGGGGGGAATAATTAATCAGCTCAAAACTCCAATTTCAGTTTTCAACATGAAATTACAGTTGTAATTAGCATTCACTAAAAGCTACTCATAATAAGACATGAAACAGCAGATCTATTTTTTTCCCTCTTCCCTTCCTGGGGTGCTACGAAAAACAATGCTGTGGCCATTACTCTATTTCATGCACATTTAATGTTACTGTGCCAGCAGTGAGGCCAGATTTCTAAAACCTACATTCCTTGCGATCCTGGAATAAAAATGTTGCTAAGGCTTGCAAATGCTCCCTTTTCCAGCGTGCTTCTGTCCCCTATGGGGAAATTTTCTTCAAACAAAGAGTCAACAGCAGCTGACATGCTCAAAAACCTGCAATAGACTGAGTCTTGATGGCTGAGAAGTCTGGGAATTGTCATCCCAAAACACTTAACAGAATAACAGAGTTGGAAGGGACCTTGGAGGTCTTCTAGTCCAACCCCCTGCTTAGGCAGGAAACCCTACACCACTTCAGACAAATGGTTATCCGATCTCTTCTTAAAAACTTCCAGTGTTGGAGCATTCACAACTTCTGGAGACAAGTTGTTCCACTGATTAATTGTTCTAACTGTCAGGAAGTTCCTCCTTAGTTGTAAGTTGCTTCTCTCCTTGATTACTTTCCATCACTGGTGAGTTGCTGTTGGTTCGGACCGGTTCAGGAGAACTGGTATTTGTGATCTGTGGGTGGGTGGGTGTTGTGACCCAGGCCCATCTACTTGATATTAAATGCGAAACAGTTCCAAAAACCAAACAGATTTTATTAAAACAGCTGAGAATTAACTCCTTCTCAGTGTATTCCAAATGAAATGAAAACAAAGTCCTTAAAACACCAGTCTTTAGTTTATCTCTGACCTTGGGATAATTAGGCAAACTGCCAAAGGCTTTTCTTGGCAACAGTTCAGGAACAGAAGAAAAAATAACTACAGCCAAACAAGAAGCAAATCACTCAACAGTTGTTTTCCGGCAAAGAGACCAAGAGCCATTGCTGGCCTTTTAAGCCTTATGAGAGGGGCCAATCATCTCTTGGCCCTACTCCCAAGTCATCCTCTCTGTTTTAGCTGCTCCTGCCTTCTGGCAGCTCTTCTCATATGTGAACTAGGAACAGGCTCCTCCTGTTCCTCTGCCTCTCTACTGTCAGCTTCTGGAGGCTCCGAAGTCCGCACATCACTCCCCGATGGGCCTGGCCCCATCTCTGCCTCCGACGCAGAGCCCTCATCCGGGCCTTCCCCAGCCTCCAGGACTGGCCCATGTTCTTCCTCAGCCTCATCTCTGTCCGACTCCGCTGCCAGCTCTGCCGGCTGCTGGCGGACCACAACAGTGCGCCCGCCCACCTGCCTCAGCACTATGCCATCCTATGCAAGCCGTGCGTGTGAGCAAAGCACATGCATGGAAGGTCACACACATATGTGGAAGGTGTGCACTCGCTCGCTCACATTTTCATTGCTGTACGAACCGGTTGTTAATTCATATCCCACACACCTCTGCTTTCCATCCATTGCTTCTTCTCCTGCCCTCAGGTGCTTTGGAGAATAGCTTGACTCCCTCTTCTTTGTGGCAACCCCTCAAAAATTGGAACAGCTATCATGTCACCTCTAGCCCTTCTTTTCATAAAACTAGACATGCCCGTTTTGTGCATATGTTTTTCATATGTTTCAGCCTCCAGCCCTCTAATCATCTCCTCTGCACTCTTTCTAAAGTCTCAGCAACTTTTTAATATTGTGGCAACCCAAACTGGATGCAATATTTCAAATGTGACTTGACCAAGGCATTATGAAGAAGTACTAACACTTCATGTGATCGTGATTCTTTCACTCTGCCTAGGAATGTGTTGACTTTTTTGGTGGCTGAAGCACACTGCTGGCTCATACTGTATTCAAGTGGTTGTCTTGAATAGGACCATTTAAATGGTTGAATAGGACAATTTAAATGGTTATCTACTAGGTCAGAGTTCCCCAACCTTTTCAACTCGCTGCTTGCACAATTGGAGCACGCGTGCATGCACTCGCCTGTCACTTCTGCGGCCCGGTTCCAAAAGGCTCAAGGCCCCATAGTGGGCTGTGGCCCCGGGGTTGGGGACCCCTGCATTACAGTAGTGACCAAAATTGTGGAAACCTTTTGGGAAAAGTGTATTTTTAAAAACTAGCTAATAACACCACTTTTTGGGGGGGAGTAGTACCATATAATTATATATCAATGGAAAGTTAATTTAATCAAGAATGTAATGCAATAACTTTAATGAAGGGTTTGCTATTAGAATAGCAGTTACAGTATAAAGAAGAAAAGTAAAACACGGAGAAAAAAACAAGATATACAAAAATTATCTCCATGTCAGTGAATCCTTAGTTGGGTAACCTTTAGCATGAATGACGGCCTTACAACGTCTTCCCATGGAGTGAACCAAGTCTTTTAGTTCTGCAGCTGTTATAATGTGAAACCAAGATTGAAGGATTGCTTCTATTAACTGGGTTTTATTGCTGGGTCACTTCTGACTAACAAGTTTCTTTAGTCAGCTCCATAGATTTTCAATTGGGTTAAAGTCTGGGCTATTCCCAAGCCATTCCAGCAGTGGAGTATGATTATCTTGGTGGTGTTATTAGTCATCAAACCTCAAAAATACACTTTCCCCAGAAGGTTTCCACAATTTTGGCCACTGGTGTAGGTTGTTTGCTCAGTTGGCAAGGGCTAATCAACCCCCCTGCTAATTATCCATCATGAAGATAAGGGCGCCTCTGATTGTACACAGAGATCTTTATGATACAGGGCATGAGTAGCATACTGGATGTCTCACTATTCAGCAGGAAAATATCTCACATCACCAGGAGTACCAGCTGAAGGTTAATAGGATCCTATTTAATAGCAGGACCTGGATTTACAGGTGAGCTTTTGCAATGACTAAGAATTTCACACCTTCTTTTAGGCAGAGAAGAGGCATTTTCAGGCTTGGTGTGGCTTCCACCAATCTTTCTAAAATCCATTTAGTTGAATACACTCATCCTTGGAGTTCCCAAAAAAACTGAGACTGTTGCTATTGTCTGGTTTGGCTCTGCAACCCAACAAGACAGACACAGACTTCAGAGGATAGTTAGAACTGCAGAAAAAACAATGGCTACCAACCTGCCTTCCATTGAGGACCTGTATACTGCAGGAGTCAAAAAGAGGGCTGTGAAAATATTTACAGACCGTTCGCATCCTGGACATAAACTGTTTCAACTCCTACCCTCAAAACGACGCTATACCAGACACCAGAACAACTGGACACAAGGGCAGTTTTTTCCCCCTAACGCCATCACTCTGCTAAACAAATAATTCCCTCAACACTGTCAAACTATTCACTGTCTGCACTACTATTACTATTAATCTTCTCACCCATCTCCTCCCACTTATGACCGTATGACTGTAGCTTTGTTGCTGGTATCCTTACGATTTATATTGATATTGATTGATTCCTAGTATGATTTGATTGCTTATTTGTACCCTGTGACTATCATTAAATGTTGTACCTTATGATTCTTAATGAATGTATCTTGTCTTGTTATGTACACTGAGAGCATATGCACCAAAGACAAATTCCTTGTATGTCCAATCACACTTGGCCAATAAAGAATTCTATTCTATTCTATTCTATTCTATTCTATTCTATTCTATTCTATTCTATTCTATTCTATTCTATTCTATTCTATTCTATTCTATTCTATTCTATTCTATTCGTAATATATACAAGTCAGGGGTGGGTTCTAAATTTTTTTACTACCAGTTCTGTGGGCGTGGCTTATTTTGTGGACGTGGCTTGATGGTCATGTGACAATTCTTTAGGATTTAGCAGAGGTACTGGTCAACTAGGCTTTTAACTGCTTGCAGAGCTGTACCGGTCTACCCATTTATTTTTGCAGGCACTGGTCTACCCATTTATTTTTGCAGGCACCGGTCTCCTCATGTATTTTTGCAGGCACTCAAAACTCATTTGTTTTTGGAGGCACCAGTCTACCACCAAACTGCCTTTTACCACTGATCAGCTGTAGGGCGGCCCTTTGAAGCCCAGCGGCAAGAGTTTAATCAGTTTTTCCTTATAGCCCATCAGCTGGGATTCAGGAGGCAGCAATAGATTGGGGGTGGGGCCAAATAAAAGGTAAGAATAATGTGGGGGTGGGGGGGTGGGGGGGCAGAACTGGTTCAGTGACGTCATATCGTCACCGCTACCGGCTCGGCAGAACCGGTAGGAACCCACCATTGATACAAGTAGTTTACAATAGTTACAATACTCTACTTACAATAGTTTGTTTAGTAACAGTTCAAAGTTACAACGGCACTAAAAAAAAAGGGGGAGGCTTATGACATTTTCAACACTTACAACCTTTGGAGCATCCCCATTGTCATATGATCAACATTCAGACCCTTGTCCACTGGTTGTCCCAAGGGTGCTTTTTCAAGAGGCAACTGGGCTCTCTTGTTTTTCTTTGAAGATGTTTTTCTTCTCAACCGATAAGCTTTTCCAGCTCTGAGCTGAAGAAGCTCCTTGGATGAGAAGTGAAACATCTTCAAAGAAAAAACAAGAAAGTCCAGTTGCCTCTTGAAAAAAGCACCTTTGGGACAACCATGACCTGGATGGCTGGAAATCTTCAAAGATATTTGGCAACTGATTCATATTTATGATGGCTGCAGTGTCCCAAGGTCATATGACCACCTTCTTCAACCAAAGTCAATGGGGAAGTCAGATTCACTTAACAACCATGTTATTAACTTAACAACTGCATTGATTCACTTAACAACTGTGGCAAGAAAGGACGTAACATGGGGCAAAACCCACTTAACAACTGTCTCCCTTAGTGACAGAAATTTTGGGCTCAATTGTGATCATTAGTTGAGGACTACCTATTTATAGTTTTTAAAAAGAAGATAAAAACTAATACAAACTAACGCTGTATAAAGTAAGAAAGAAAAAGAAGAAAGAAGCCAAAGAGGAAGCTAAAAGCGCAAGAGGGAAAGAAAAAGTAAGAAAAGAAAAACAGAAAAGAAAGAAAAAAGAATACAAAGAAGTAACTTCTGATTTTCTTTAATGCACAAATTTATAAGTACAATCATAAATTTACCTCTTTCTCTAAAGTTACGGCATGGCTGTTTTCTCTCTGTAATCTTTCCACAGTCTAATCAATAGCACCATAAATTATAAATTCATTTTGTTGTTTTCTGCACACACAAAAAAAGTCCATAAGGGGTTTTCAATCAGCCATAAATATAGATATTGTCTTTCCTCTAATCTAAGAAGTCAATTTGGCCATCTCAGCAAGTCCCATCATCTTCAACAGCCATTCCTCCATTATAAATATTGCCAAATCTTTCCGTCTTTGTGCATACAATCATTTCATTGCTATTACCACGTACAAGGGATTTTTTCCCCCTAACTGTTTGTCAATCAGTCCCAAAAGAAAGAGCTCTGGTCTCAATGGTATATTAATCTTTAATCTTTAAAATCTTCTGAATCAGTGCACGCATTTGAATCCAGAATTTTCTAGCTTGTTACACCTCCATCAGGCGTGATAAAATGTCCCTTCCTGCACTTCACAATTTCCAACATCTATATTCAAAGTGCCTTTATGCATTCTAGATATCTAAGCTGATGACATCATTTTTGCAAACATTCTCTTTAAAATTAAAATACAGCGTAAGTTTAAATCAATGGTGGGATTCAGCCGGTTCGGGAGAACTGGTAGTTAAATTGCTGGCTGGCCTCTCCCCTCCCCACCCTGCCCCTTCCAGAAGTCCGCAACCACGCCATTTTGGCTCCCAGGTAAAGGGAGGTCTACTAGGCCCAAAATGGGGCATGGAGGGGTGCAGCGCGGGCTCCCGTGGCCTGTTTTCATTCCCAGGAGGCTGCAGAGAGGCCTTCTAGGCCCAAAATGGGGTGTGAGGGGGCTGTGTGTCATCCCCCCCCCATGGCCCGTTTTTGCTCCCAGGGGGATGCAGGAGGCCGAGTGCTGTCTGTCACACCCCCTGGCCACGCCCACCCAGCCGGTCATTAGGGCAGAGAATCGGTTGTTAAATTATCTGAATCCCACCACTGGTTTAAATCCTGTCAACCGCTTACTTTCTAGATGCAATTTATATAAGGATTTCCACCTTTTCTGTGATAGCATCTAGGGCAAACAGGTTGCTACTCCATAAAAAAATCTTCTAATTCTAATAGAAGCTTTACTTGCAAAATTCTGTGTTGGTGCAGTTAAAGCACCCCATCCATTACAGCATCCCTGATTCTTAAACACTTTTATTTTATTATCTCTCTCGCTCTCTGCCATTCTCACCTTCATTCTATTCTGCTTTATTTTTTCATTTTTAATACGGCTCATCGGCTGAACCAATGGAGACGAACTATTTCACGCCTGGTGATTCTGAGAAAGAGAATGTATGCTTTTTTTAAGGGAAGTTGGATAAGAAAAAGAATTTGATCCATTTGCTTTGACCGAATCATTAATTCTTCCCAAGAAAGGACAGCCACCAAAAGCATATTGTTCTGTTATAAAACTGAAAAAGGCCCCTTTAGTATTTTAAGAAAATAAAAAAAAATATTTTTTTTCTTTAAAAATGTCTCTTTTTTCATCTCCCCAACCCCCACCCCCACCCCCGTGCTATTTTCCACCATTTACCTGAACTTCATCAGAGGTTCTTTTTGGGGTGGGAGGGAGAGAAGAATGAATACATCATTGACAGTGGTGGATTTCAAAAATTTATACTACCGGTTCTGTGGAGGTGGTTTGGTGGGGGTGGCAGGGAAAGGTTACTGCAAAATCCCCATTTCCTCCCAATCAGCTGGGCCTTGGAAGGCAGAGAATAGATGGGGGCGGCGCCAGTCAGAATTTTTACAACCAGTTCTCTGAACTACTCAAAATTTCCACTACCGGTTCTCCAGGACTGGTCAGAACCTACTGAAACCCACCTCTGATCATTGACCTTGTAAATATTTGAGATTCAGTCACATATATTACAATACTGAAAGGAAGGCATTTGATGTACACCTAAAATCAAACCCCGAATCGCACAGATGACAAGGAATCTCACACTTAAAAGGAAAGAAGACTGCAAAATAAACGTGCGTGCTGTAAATCAATTAAATATCATTTATAAAGCATCATTTGGATGCTTGTAGGGTTTCATGCACAGTAGGGGTGTCCTCGGGATATAAGGTACGTAAAAAAACCCCACACAGGTGGTACTTTGATTGCATTGTTGCGTGGCTGCCATCTTGAATCTTTTAAACCACCCCCTGCAGATATCTCTAATGCATGGTGTATTGTATTTTGATAGCTAGGTAGGTAGGTAGGTAGGTAGGTAGGTAGATAGATAGATTGCTCCTGGAAGCACGAAGCCGAGAACACCAGCCTGAAGATGATGAATGAAACTTCGTCGAAAGGTCGCCAAGACACTTCCAATTTTACGCGGGAGAAGACCCGAATAACCAAAGACCTACATAGATAGATAGATAGATAGATAGATAGATAGATAGATAGATAGATAGATAGATACCATGTTTTCCCCAAAATAAGACCTTGTCTTATATTTTTTTGAACCCTGAAATAAGCGCTTGGCCTTATTTTCGGGGAAGTCTTATTATTTTGGGGCGCGTGAAGCAAGATGGGCTCCTCTTACATGGACAACATTCCTCCAGGCCTTCCTGTCCTTTGTCATCCTCTGGAGTCCACTTAAGCTCATGCCTACTGCTTCAGTGACTCCATCCAGCCACCTCGTTCTCTGCCGTCCCCTTCTTCTTTTGCCCTCAATCTTTCCCAGCATTAGGCTTTTCTCCAGTGAGTCCTTCCTTCTCATTAAGTAGCCAAAGGATTTGAGTTTCATCTTCAGGATCTGGCCTTCTAAACAGCAGTCAGGGTTGATCTCCTCTAGGACTGACTGGTTTGATTGCCTTGCAGTCTAAGGGACTCGCAGGAGTCTTCTCCAGCACCATAGTTCAACAGCCTCAATTCTTTAGCGCTCAGCCTTTCTTATGGTCCAACTTTCACAGCCATACATTGCAACTGAGAAAACCATAGCCTTAACTATATGCACTTTTGTAGGCAGAGTGATGGCTCTGCTTTTTAGTATGCTGTCTAACTTTGCCATAGCTTTCCTCCCCAGGAGCAAGCGTCTTTTAATTTCTTTGCTGCAGTCCCCATCTGCGGTGATCTTGGAGCCCAGGAAAATAAAATCTGTCACTACCTTCATTTCTTCCCCATCTATTTGCCAGGATCTACTTACCTACCTATCAGATTATCTATCTATCTATCTATCTATCTATCTATCTATCTATCCATCCATCTACCCAACTATCATCTATCTATCCATCCATCCATCCATCCATCCATCCATCCATCCATCCATCCATCTACCTACCTATCATCTATCTCTCTCTCTCTCTCTCTCTCTCTCTCTCTCTCTCTATCTATCTATCTATCTATCTCTATCTATCTATCTATCTATCTATCTATCTATCTATCTATCTATCTATCTATCTATCTAATCTAATCTATCCATCCATCCATCCAGCTATCTATCTATCTATCATCTACCAACCTATCATCTATCTAATCTAATCTATCTATCCATCCATCCATTTACCTACCTATCATCCATCCGTCCCTCCATCTAATCTAACCTAACCTAACCTAACCTAACCTAACCTAACCTAACCTAACCTAACCTAACCTAACCTAACCTAACCTAACCTAATCTAATCTAATCTCTAATCTTCAGGGCATCTTAGTAGAAGAAACAGTTGAGCAGTGGTTCAGAAAGTTGCCAATTCATCCATCTCTCCTCCATTGCTGCTTTTGATCCCAGGACCCAAAGCAGAGCTATTATTAAGGGGTGGAAAAATATCCGGAAGCCATTGTCCTTCTCATGCTGAGCAGCCCCACACAGCAATCTCCCACAAATAGGTATGCCAACCCCCTCTGATTCCCTGAATGACAGGCTAGTGCTCCCAGCCAACTAGGAAATTGATAGCTGGAGAATATTAGGTTGGCAAGAGTTGCAATAAAAATGACTCTCTGAAGAGAGAGATCACAAACATGTCCGCAAAACCAAAGAGTCTCAGACGTGCAATTTTCCTGCCACCCCATTTACAACTCCAGGATCCCAGAATCGAGTTTGACAGAAAAGCTAGAATTCAGTAGCTCCAAAGGTGCTTTTTCAAGAGGCAAGAGGACTTTCCGTTTTTTTTTTCTTTGAAGATGTTTCGCTTCTCATCCATGAAGTTTCTCCAGCTCTGACTGGATTAGTGGGGAATTCCAGTCAGAGCTGAAGAAGCTTCTTGCATGAGAAGCGAAACGTCTTCAAAGAAAAAAAAACCCAGAAAGTCCTCTCGCCTCTTGAAAAAGCACCTTTGGGACAACCATGACCTGGATGACTGAGAATCGCCATAGACATCTAGAATTCTGTAGTGCAATTTTGGTATCAGTGTCCATTTTCAGAATTATGGATGGGCTATTTACTCCAAATGTCTGTCTTAATTATACCCTCCCACCCCAATATATTATTCTAAATCAGTGTAATCTAGTCAGGACTCATTATTCATACAGGGCATGGGTGTGTGCATCCCATTTTGGTTGCCACAATATTTAAAAAGATGTTGAGACTCAAGAAAGAGTGCAGAGAAGAGTGACAAAGATGATTAGGGGACGGGAGGCTAAAACATATAAAGAACAGTTGCAGGAACTGGGTAAGGTAAAAAGGTAAAAATAAAGGTTCCCCTCGCACATATGTGCTAGTTGTTCCCGACTCTAGGGGGTGGTGCTCATCTCTGTTTCAAAGCCGAAGAGCCAGCGCTGTCCGAAGACATCTCCGTGGTCATGTGGCCGGCATGACTCAACGCCAAAGGCGCACGGAACGCTGTTACTTTCCCACCAAAGGTGGTCCCTATTTTTCTACTTGCGTTTTTTACGTGCTTTCGAACTGCTAGGTTGACAGAAGCTGGGACAAGTAATGGGAGCTCACCCCATTACGTGGCACTAGGGATTCGAACTGCTGAACTGCCGACCATTCAGTTGACAAGCTCAGCATCTTAGCCACTAAGCCACCGTGTTCCTTAGGAACTGGGTATGTCTAGTTTAATGAAAAGAAGGACTAAAGGAGACATAATAGCAGACTTCCAACATCCAAGGGGCTGCCACAAAGAAGAAGGAGTCAAGCTATTCTCCAAAGCACCCGAAGGCAGGACAAGAAGCAATGGGTGGAAACTAATCAAGGAGAGAAGCAACCTAGAATTAAGGAGAAATTTCCTGGCAGTTAGAACAATTAATCAGAGGAACAATTTACTTCCAAACACTGGAAGTTTAAAAAAAAAAAAAAGATTGGACAACCATTTGTGTGAAATGGAGTCGGGTTTCATGCTTCTCTAGCTGTGTTTCAAAAATCTCTTTTACTAGAGGTGATAGTGTGACAAAGACACACACACACATACACACAACCAGCCTCACCCCAGGAAATAAATCCTCTGCCAGTTTTAATGCTTTTAAAGCCATCTTTCTCCAGCTTGGATGTGTTTATTGCCAAATCCTCTACATGCATGTAGATGCCCCGTAATTTACAATTTAATAACAGAAAAGGCTACCTTTAATATTTTCTCTTATTTCTTCTTATTATAGGGCACCCCAGGACCAAAATAGCCTCATAAAAGAGATATGTGCGCCTTTCTGTCTCGGCTCCCGTTTAATAAACCAGACCCTAATGAGATTAATCAATTGAAGAGTCATCCATCAATTAATACCATGCATGCTTAATTGGGAACTATATCTCACTCGGCTCGCAGGAAATAAATGTTATATGCTAGGATACACAGCTGGGAGCCTGGCTTTGCTTTTTCTCAGAGGTGCTCTGGGTTAGTCACATCTACACAAAGGGCTCCCAGAGACCATTTTGATAGGGCTGGTCCTGCTGCATTTGCAAGATCCTGAACTGCAGTTTCATAGCCAGTGGAAGCGGACATGATACAGGGTAAAAATGAATCTCAACACTGTGAAAAAGTTGTTAACGAAAAAGAAAAGCCACTCTTGCAAAAGACCTGTTTACTAGTGCAGGAAAGAAAGGCAATCTTCAAAGCATTTTTCTTTGTTTCAAAGCAGGAAGGATAGGATAGGATAGGATAGGATAGGATAGGATAGGATAGGATAGGATAGGATAGGATAGGATAGGATAGGATAGGATAGAATCTATCATCTATCTATCTATCTATCTATCTATCTATCTATCTATCTATCTATCTATCATCTATCATCTATCTAGCTATTATCTTCCTATCTTTCATCTATCTTTCATCTTTTTCATCTATCTATCTGTCTGTCTGTCTGTCTGTCTGTCTGTCTGTCTGTCTATCTATCTATCTATCTATCTATCATCTATCTATCTATCTATCTATCTATCTATCTCATCTATCTATCTTCCTATCTATCTATCTATCTATCTATCTATCTATCTACCTACCTACCTACCTACCTACCTATCATCTATCTATCTATCTATATCTATCTATCTATCTATCTATCTATCTATCTATCATCATCTTTCTTTCTTTCTTTCTATCTATCTATCTATCTATCTATCTATCTATCTATCTATCTATCTATCTATCTATCATCTATCTATCATCTATCTACCTATCATCCATCTATCTGTCTGTCTGTCTGGCTGGCTGGCTGGCTGGCTGGCTGGCTGGCTCACTGCCCAAACAACTAGACCTTGGATGGAGTGGCACTTCCCCGTTCAACGATGGTGCACAGTGTGTGTGTGTGTGTGTGTGTTTGTTCTTGGACTCACAGCTCCTGTGGAATGAGTCAGTGTCTCAGAAAGGCTTTTGTCCACAATGCACCAGTTGTGCCCTTTCTCACACTGGGGAGTCCTTCTGACAGCACTCCTGCCTTGTCTTGACTACTGCAATGCATTCTACATGGGGCTGCCCTTAAGGACCTGGTCCAGAATGCACCGGCATGGCCAGTGATGCTCCAGTCCACCCATGTAATGCCTCTGCTTCATAAGCTGGGCTAGGTCCATTCAAGGTGTTCTCCAAAGGTGATTTTTTTCAAGAGGCAATGGACTTTCTTCATTTTGAAGATGTTTTGCTTTTCATCCAAAAAGCTTCTTCGGTCCAGTTGCCCTTTAGAATAGAATAGAATAACAGAGCTGGAAGGACCTTGGAGGTCCTCTAGTCCAACCCCCTGCTTAGGCAGGATACCCTACACCACTTCAGACAAATGGTTATCCAAGGGTTATCTTCTTAAAAACTTCCAGTGTTGGAGCATTCACAACTTCTGGAGGCAAGTTGTTCCATCGATTCATTGTTCTAACTGTCAGGAAATTTCTCCTTAATTCTAGGTTGCTTCTCTCCTTGATTAGTTTCCACCCATTGCTTCTTGTCCTGCCTTCGGGTGCTTTGGAGAATAGCTTGACTCCCTCTTCTTTGGGGCAGCCCCTGAGATATTGGAACACTGCCATCATGTCTCCCCTAGTCCTTCTTTTCATCAAACTAGATATACCCAGTTCCAGCAACCGTTCTTTATATGTTTTAGCCTCCAGTTCCCTAATCATCTTTGTTGCTCTTCTCTGCACTCTTTCTAAAGTCTCCACATCTTTTTTACATCGTGAAGAAGCGCCTCTGGGACAGCCATGACCTGGATGACTGAGAATCTCTATAAACATCCAAGGTGCTAGTTGCCACCTTTAAAGGCCTACACATGCTTTCTTGAGGGACCAACTGTCTGCCATAATAGCTGCCCAGCCAGTTGTATTGAAGCTGAGGGCTACCTGTAACTTAATCGTGTGAAAAGGGCTTTATTTATTTATTTTCAACGGATAACATTTTTATAGTGGAAGGATTTGCGGACTGCTAAGCAAAGGTGAAATCCCCCCTGATTCTATCCAGCTCGCCGAACTGGTAGCGCCGCGGTGGGAGGCTCCACCCACCCGCCAGGATGTCATTACATCCCAGTTTTCTACCACCTGCGCATGCGCAGAAGAGGCACACGAATGCACAGTGTGCACGCTCTCCCGCATGCTCCCGTTCCCAAACCAGTAGCGAAGGTAAGTGGATTTCACCACTGGTGCTAAGCATACCTTCTCAGCACAGTCTAAACTCGCTCGCCAAATGAAAGCGATTAGGGAACGTTCCTTAGCAGGCTGTTTTTCCGAAATTTCGTATCAGATTTTTCAGTGCAGTTCTATTGAATATCCTTTTTTTCCATTTCTCAATAGCAATAGCACTTAGACTTATATACCGCTTCACAATGCTTTCTAGCCCTCTCTAAGCGGTTGACAGAGTCAGCCTATTGCCCCCAAGAATCTGGGTCCTCATTTTACCCACCTCAGAAGGATGGAAGGCTGAATCAACCTTGAGCCTGGTGAGATTCGAACTGCCAAATTGCAGGCAGCCGGCAGTCAGCAGAAGTAGCCTGCAATACTATACTCTAACCACTGTGCCACCATGGCTCGTTGTGTAGCCTTAAATCAGTACCAGGGCCATGCTGTGATCCTTAATGGTGGGAGTCTTTCCTTCACTCTCTCCACAAGAGAGAATCTCCCTGCCAGAAAACATTTTATCCTCAATGCTATTTAACATCTTGGCACACTATTAAATTTTTTTTAATTGCTTTGCTCGCCACGGATCTCTGCTGTCAGTTCCCCTGGCCCCAATGGGAACTGGGGGGAAGACACATCTTCATACAGTGATTTTACAATGCTGGTTTCTTTCTGCAGACTTCACTGAACATTATATCCATATCTATGAGCCATGGTGGTGCAGTGGTTAGAATGCAGTATTGCAGGCTAACTCTGCCCACTGCCAGCAGTTTGATTCTCACCGGCTCAAAGTTGACTCAGCCTTCCAAGATCGGGAAAATGAGGACCCAGATTGTTGCAGGCAATCTGCTGACCCCAAGCTTGTTTAATCGTAATGTGTTAAACCTAAATTTAGATTTAATTAAATCCATTGGCTTTAGACACCGCCCAACTCCAACCAACTCTGGGTGGAGTACAATGAAACCCATAGAAGAAAAACAAGATACAATAATAATACTAGAATAAAAAAACAAGAATCATTGGCGATGAGAGGCTAGTGAGTTTGAATAAATAAATTAAGAACCAATGTAAGATCCGGATAGTCACACCAACATGCAATCTGCAAGGGCACCAGCCATCCTAACGCTAACCTCCCCATCCAAACCCCCATAGCCTCCAGGCACAGCCACTTGGGTTGAAAGATATAATTGGGTATCATTAGCATCCTGATGATGCCAAATCCCAAACCAGCAGATGTCTTCACCCAATGACCTTGCCTTCAGAAGCTGGAAACGGCATAGGACTAGCCCGCTGTGCCTCTGCCAGTGAAAATGGAGCTCAGGGGAGGGCTCCATTTTCGCTGGCAAAGAGCTATCAAAACAAACTAAAAACAAAACAAAAAAGGAGAAATGTTTCCCCTTTTGCATTTGAGCATGGAAGAAGGGACAGGAAAGGAGGAAGGGGAAGAGGAAAGACAAAGAAAAAGAAGGGAAGGTGGGAAGAGAGCAAGGAAGGAAAAAGAAGGGAAGAGGGGAAGGAAGAAGAAAGGAGAATGAAGAGTGAAGGAAAAAGAGAGGAAGGAAGGGAGGGAGATTATAGTGAGAGTGAGGGAAGATCTCATGGAAGTCCTGCCTTAGCACTTGGTCATCACAGGTGCCCCCGACACCAGTCCTATGTCATGCCCACCATGGCCATGCCCACCCCACCACCCAAACTCTCCAAGGTCAAACACAACCCTGATGTGGCCCTCAATGAAAACATGTTTGACACCCCTGCTCTAGAGAGTCTCCTGCTCAAGCAGGGGTTGGACTAGAACAGGGGTCAGCAACCTGCAGCTCTGGAGCCACATGTGGCTCTTTCACCCCTCTGCTGTGGCTCCCTGTCACTCAAAATATGCATCACAACCGCCAATGTGTGACACCCACCAGCACACGATTTATTAAGCTTTTCAACCCCCGGTAGGCCAACTATGGATAAATCCAAGAAAAGAAAAGTTTCAGAAGAAAACAGAACATTTACTTCAACTACATACTGTCAGCACTTCAAGCTGCATTTACCCTAGTGCTGACATAGAAGGAGGAGAAGAGGCATCTGGCAAGGGACGTTTGACTTTTCACCTACTTATTTTCCCTGGAGATGATATCCCCTAGGAGATGAGATGGGAGGGGGGAAATTCCTTTGAGCTGGAGCAGTAGATTAGGGGTAGAGTGACTTGGAAGATGGCCAATGAGTACAGAGCAGTGGGGAAAGGAAAGGGAGGGTTTTGGGTCAGGAAGCCAGTGTTGGCTACGATGGAGTCGGGTATCGGTTGTTGTGCTTAATAAATGAGAGATTTTATCAAAAAAATTTTTTGAAATGTGATTTATTTGAGACGACATCGAAACTTGACACATACAGTATTCTAGTTTTGTGGCCGCTCAAGAAATAGTCAGGGACGGGAAGGGTTTTGTGGCTCCCGATGTTTTCTTTTCTGCGGGAAATGGGTCCAAATGGCTCTTCAAGTGTTTAAGATTGCAGACCCCTGGTCTAGAAGACCTCCAATATTCCTCCCCACTCTGTCCTTCTGAATCAATGCTAAATAAAAGGGGAGACAGAGACAAAGTCGGGCCTTGGGGCATCCCATGGGATCATGTCAGATACCATGTCATGGCATTGACCTGGATGGTTGAGAATCTCCATAGATCTATATAAGTATATTGGAAAGAAATTCTAAGAGCTGGAGATCCATCAGTTTTGTTTTGTTTTTTAAATTTGATTTATATGCTACCCTTCTCCGGAGACTCAGGGCGGCTTACAATGTGTTAAGCAATAGCCTTCATACTTTTGTATATTTATACAAAGTCAGCTTATTGCCCCCACAAACTGGGTCCTCATTTTACCTACCTTAGAAAGGATGGAAGGCTGAGTCAACCTTGAGCCTGGTGAGATTTGAACTTGCAATAATTGCAGGCAGTTGATGTTAATAACTGTTAATAACAGTGTTTTAATCTGCTGCGCCACCAGGGCTCCTGGTGATCAGGTTGGGAAGAGTTGGTCAGTAAAATCCAGACATTAATATTTCCCAGACATTCAGGAAATGCCAAGAGTGGAATTCACAACCCACTTTGTGTACAATAAGAGGCACACAATGGCATCTTCCTCTTTGAATCAATCCCTGAGTCTAGTATAAATTGTCTCTACGTTGCTATTATCCCTCTGCCTGGTGAATCATTCAGACAACAGCTCCAAGATTTACTGCACTGGCCTGCGAGTTAGCGGCAAAGGAATTAATCCCAATGAATATTCATGGGATGGGAGCAATTCGATTGCACCGTTTTATTTTAGGTTTTTTTTTTTTTTTTAAAAACAGGAAAGAAATGTCAGGAAGGCAGTTCTGGATTTCCCCATCCATAAACTGCACAGGCTATAAATTCATTACCTCGGATGCCTGCTCCCTGCCACAACGGGCATCTCATTATGAGACACCCCTGTAAAAGTACGAAGGCCAGTTTTAATAGGTAGCTGAATCAGCAACTTATGCAAATAAATTGCCCAAATTATGCACTGCCTCTGCGATCAGCAGCACGTGCAGGTCAGCTGGCAAACGATAGCTCATTTCCAAGTGCTTGGTCAGTAACTATAAGTTCAAGTAATATCTCCTTCAGTGGTGCATCCAGTTGGCCAATATTCCTTTTCTCTAGGTTCTGATCCAGCTCCCCAAACACAACAAACCCTCTGACGTTAAATCAATGGTTCCTTTATTAGGAGCGCCAGCAGGCCCGGCAAAAAGTTTCTCTCTCAACGTAGGCTAACAATTCTGTCCATCCAGAAGATGAATAGTTGTCTGCCACATCTATTCATCTCCGCCCCCTGCCTTTTATCCCCAGAACTAGGATAGGACTTTGCTAGCTGCAGTGGCTCTTCCGTCCCAAGGACTGGCCCATAGATGTCCACTGCTCTCCTCTCCTCTGCCTTCTGCGCATCTGTGCATCAGGCACTGGACCCAGCTGTTCCTTCTCTTCCTCATCAGCCACCTCCAGACCTGGGGGCTATTGACTCTCCATCTGAGGGCTGATGGATGGCTCAGGCTCCTCCTCTGTCTTTCTCTCTGCCAGCTCCATTCCCTCTTCCCCCTCGGACCTCTCAGGTTGATGCTGACCCTGACTTCCACGCTGTCTCCTCATCTGATTCGGCTGCTGGAGGGGCCAGTGATAGACACACCACCTGCCTGGATGTAATGCTGTCCTATTTAGCCACGTTTTGAAGGCCGTGTGCATGCATGGGAGGCATGCGCGAGGACAAAGAGCATGCACAGAAGGCTGAGCATGCATGGAAGTGCGCTCACAGTTGTGAACTGGTAGGGGAGGTAAGTGAATCCCACCTCTGCACTGAATGGTCTGTTGCCCAGGTACTACTACCTGACCAATATTGTCTCGGCTTGGAAGGTAAGCAAGGTTATGTCTGGTTGGTATAAGGATGGAAGACCTTATGCAAAAGATGTACAGTAACATAAGGTAGATTATATTTTTAAATATCCTGCAAGATAGCAATAACAACTATATCTATAACATAGCCTTTTCCCCAATATATGGACTCGGTCATATAATGTAATCCATCTTGTAGGAAACTTTTTTCTTTTCTTTTAACCCCCAACACTGTGTAACTCCCAAAGGTTTTTTTTTTTTTTTCAAGAGGCAACTGGACTTTCTGGTTTTTCTTTGAAGAGGTTTCGCTTCTTATCCCAGAAGCTTCTTCAGCTCTGACTGAATCATTTCCCACCAATCCAGTCAGAACTGAAGAAGCTTCTTGGATGAGAAGCAAAACGTCTTCAAAGAAAAATCAGAAAGTCCAAATGCTTCTTGAAAAAAGCACCTTTGGGACAACCATGACCTGGATGACCAAGAATCTCCATAGACCCTCAACGTGTAAATTTCTTGAGAAGAACCGCTCCCAGTGGTCTTCCGGATGAGCTTCAAGGTCTTGGTTACCACCTTTAAAGCAGTCCATGGCTTAGGACCTGGATAATTACAGGACTGTCTTCTGCCACCAATAGCCTCCCGCCGACCAATGCGCTCCCACAGAGAGGGGCTCCTCAGGGTGCCGTCGGCTAAACAATGTAAGCTGGCGACCCCCAGGGGGAGAGCCTTCTCTGTGGGGGCACCCGCCCTCTGGAATGCACTACCCCCTGGGATACGTATGATTCCCGACCTCTGTACCTTCCGCAGGGCCCTAAAGTCCCTGCTATTTCAACAGGCTGGCCTGACTGAATAAGAACTTAGATGGGATTTTAAACTGGGGGGGGGGGGGTTAAATGGACTAGGCCGATTGTTTAATTCTTTTAATTGGTTTTAATTTTTGTATGACTTGATGTTTTTAGTATGGCTGTACACCGCCCTGAGTCCTTCGGGAGAAGGGCGGTATACAAATCTAATAAACTTAAACTTAAGAATGATTAATAAATTCTGACGATCCTGGATCCTGGTTATAGTTTCTCCAGCTTTTTCTACATCTATCCAGGTGTCAAACTCCAGCTCCTGCCCGCGGGCCTTGAGTTTGACACCTCTGTTCTTCAGGATCTTTGCCTCTACGGTTAGAGATCATGCATTCTAAATAAATGAAAACATAGCAAGAGCATATGCAAAGTTAAACCGCTACTGCAGTTTCATTGCTCGTGAAAGCACTACCGATATATTGCTACCCAAATGTTACCGAACTGCTGATTAAATGGGTGGCAGGGGAAATAAGTGATAATGACAAGCCAGCCGGAATTCAGTTCAAGGACAGAACAAATCAATTTATAAAAGGAAATAAACTCTAACCCCTCATTGTCAACCTTTTTACAGCACTGTATTCCTGAATAGACGATATCAGGATGCTATCTAGGTCTTGAGTTTCTTTTTTCATACAGTCCTCGCAGGCGTCTTCTGTTATGACTGTTTGACATCATTTCAGGGGTTATTAAATTCTTCTGCCTGGCAAGATAAAAACCTGCCAACACTGAGCACAGCACAAATCATTTCTATCACACAATTTCTACAAAGTGTTCTGCCCCAGCTACGGACCCCAAAGAACGCAGCTCACACAAAAATCCATTCAAACCTTAGTTTACTGAATAAACCAGTCTTTTACAACAATGGCTGTTAATTAACTGCATTAACAGCCGCCAAGAATTTGAAGAATAATAACTGAAAGCTTACTGTGGTTGGCAGAATACCCAGAAGCGATTTGCAGGAAGCTGATAAGATAAGCAAGACAAGACACGAAGGTATGTGAACGAAGTTGTTCCCTGCAAATTGCTTCAGTTGGCATTCCTCCTTAAATAGGCTAAGGGAGTGGCCAATTAGCCCCAAGCCTTGCTCTTGAGGAGACCTCCTCCTGAGGAGCCACTCCTGCCTTTTGGCAGCTCTGCGCGCCCGTGCATCGAGAAGAGGCTCCTTCTCTTCGTCCTCTTCACTTAAGGGAGCTTCTGAAGGCCCTGGCTGAATCCCCACCTCTGGCACCACATCTTCTCCAGCCTCCTCATTGTCCAACTCGAGCAGCACCACACCAGCCTCCTCGCTGTCTGAATCAGCTACTAGCTGCACAGGCCGCGTAGGGGCCACAACACAAAGAGCCAAATGTGGCAGCTCCCTTTTAATGACCCACCTCTTCAGCCAAAAGAGGACAAATAGTTTTTGACGTACAACAATTCATTTAGTGACCGTTCAAAGTTACAACAGCCCTGAAAAAAGTGACTCAGGACCATTGTTCGCACTTAATGGCCGTTGCAGCATCTCAAAATAACAGTAACAGAGTTGGAAGGGACCTTGGAGGTCATCTAGTCCAACCCCCACTTCTCACGTAGGAGACCTAGCCTGCGAACATTTGGAGCCTTTAAAGCTGACCCGTGTTTATGGCGGTTGGAGGGTTCCCCGGGTCGTGCAATTCCCCTTTCGCAACCTTTTGATGAGCAAATTCAAAGGGGAGGCCAGATTCATTTAATGACCATGTTACTAAGTTAACTACCGCAGCAATTTGCTTAACAGCTTGTGGCAAGAAAGGTCGTAAAATGGGGGTGGGGGACTCACTTAGCCAATATTTCATTTAGGAACAGAATTTTTGTGGCTCAGTTGTGATCCTATGCACAAGCCTCTCTCGCGATCCTCTTGTGCAAGCTGCACTGGCTCCCAGTGGTCTTCCGGGTGTGTTTCAAGGTGCTAGTCACCATCTTCAAAGCGCTCCATGGCTTAGGACCGGGATACCTACAGGACCGCCTTCTACCACTGAATGCCTCCCACCGTCCGATTTGCTCTCACAGAGAGGGCCTCCTCAGGGTGCCGTCGGCCAAACAATGTCGGCTGGTGACCCCCAGGGGGAAAGCCTTCTCTGTGGGGGCTCCTCCACTATATAATGAGCTGCCCCCGGATATAAGAAGGATCCCCGACCTCCATACCTTCCGTCATGCTCTGAAGACTCTATTGTTCCATCAAGCCGGCCTCTCTGAATAAATTAATTTTAAATGGGTTTTAATTGGTTTTAAAGGGGTTTTAGTAAGGGGTTTTAATAATCAGCCAATTGTTCTAAATTATTTTGATGGTTTTTAATTTTTGTGTTGGTCTTGTTTTAATATGGCTGTACACCACCCGAGTCCTTCGGGAGAAGGGCGGTATAGAAATATAATAAAATCTAAATCTAAATCTAATCCTATGGACTACATGTAGTCCTAAAAGTGGATGGAGGTGAGAAAGGAAGATTCTCATGAAAAAGACCCATTTTTGATATTTTACTCCAAGTTCTAAATCTTTTTTTAGCAATCCACATACAGATGGGAATATGCATTAGGGCAGGGGGTGTCAAACTCAAGGCCCAGGGGCCAGATCTGGCCCATAGGGTGCTTAGATCTGGCCCGTGGGCCCACCCTGGAAACAGCAAAGGATGGGCCCACAGTGCCTCTGCCAATGAAACAGAGCTTGGTGGGGGGGCACGCATGGCCTCCTGGGCTCCGTTTTTGGCCACAACGGTCTCCTGCAGCCCTCTGCCAGTGAAAATGGAGCCCGGGGGGTGGGGCACTCATGGGCTTCCCGGGCTCCGTTTTTGGCTGCGATGGCCTCCTGCAGCCCTCTGCCAGTGAAAACGGAGCTCGGGGGGCACACATGGGCTTCCCGGGCTCCGTTTCTGGCTGCAACAGCCTCCTGCAGCCCTTTGTCAGTAAAAACGGAGCCTCAATGAGTGACATTGAATTGGCCACGCCCCCTGGCCACCCCGCCCCCAAGGTCAAATACCACCCTGATGCAGCCCTGAATGAAATCAAGTTTGACACCCTTGCATTGGGGCACGCAGATGTCTAACAACGATGACAGAGGCTTCCAGATTTCATTCAAATGCATCACCGGCCTAGGTTTATTTAGCCAAGATAGAATTATTTGAATGCGGCCCTAATATTTGACAACTTGAAAATAAAAGTAACGGTGAAAAGAACACAGGTAGTCCTCGACTCGCAACAGTGACCATTCAAATTTACAACGGCCCTGAAAAAAGGCGACTTATGACTATTTCTCACATTTACAACGTTTGTAGCATTCCCCGTGGTCATGTGATCCCAATTCAGATGCTTGGAAAGTGGCTTGTAGTTATGACGGTTGCGACTCGTATTGATGATGGTTGCAACGTCCCACGGTCATGTGATCACCTTTTGCAATCTTTTGACAAGCAAAATCAATGCGGAAGCCAGATTCACTTAATGACCGGATTACTAACTTAACAATTGTAATGATTCACTTAAGAACTGTGGTAAGAAAGGTCGTAAAATGTAGGGGGGGGGAGGGGGTGGAATTCACTTAACAAGTATCTCACTTCACAACAGAAATTTTGGGCTCAAGTGTGATGGTAGGTCGACAACTACTTGTATGTTTCCTTTTTTTCCCCCTTCTTCACCAAACAAACATGAAAAATCAAACTCAATCTACCAGTGGTGGGTTTCAAATTTTTTTACTACCAGTTCTGTGAGTGTGGCTTGGTGTGCCTGGCAGGGGAAGGATACTGTAAAATCTCCATTCCCACCCCACTCTGGGGGAAGGAGGCTGCAAAATCCCCATTTCCTCCCGATCTGCTGGGACTTGGGAGGCAGAGAATAGATGGGGGTGGGGCCAGACAGAATTTTTACTACCGGTTCTCCGAACTACTCAAAATTTCTACTACCGCTCAGAACCTGCTGAAACCCACCTCTGCAATCTACCCTTTCCTTCCTATCCCTTGTTATTATGGGTTGGCTTTCCTATTAAACTGCTCCTAATTCGGTACAAAAGATATCATAAAGATATTGAATAGGGAATGTATATAATAACCTAAGAAGGCTCCTAGCTTTTCGGTTAGCAGAAAAACTTGGTTATATAGGCCCATATTTTTTTCCCCTGCGTGTTTCTACAAGATTAATTTTTCACCGGGCTGCTTTTAAGTAGCCTTCCATTAAATATCAATGCATATCTTTCAAGGGATAAGGAGAAAGAAGGATGAGGGATGCCACTGAAATCTGTTTAAATAATACAATACAAAATTATTCATGGTATACCCCGTCCCTCCTCTCTCTCTGAAATCCTGAAGCTCTTTAATAAATCCAAAGCTAAGAAAATGATACTGCTTTTCTTCACTGTAGGGATTTGAGAAAGCAGGCTGTTTAAAAGGGCTTTATGGCTTTAAATATAGGAACGTGAATCAAAAACTTCTATTGGTTCTATTATCCAATCTAATATATTTCATGCGAAGGTTGAGCATTGTGTAATTTCTGTGAGAGAGAATTAGCGTCCAACTCCCATCCTCATTCGCTATTGGGCAGGGGTGGGCTGCTGGGGGTTCTCGGGGGTTCGAGAGAACCCCTAACTAAGATTCTGTGCAGTTTGGAGAACCCCCAAATCCTACTCCTGGCTGGCCCCACCCACCCACTCCTCCCCTCCCCTCCCCTCCCCTTCCAGGAGACCCCACACAGCTCGGGGAGGGCAAAAAACGGGCCTACTGGAAGTTCAGGAACGTTTCTGGCCTCCAGAGGGCCTCCAGAGCCTGGGAAGGGCATTTTCACCTTTCTGGATGCTCAAGGAAAGCCTTCAGAGCGCGGGGAGAGCAAAAACGCCCCGCCTGCCATGGTGCTGGAGGCCATCTAGGCCATGCCACCATGGCCACGCCCACCCAGCAACCGGACAGAGAACTCCTTGCTAAAATTTTTGAAGCCCGTCCCTGGAATTGGGGCTGATGGAAGATCTATTTAGACGTCTCAAGTTCACAATTATGGGAGCGACGTGGCGCTCCCACGTGACACCTCTCCTGCGCGAGCTGCACTGGCTCCCGGTGGTCTTCCGGGTGCGCTTCAAGGTGTTGGTGACCACCTTTAAAGCGCTCCATGGCTTAGGACCTGGGTACTTGCGGGACCGCCTTCTGCCGCCAATAGCCTCCCACCGGCCAGTACGCTCACACAGAGAGGGCCTCCTCCGGGTGCCGTCAGCCAGACAGTGTCGGCTGGCGATCCCCAGGGGGAGAGCCTTCTCTGTGGCAGCGCCCGCCCTCTGGAATGACCTACCCCCGGAGATACGCAGGATTCCAGATCTCCGGACCTTTCGTCGGGCCCTTAAAACCCATTTGTTCCATCTAGCTGGGCTAGCTTGATCCCATCCTCCGTTTTTAAATTTGACATTGATTTTAAATTGGGTTGTTTTAATTCTCGGCCGAATAATATTTAATAATTTTTAATTGTTTTTAACTTTTGTATACCATGTTTTATTCTGGCTGTTCACCGCCCTGAGTCCGCAAGGAGAAGGACGGTTTATAAATTGAAATAAAAAAACAAAAACAAAAAAAACCCAATAATTTTCTCGAAATAGATGTTGGCATTAGCAACATACAGAGAGTCCTCACTTAACAATGTTGCTGAACAATCAGTCTAAGTTACAACAAAATCCAACTTTGGGTTCAAAGTTCCAACAACCAGTCTCCCTCCTGGCCAAGATCATGTGATTGTATTTTGGGTTCTTGGCAACAAACCCACATTTACAGCTGTTTGCAGTGTCCCGCTGTCACACGACCACAATTTATTTTCCATTTTTTTGCAGGAAACTGGAATTTACTTTGTGTTTCAACAAAAAATGCCCCTTGCAAAAAATAGGTTTGCTTTTAATGACCATTGCGTTCATTTATACCCACCTCAAATAAATAAACAAACAAACAAATAAATATAAAGGGGGACACGGTGGCTCAGTGGCTAAGACACTGAGCTTGTCGATCGAAAGGTTCAGCGGTTTGAATCCCTAGTGCCGCATAACAAGGTGAGCTCCTATTACTTGTCCCAGCTTTTGCCAACCTAGCAGTTTGAAAGCACATTAAAAATGCAAGTAGAAAAAAATAGGGACCACCTTTGGTGGGAAGGTAACAGCGTTCTGTGCGCCTTTGGCGTTGAGTCATGCCAGCCATATATATATATATATATATATATATATATATATATATATATATATATATATATATATACACATACATACATACATACATACATACATACACACACACACACACACACACACACACACACACACGTACAGGTTGGTCATGTCATTACTCATTTAATAACAGGCATGACTTAAGGCTGTAATTCCAGACTCAATTATGGTCATAAATTGAGGACGACCTGTAATTGGTTGGGGTTTTTTTTAGTGGATTCAAACTTTATCCCAGTCTTTATCTGAATATCAACATAAGGAGAAATGGAGTCTCTACGTGACATATACACTTGGCAAAGTATCCGAAGGGGCATTTATAAATGAATTTGGCACAGGCTCCAATCATGCCATTAGAAAATCCTTGAATAAGCAGGAACCCCGATTTGTTTGGAAAAGGCAAGATATAGAATTTCAAAATGACAAAAGCTACTCCCTATAAAGAAAATTTAATAAAGATGTTTTATAGATGGCATTTACCACCGGCCAGAATAGCCAAAATGCATCCAAACGCCTCCGATACCTGCTGGAAATGCAAAATACAGAAAGGAACTTATTTCCACACTTGGTGGAAATGTAAAAGAGCTCAGCAGTTTTGGAAAAATATAAAAAAAATAATCGAGGAAGTAGTGGATGTAAAATTAGGTAACAGTCCAGAGTTGTTTCTATTAGGCATGATCGACACCAAATGCTCCAAAGAAATAAAATACCTTATAACACACATCTTAACAGCAGCTAGGATACTGTTCGCACAAAACTGGAAATCCGATCAAATCCCAACTGAAGATAAAATCATCTCAAAAGTAAATGAATGTGCTGAGATGGATAAATTAACTTTAGAACTCCGTGATAAGGAGGAAAGTGAATACTATACGGTATGGCACAAATGGCATAAATGGCTCGAAAGAAGAATTGAAACAAAAATAGAGGATAAGAACTAGGGCACAGAAGAAATAGCTTACATATAAAATATGTAAAGAGCAATATTACTTCTAGTATTGCTTTACAACTCTATAATTACATATATAGAGAATTATACAATCTGTTGACAGTAGGAATATTATATGTTAGTTTTACTGTTGGTGGTGGGATGGGTGAGGTGGGGGTGGGTGAATTGTCATGTATGTATTGTTTATGTTTATGTTTATGTTCAAAAAACCAATAAAAATAAAAAAAATTAAAAAAGGAAAATGCAAGATATTGCAAACGTATTTATGAAGCACAGCCAGCAGTAACGGGATCCATTTTCTTATAACCACACACCCGAATATATGTCTGAACAATATCTCATATGCTATTCTGTTCTATTCAGATGCAAGGAAGATTGTTCTGACCCAGCTCGATAAACTCTCTGTAGTTGAAGAAATGATTCCTTTATTAGGAGCACCAGCAGCCCTGGCAAAAAGTTTCTCTCTCAACACAGGCTCACTAGTCTCTCCGGCAGGGAAAAGAATAGTTTGCCACACCTATTCATCTCCGCCCCCTGCCTTTTATCCCCAGAGTTAGGGTGGGGTTTCGCTAGCTGCGGTGGCTCTTCCGTTCCAAGGACCGGCCCATAGATTTCCACTGCTCTCCTCTCCTCTGCCTTCTGTGAATTCACGCATCAGGCACTGGACCCAGCTGTTCCTCCTCCTCCTCATCAGCTGCCTCCAGACCTGGGGGCTGTTGACTCTCCACCTGAGAGCTGACGGCCAGCCCAGGCTCCGCCTCTCTCTCTCTCTCTCTGCCAGCTCCATTCCTTCTTCCCCTTCGGAGTTCTCAGTTTGCCTTGATGCTGGCCCTGACTCCCACGGCTCCTCCTCTGATTTGGCTGCTGGAGGGGCTAGCGGCCGACAGGCCACAACAATGACCAACATGCTGCGAAGCTGAGCAGAATGTGCTCTGATAATCACAAAATGGCTATACCCAACCAACGGCGTTTTTTGTTTTTGTTTTTTCTGTGAAACCAGGAGATTTGAACTTTAAAGATGCAATTTTAGGGTTGTGCAATCAGAGAACAGAGCAGGAAAAAATAAAATAATCACAGCGTTATGGCCCACAGGGATTAAATGTTTGACAGATGAAGGAAGAATCGCAGTTGTTAACTCTACATTTGTCTGGTGCAAAGAGTCAGGACCACTGTAGGTAGTCCTCGATATACAACAGTTCATTTAATGACCATTTGAAGTTCCAACAGCGCTGAGAAATGTGACCTATGACCATTTTTCACACTTACGACCGCTCCAGTCATCCCCATGGTCACATTCAGATGCTTGCCAACTGTTCCATATTTATGACGACTGCAGTGTCTCAGGATCACGCGATCCTATTTTGCAACCTTCTGACAAGCGAAGTCAATGTGGGAGCCAGATTCACTTAACAACCGTGTTACTAACTTAAACCAACTGCAGTGGTTGACTTAAGAACTGGGGCAAGAAAAGTCGTAAAATGGGGCAATACAAATTTCTCACTTAGCAACCTAAATTCTGGGCTCAGTTGTGGTTGTAAGTTAAGGACTACTTGTACTATCCTGTCCTGGTGAGTTGGGTGGATGTAATGGAGAAATTGCTATCCTAAGGAAAATGGGGCTCAGGGCATTGTTAGAAATAAAGACCGTGCTGGTGGTTGGTTCTCTGCTTTGCAATATGCCAGCTGGTCTTTTTATATTTCTTTAAGAATAAAAGGGGGATGAATGTGAGGGAAGCCCCCCCACCCCAGAAGAATGAAATATTTTAGGAAATATTAAAATGGCAGAATATTATATTTCCCTGGATGAGAAATAGAGAAGCATGTCTTTTTAGAGGGAGAAAGCACCTCCTGCCTTTTCTTAATGGCCCACAACAGATGTCAGCACTTAAGAGATAAAGAGCTTATTGAGAACTAGATAGCTCTATTCATAAGCAAATACCCTCACCCAAGAGCCAACACCTTTTCAGGACACAAGCCCCTTCATTACATAACCTTCAGAAACTTCAACCAAACTTAGTTCAGACAAACACTTAGGATTTGTACTTTGCCTATAGAGCCAGCTATGACCCCTACATAACCCCTACGTCAGTGGTGGGTTGCTACCGGTTCGCACCGGATTGGGCGAACCAGTAGCAGCAGCAGCGGGAGGCTCCGCCCACTCACTCAGATGCGCAGAAGCACCCCGCGCACATGCACAAGCGAACCGGCACCGACGGGATTTGGAACTCGCTCCTGCCCTACATGACCCCATGGGAATCTGACAACAGCCAATAGAATACATGTCCTTGAACAGGAACAGGAAGCTCAAGTGCAAAGCCCAAGAGAAGATATAAAAAAACCCCACTCTCAACTCCATGTGGTCAGCTGCACTAGAACCACAAACATGTGGTTCTGCTTCATCAATAAATGGACCCTCTTTCCAATTAACCTCCAGCCTCCATTTTGTCTCCAGGGCCTTCCTCCCGGCTTGGAACTGAAACAGATGGATATTTCTTCCCACAAATGCCAAAGTATCCAGAAGCATGGACACTTCCTACTTGGCTATGAAATGCTCCAGTGCTTCCTTCTTGGCTACAAAAATCCCTAGCAAAAAAATAATAATCCCAATTCAAATTCTACTCACTGAAGTTAAATGATCAAAACATGGCAACCCCTATACTGTATAAGCTTTCAGCTACTGTGGTACCTTCTCCCACCAATATCTTAAGCAGAACTGGATTCCTTTTATGTATAGTAATGGCCAAAATTGTGGAAACCTTTTGGGAAAAGTGTATTTTTGAGGTTTGATGGCTAATAACACCACTTTTTTTGTTTGTTTCGAGTTTCAAGATAATCCTATTCCACTGCTGGAATGGCCTGGGAATAGCCCAGACCTTAACCCAATTGAAAATCTATGGAGCCGACTAAAGAAACTTGTTAGTCAGAAGTGACCCAGCAATAAAACCCAGTTAATGGAAGCCATCATTCCATCTTGGTTTCACATTACAACAGCTGCAGAACTAAAGGACTTGGTTCACTCCATGAGAAGACGTCGTAATTCAAGCTAAAGATTACCCAATTATTAGCTGACATGTTGATAATTTTTGTATATCTCGTTTTTTTCTATAGTGATAATTTTTGTATATCTCCTTTTTTCCATGGTGATAATTTTTGTATATCTCGTTTTTTCTACGCCTTTCACTTTTCTTCTTTATACTGTAACCGCTATTCTAATAGCAAATCCTTTCTAAAAGTTATTGCATTGCATTCTTGATGAAATGATCTTTCCATTGATATATAATTTTATGGTACTACTCCAAAAAAAAAAAAAAAGTGGTTTTATAAAATACACTTTTCCCAAAAGGTTTCCACAATTTTGGCCACTACTGGAGTTTGCTTCTGGCGTGACTGTTTAAAAAGCTTCAAACTTTGCAATGTGCGTATAGTTGCCTCTTTGGGATAAGTAGCATCCTCGCTGAAATTCTACTATCAAAAGCCTAGCCAGACGGAGCCCAACGACTTAAATTAAAGGAGATGGGACATACATCTAAGAAGAGCTTCGTGTTTGGGTTTTATTTCATTTTCTGTCTAGACAAATTATTGGCCTTTATTGTTCTTTCCGTGTCCTTTGGCGCTTGTTTACCGAAGAAAAATAATCCCAGGCTTGGCTCTGCTTCGGGCTAGATAGAAGAACAACGCAAGGATTCAGAGCAGCGTGGCTTCCTGGCAATCTCCCTCTTCCTGTGATTCAACTTTCTTACCGACTTAATTAATGAAAAACACATTGTCTGTAAATCGAGATGCTTCATCCCTCCTTACGAGCATGAAGTTCAGTAATTAAATCATCTGTTCGTGAGCCAACAGGCTGGCAAGCCTTAGCCAAGGCAAGTCCCTTCTTCAATTTTTCTTATTAGTTAAGCAAAGAGATAAATCGCTTTAGGACGTGAGACATGTAAGCAAAGAAAGCTCCCGTTCCCGTTTGCTTAGAACTGAGCAGCCCCTTAAATTGCTCTGGTTAGAGGCGCTTCTGGGAATGTACAGATCTAAGCAAACATCTGGAAGGCTCTTAGCCACAGCTGTGGCTAAGGAAAGATTTTTTTTCCTTCCAAGTTTCGCTTCCAGAATTCCCTTCTCCCTTGTATTCACGCTCCCTAGCTGTAGTCAAGTCTCTGTGACAGCTTTGAGGTGCACAAAACAACCAGGCGGCATGGAATTGATTAGAGAAGCCAACTTTCTTTTTGTGCCATTTGTTGGTTAGCATCCGACATTCTGTGCCCCATACAGAAGTGGTATTCAACCGGAGCCTGGCTGGGGGATTCTGGGAGTTGAAGTCCACCCATCTTCAAGCTACCAAGGCTGAGAAACACTGCTCTATAGGCAAAGTACAAATCCTAAGTGTTTGTCTGAACTAAGTTTAGTTGAAGTTTCTGAAGGTTATGTAGTAAAGGGGCTTGTGTCCTGAAAGGGTGTTGGCTCTTGGGTGAGGGTATTTGCTTATGAATAGAGCTATTTAGTTCTCAATAAGCTCTTTATCTCTTAAGTGCTGACATCTGTTGTGGGCCATTAAGAAAATGCGGGGGCTGCTTTCTCCCTCTAAAAAGACATGTTTCTCCATTTCTTATTCAGAGAAATATAATATTCTGGACTCATTTCTCTTTCGCTTGCCTGCTGCCCTGCCTATTTTCGAGTCTCAGAAACTATTGCTCTTCTTCACAGGGAAAGTGTTCTACTTCTACTCTATATTTGCTTGCCTTTATCTGCACATTTTCCATCTCCACATAGGAGTGGGGAAATATGGTCCTTTTATGACTATGGACTTTAACTCCCAACATGGCTGGCTCAGGAATTCTGGGAGTTGAAGCTCACAAGTCATAAAGGGGCTGTAGGAAGTTAAAGCCCACCCCACTCCTAGAAAATGAAATATTTTAGGAAATATTAAAAGGGCAGAATATTTCCCCTAGAAGGGGGGGCAGAAATTTATTTCCCCCCCCACCTTTGTTAATGGGCCATTAAGGGCTGGGCCAGTCTATTCTACATAACAAAGATCTACCTCCTTCAGGCAGAGCCATTTAATTGCCCTTCATTGCATCACCCAGCAAGATTCAACCAAATTTAGCACACAGACAACCTACAAAGCTAGCCATGACCTCTGACAGCAACCAATCAGAATACTTTCCCTTTGTCCCAGGAAGTTCAAAGTCAGAGAGAGTATAAAACCCAGGGACTCTCAGCATCTCTTCCCTTTTTTTCACCCAAGATCTCCAAGGCATGTGATCCTGTTCATCACTAAACCTTCTTTTCAAGCAACTTCCACAAATCCAGTGTCTTTTTCCCCACTTGGAACTGAACCCAGAAGGATATTTCTTCCAACGGGGCCATATTTTCACCCACCTCTGAATCTGGAAACCCAGAATTTCAAGTGTGACTTTGGGTTTATATAAGGTCATTTCTACCCGGGGTTGTTTTATTTTGAGGTCTCCTCTAAACAGCTGCAAGTGTGGTTTTGCCTCCTCTTTCATTTTTCATTCTCTGCCTGTCCCTTTAGATTTTCTGGTTAATTAACTGCCCAATTCCACTAATCACTTTCATTGCTTCAGATATAAATCCCTCTACAACAGAAACGGAATCTCTGCAGGATTGCAGTCTAAATCTTGTCAGCTTCAATTGATCAGGGTTAATAAACTCAGTATTTTTCTTTTAGTTAGGGTTGTTATGTAATCTGCTTTAGAGGAAATGATCCTCCAGTTCAGTGTTTGTCAACCTTGGTGATTTGAAGACTCTGGTCTTCAACTCCTAGAATTCCCCAGCCAGAATGGAGTACACGTTGCCTTTGGTTGGTGGTTTTCTTTTATTTATTTATTTATTTATTTATTTATTATTTCAATTTATAAACCGCCCTTCTCCTTGCGGACTCAGGGCGGTGAACAGCCAGAATAAAACATGGTATACAAAAGTTAAAAACAATTAAAAATTATTAAATATTATTCGGCCGAGAATTAAAACAACCCAATTTAAAATCAATGTCAAATTTAAAAACGGAGGATGGGATCAAGCTAGCCCAGCTAGATGGAACAAATGGGTTTTAAGGGCCCGACGAAAGGTCCGGAGATCTGGAATCCTGCGTATCTCTGGGGGTAGGTCATTCCAGAGGGCGGGCGCTGCCACAGAGAAGGCTCTCCCCCTGGGAGTCGCCAGCCGACACTGTCTGGCCGACGGCACCCGGAGGAGGCCCTCTCTGTGCGAGCGTACTGGCCGGTGGGAGGCTATTGGCGGCAGAAGGCGGTCCCGCAAGTATTATTGCTGACAACTGCTGGGATTAGGCTGAGATTGTCAGAGCGGCAATCAGCCCCGTTACCTTGCGTGGGGTAATTGCCCTCATTTTGAGTTGGATCGTGACTTTTATCCTTCTGTATATTTTGATCAATAAAACCGGAATACATCTTCTAATTAAACTCATATTTATTGTAAAGAAAATAAAAAAATCTTATCTAGTCTAATTAGTTACATCTTGGAAGCTTTCCCAGCCATGGACTTCCCTGGCTGGAGAACAAAGGAAAGTTTTTAGAAGAAGAGATGAAAGAAGTGAAAAAATGTGTACATGCGCAGTAGATACTGATAAGGAATTTGGCAAACTACGGTAAGTCGGACAGTTCAGAAATAATAGCTCTGCTGGTAAATATAAAAACGCAGTGACAGAGATTTTATCCTCAGATTCAGAGTGGGATTCAGCCGGTTTGGACAAATCGGTAGCTGTGACTGCAGGTGGGCTGCCTCCAACCACCTACCCCGGCATAATGCCATCCTATTTAGCCATGTTTTTGAGGCCTGGTACATGCGTGGAGACACGCATGCAAGCATAGTACATGTGCGGAAGGCCGGGTGCATGTGAGGAAGGCACACACGCAAAGCAAGGGTGAGCGCATGGGGCAAACTGGTGGTAGGGATATTGGAAACCCACTGCTGCTCAGATTGGTTATAAACTCTGATTAGCCACCGGTAGCCCAAGGATGGGTAGAGCTAGGATTAGTTGTTAGGCACAATGGGCTTTCCAAATGCAGCTTCGTTCAGATCCAAACTTGTAGCATACCATACATGGATGGATGACTCATGGTACTCTGAAGTCTTTGGTACGCCTTGAGTTTGCTTGTTTTCCTGCAGATGCTTCATTATCCAAACTAGGTAACATCATCACTGCATTAGCTTTTCTTGGCCGGGGCTCAAGGCTCTTTTATCTAATTGTTTCCTTGGTAGTAGTTCTTCCTCCTGCAGAATGGGCCAACGTGAGATGGCCAACGTGCTGTTGGAAGAAATACCCTTCTGGGTTCAGTTCCAAGTGGGGAGAAAGACCCTGGATTCATGGAAGTTGCTTGGAAAGAAGGTTTATTGATGAAGAGGATCACATGGCTTGAGATTCTGTGCAAAAAGGGCAGAGATGCTGAGAGTGCCTGGGTTTTATGCCCTCTGTTGGGCTTTGAATATGAACTTGTGTTCTGATTGGCTGTCAGTTTCCCATAGGGTCATGAATGGACAACTCTGTCGCAGTGGTGAAATGTAAAATTTGTTACTACCGGTTCTGTGGGCGTGGCTTGGGGGGGGGTAATATGACTGGGTGGGTGTGGCCAATTTTTTTTTTTAGTTTTAAAAGCATTTTTTCTACGGTCTTAAGAGGTTGCAGAAAAAAATGCTTTTAAAAGCCTCCGATGATCCCAGCTGAACCGCGGGATCATCAGAGGCTTTTTTTTTTTTTTTACTTTTAAAAGCATTTTTTTTTTGGCTGAAGAGGTTGTAGAAAAAATGCTTTTAAAGGTAAAAAAAAAATGCTTCTGATGACCGTGCGGCTCAGCTGGGCATGGAGGGGGTGGCAGGGATTTTTGCTACCGGTTCTCCGAACGCCCCCCCCACCACCACCATCACTATCAGATCGGGTGATCCGGTCCGAACTGGAGCATTTCACCCCTGCTCTGTAGGCTGTCCTGAGTCCCAAGCTTGGTTGAGCCTTGTTGGGGGATGATGTGATCTTCCCAGATGCCATCTGATGTTGCTAGATGGGTAGAGGGCTAATCCTACCTTTGTTGGGTGAGGGCATTTGCCTATGAATAGACCTAGCTATTTCTTTATCTCTTAAGTGTGGACATCTGCAGTGGGCTATTGAGGATAGTGGGGTCTATTAAGGGTGAGTCTGTTTCCTGCCTAAAAACATGTTTCTCCATTTCTCATCCAGGGCAATATAATATCTGCCTTTTTAATATTTCCTAGAATATTTCATTTTTCTAGGAGAGGGGTGGGTGCTAACTTCCTACAGTACTGGGGGACAACTCACCATGGGACAATTAAACAATATAATTATTTAACATAATTTCTTTAAAAGTTATTTTTTTGTCATTCACATTTCCTTTTGTCCCTCCTTTGGCATTCTTCCTTTAATGATTCCATTCCACCCTTCCTTGTTATTACCGTAAACCCTTGTCCCATTGCGAGTTGGCTGAGGCGAGTAGTCCTGTGGCATATTGGCCAGGGTGAAATGGCCCTGGCAAGTTGGCTGCTGCAAATTTTTTCTAGACCCATGGGATAAAATGTTTGCGAATTTGGAACAAGTTGGTTAGTCCTTGTCAGTTTCGTATCATCGTGAGAAACAAATATATAAAACATTTCCAAGGGATGGGGAAAGTAGACTTTCTGGTTTCCAGTTACTTAGAAGGGATCCCCAACCTCTGGTCTGTGGACCAGCTCTGGACCATGTCATGCCACAAACTGGGCACTGCAAACTAGAGGTGGGCAGCACATGAATTAACAACTGGTTCACCTGTTGTGGCTCCGTTGCCTGAGCCTGTGTCATCGGCAGGAGAGGACTCTGAGAGTGAGGGAGAGGAGTGGGCAAGGCCTCCCTCTCCAGGACCCTCCTCTCTGGCAATGCCTCCGGAGGACACCGAAGGGCAAGAGATAGGCCCAGAGCCAAGCACGTCCCCACAGCCACAGGTGGATAGTGATGAGGGTAATGAGTCTTGGCTGGACCCTCGCCAGCATCGCAGAGACAGGCGCGCACAACAGAAGAAAAGGTGTGCCCGTGATTAGCTGACTCACTGGACCACACCCCACAGGCTATAAAAGGGGGTGAGTTAGCCATTCAGACTCTGTGATGGACAAAACTAACTCCTTTGAGTCACTTTGCATCTCGGCTTCGGATTTATTCTTGGACAATTGTTATTTGTGTATATTTCTTCTCTGTTGATAAAAGGTCTTGGCAAGCAGCTGCTGCTGGGGTTGCTGCCAAGCGTCTTATCGGACTAATTGGTTGCCTGCCAGTTTATTTAACCCCCGGCTGTCTGTTTGTGTGTGTGTGTGTGTGGGAGACGGGGATAGAACATCACCCCAGCACTGAAAATGTACATGTGCGCCTTCCGTACATGCATGTGGCCTTCTGCACATGTGCTTTGCTCCAGCGTACACTTACACGCATGTGTGCCAGTGGTGGGTTGCCCCCAGTTTGGACCGATTCGCAAGAATCGGTAGTAAAACCGGCGGGAGGCTCTGCCCACTATGCCATGAAAATATAATGTTCTTTTTCAGTGGTGAAATCCAATTTTTTTTATTACCGGTTCTGTGGGCGTGGCTTGGGGGGCATGGTGTGGCTTGGTGGGCGTGGTAGGGGGAAGGATACTGCCAAATCTCCATTCCCGCCCCACTCCAGGGGGAGGATCCTGCAAAATCCCCATTCCCTCACCACTCCTGAAGGAAGGATATTGTAAAATCTCTATTCCCACCCTATTCTGGGGCCAGCCAGAGGTGGTATTTGCCCGTTCTCCAAACTCCTCAAAATTTTCCCTACCGGTTCTCCGAACTTCTCAAAATTTCTGTTACTGGTTCTCCAGAACCTGTCAGAACTTGCTGGATTTCACTCCTGGTTCTTTTTAACGATGACTAACCAGATTTGTGCCAAATTCACAAACGTTTTTATCCCATTCCCTTTTGATAGTGGAAATATAGATAGGTGGGAAATACCTCTTCTAGGTCTTTCTTTGTTCCTTTTCATTAAGTTTTCCGTGAATTCAGCCTCTGTTTTATTGCTCTGACACCAATAAATGAGGAACCTTTCTTCCTTTCCACCCTCCTGGGGGGACTCGGCTTCAAAAGAGGAGGTGCCCTAAAGCAAGACTATTCACTCATTAATTGTGTTTACTGTAAATCCGTGCTTTTGTCACATTATGCAAATGCTGCACTGGGGCAAGGTTAGTTACTTTTATTAGATGATTTGTAAAACTGAAAGAGTTAACCTATTTGCATGATAGAAGAACAGATATTCTTGCAAGGCAGTGCAGCTGCATTCGGAAGAGAGCTTGATCGGCAAAAATAGTAACTCGTGTAAGTAACTCAAAAATAGTAATTCATTTCTACAAAACGCCAGCCTTCCAGAGTGAAGGAAAGAACCACAATTTGAGCATCTAGGATCATGAATATTCAAATATGGAGAATAGAGAAAACCTGGGTGCAAATTGTGTATAATCGGCAGAACTAGACCAATCACTTTTCCAAAGTATTAATTGACTTGTAGAAGAGGTGACGTGGTGGCTCAGTGGCTAGGACACTGAGCTTGTTAATCGAAAGGTTGGCAGTTCAGCGGTTCGAATCCCTAGTGCTGCATAACAGATTTGAGCTCCTGTTACTTGTCCCAGCTTCTGCCAACCTAGCAGTTCAAAAGCACATAAAAAGTAGAAAAATAGGGAGCACCTTTGGTGGGAAGGTAACAGCATTCCGTGAGCCTTTGGCATTTAGTCATGCCAGCCACATGACCACGGAATTGCCATCAGACAGCGCTGGCTCTTTGGCTTAGAAACAGAGATGAGCACCACCCCCTAAAGTAGTGATGGCTAACCTTTTTGACATCGCGTGCCAAAAGCGGGGAGAGCATAGTGAAGTCGCCCACATGTGTGCCCACACCCATAATTCAATGCACCCCACCCCTGCGCATGCGCCCCACCCCTTTTAGCACATGATGGCACAGTGGGCTCAGTAGGCCTGTTTTTCACCCTCCCCAGGCTCCAGAGACTTTGTAGGAGCCTGGGGAGAGCGAAACGGCCTTCCCCACTCCCCCAGAGGCCCTCTGGAGGTGAGAAACAGCCCATTTCCCAACTTCTGGTAAGACTGAAAGGCCCAAAAATCAGGTGGCCGGCGCACACATGCGCGCTGGAGCTGAGCTACTGCAACGCTTGCGTGCCCACTGATACGGCTCCATGTGCCATTTGTGGCACCCGTGCCATAGCTTCGCCATCACGGCCCGAGAGTCAGTAATGACTAGCACATATATGCAAGGGGAACCTGAACCTTTACCTTAGGTGAGCACTTGGTACTTTTTAGTATCAAACTAAAAAAGGAACAACAGTAGCATATCCCGCTCCATAGTGTTTTATATCACTCTCTGAGCGATTTATAGAATCAGCCTATTGCCCCCAACAATCTGGGTCCTCATTTTATCAACCTCAGAAGGATGGAAGGCTGAGTCATCCTTGAGCCGGTCAAGATCGAACTGCTGGCAGTCGGCAGTGGTTAGCCTGCAATACTACATTCTAACTACTGCGCCACCACAGATAAGAGATCATACATGGCCCCGTATAGCCAGCATCAAGTTCCTAATATTGACATATTTTGGGATATCAGTATATTATAAAGAGTTGAGGAGGCCGAGCATTTTATATAAAAGGTTGATACCTTTCACGATGTAAGGCACTTCAGGCAAGTATAATTGGATGTGAATAAAGGAGAATGGCTGGAATGAAGTTCTTATAACCTTAGAATTTGATGGGGTCACCTAATAATGATGATAAATGAAGGTATGGTCCAAGATGAACACAAGAATCTGGTAAGTCACTACATTAAAAGCCTTAAAACAAGTTTGGACAAATTCATCGGATTAAAATAAATAACAAAGAATGTTCTTTCTGCACCAACTCAGGAAGCTCAAACTGCCCAAGGAGCTGCTGATCCAGTTCTACAGAGGAATTATGGAGTCTATCATCTGCACCTCTATAACTGTCTGTTTGCCTCTGCAACCCAACAAGACAGACACAGACTTCAGATGATAATTAGAACTGCAGAAAAAACAATTGCTACCAACCAGCCTTCCATTGAGGACCTGTAGACTGCACAAGTCAAAAAGAGGGTTATGAAAATATCTGCAGACCCCTCACATCCTGGACATAAATTGTTTCAACTCCTGCCCTCAAAACAACGCTATAGAGCACTGCACACCAGAACAACTAGACACAAGGACAGTTTTTTTCCTGAACGCCATCACTCTGCTAAACAAATAAGTTCCTCAACACTGTCAAACTATTCAGTAAGTCTGCATTACTATTAATCTCACTGTTCCTATCACCCATCTCCTCCTACTTATGACTGTATGACTGTAACCTTGTTGCTTGTATCCTTAAGATTTATATTGACTGTTTCCCTATGACTATCATTAAGTGTTGTACCTTATGCTTCTTGACGAATGTATCTTTTCTTTTATGTACACTGAGAGCGTATGCATCAAAGACAAATTCCTTGTGTGTCCAATGACACTTGGCCAATAAAGAATTCTATTCTATTCTATTCTATTCTATTCTATTCTATTCTATTCTATTCTATTCTATTCTATTCTATTCTATTCTATTCTATTCTATTCTATTCTATTCTATTCTATTCTATTCTATGGGAAGGTTATTGAGAGTCAATCCCAACTTGATGTCTCTCTATCAATTCATTGTAAAATCATACTGGATATTTATATCTTCCTATCATAGACAGCTTGCTTCTCAAGACCAGTGGTGGAAGGTGAGCAGGAAGCTATTTCTGGATGAGTGTTTTTCAAGCTTGGCAACATGCTGGCTGGGGAATTCTGGGAGTTGAAATCCACACATCTTAAAGTTACCAAGGTTGAGAAACACTGCATTAGAGTCATATCCTGCTTTGCCATCTTCCCTTAAGTACCTTGGTAAATCAGTACAAATCAGAGGTTGGAGAACTAAAGAAAAAAATTAGAACTTCCACAATCTAAAAAAAATTCACATTTATTATATAAATAATTCCATTTATCTGGTCCACAAAGAAAAAACCCTGAACATACTAGTCTGAGGATGTAGGCTAGGAAAACAATAAGGAAGTAGGGATGGAGGAGATGGAACAATTTCAAACATCTCTGCATCTCCATTACCCATTACATCCACATAGCAAAATAACAGAATAACAGAGTTGGAGGGGACCTTAGAGTCTTGTAGACCAACCCCCTCCTCAAGAAGGAGACCTTATACCATTTCAGACAAATGGTTGTTCAATCTCCTCTTAAAAACCTCCAGTGTTAGAGCACCCACAACTTCTGAAGGCAAGCCATTATTGAAAGAAATGTCCATCTGGCTTCAGTTCCAAGTGGGGAGAAAGACACTGGAAACATGGAGACTGCTTAAAAAGATGGTTTAACGGTGGACAGGACCACATGGTTTTGAGGTCCTGGGCAAAAAAAAAAAGGCACATGAGAGAGAGAGAGAGAGAGAGAGAGAGAGAGAGAGAGAGAGAGAGAGAGAGAGAGAGAGAGAGAGATTTATACCCTCTGTTGGGCTTTGAATTTGAGTATGTGTTCTGATTGGTTGTCAGACACCCATGGGGCCATGCAGGGGTAACTTTGTAGGTTGTCTGTGTCCCAGGCTTGGTTGAGCCTTGCTGGGTGATGATGTGATGAAAGGGCTTTGCGCAATTCCTACTATGGATCTGCCTGAAGGAGGTAAATCTTTATTATGTAGAATAGACTGGCCAGCCCTTAATGGCTCATTGACAAAGGTGGGGGAGGGGCTGAATTTCTGCCTCCCTTTTAGGGGAAATATTCTGCCCTTTTAATATTTCTTAAAATATCTAATTTTTCTAGGAGAGAGGATGGGTGCTAACTTCCTACAATATTCCACTGATTAAATGTTCTCACTGTTAGGAAATTTCTCCTTAGTTCCAGGTTGGTTCTCTTCTTAATTACTTTCTATCCCTACATCTACAACCCTACATCTCTAATGGACATTTTATCTGTAAACGAAGAGCTTCCTGAGCTTGGAGAAAGAGCAGCTAGATGTGATTCAGGCTCAAAACATCATCAAGTTAAACAGGATTTTAAGTGCAGAATTTTGAAGGTAACAAATTTGAACAACTATTCATTAAAATAGGGATTTTAGTTCCAGAGAGTACTAATGCCAGACATTCATTTATTTATTTATTTATTTATTTATTTATTTATTTATTTATTTATTTATTTGTTTGTTTGTTTGTTTGTTTGTTTGTTTATTTATTTATTAATTATATTTCTATACCGCCCTTCTCCCGTAGGACTCAGGGCGGTATACAGCCAAGGTAAAAACACAAACACACAACATCATAAAATTTAAATTTAAAATTATTAAACAGTTTGGCCCAACTGAATTAAAACCCAGATTTAAAATATGTAACTAAAATTCGTTTAAATGGTGAGCCCCACCTGTTGGAACATCAGGGTCTTGAGAGTACGGCGGAAAGCACGAAGATCGGGGATCTTACGTATCTCCGGGGGCAGTTCATTCCAAAGGACAGCAACCCTCACAGAGAAGGCCCTCCCCCTGGGGGTCGCCAGTCGGCATAATTTGACTGACGGCACCCTGAGGAGACCCTCTCTGTGAGGGCAGACTGGTGGGAGGCTATTGGTGGCAGAAGGCGGTCTTGTAGATACCCAGGTCCTAAGTCATGGAGCGCTTTAAAGGTGGTGACCAACACCTTGAATCGCACCTGGAAGACCACTGGGAGCCAGTGCATCTTGCGCAGGAGAGGTGTTACATGGGTGCAACTCGTTGCGCCCATAATCAACCACGCGGCCGCGACCAGTTGGAGCCTCCGGGTGCTCTTCAAGAGGAGCCCCATGTAGAGCGTTACAGTAGTCCAGATGGGAGGTGATGAGGGCATGAGTGACCGTGCACAGGGCGTTCCAGTCCAGAAAGGGACGCAACTGGCGGATCAGGCGAACCTGATAAAAGGCCCCCCTGGACATGGCCATCATATGGTCTTCTAAAGACAGCCCTGAATCCAGGAGGACGCCTAGATTGCGAGCCCTCTCTATGGGGGGCAAGGTTTCATCCCCAATAGTCAGCGATGGCACCAGCTGACTATACCAGGACGCCAGGAGCCATTTAACTTCTTCACCTGGTTTAGCAGGAAAATATGATTTTATTGGCTTTTCAACCCAAAAAAATATATTCTGGGGTCTTCATTTTTTTCATTTTTATCCTTTTCATTGTTATCCTTTTAGTACCAAATTAAAATAGGCCTTGTTTCAAGCATTTTAAATTTCAGCTGTTCAGTTTTGACCCCTAGTATTTTTCATATTTGGCATTATTTTTCTTGCTGGTGTTTATCTATGCACAATTTTTATTATTTTTAATTATCTATTTATCTACTTATCTGATATACCCATCTTTATAATTTGCACAGAAAATATTTGCTATTAGTGGACTTCGTAAAATGTCTGTATGTCTAATAAAGCCTAATATTTTCTCAATTTGTAAACTTAAATTGCCTATTTCAGCTGAAACTATTGCAACACCACAATAAGTGGGCCTATATGTGACATGCTTATCAAGATGAGAGAATTTATATATGTGAATTGCTCATGATCCAGAAGCCACTCTGAAAGGACAAAGCTAAGCACCAATAAATGGTGCTTTGTTCAATTAATATTAATTGAACAAATCTCTACTGATTAAGATTAATTTCTTATACAATAAGCTTCTGTGGCTGCTCTGACAGCTAGATCACCAAATTAATCAAACTGTCTGTTCAAGGCAAGGCTTTGAAGTAAGACAGTCAAAGATCAAGAGCTAACAGTAGAATAATAAGCAATACTCAATAGTTAATGTCATTTTGAGTAGGACATTTGACCAGAAAAATATAAGACGGGATCTTATTTGCGGGAAAACACATAATACATACATATATATGTATGTATATCCATGTTACATGTATGTATATACATATATGTATGTATACACACGTACATATAGAGAGAGGGGGCAGGAGAGGGAGAGGGAAAGAGACAGAGACAGAGAGAGACAGAGAGTGAGAGAGAGAGATGGTTCCTCCATCCAGTCAGAGCTGAAGAAGCTTCTTGGAGGAGAAGTGAAACATCTTCAAAGAAAAACAAGAAAGCCCGTTGCCTCTTGAAAAAGCACCTTTCGGACTATCATGTCATTGGTTGCAACATATGGCTTTTCCTTCTGTCTTCATAGATTCATGGAGGGTTGTTGGATTATTTGGATTGGGAGGAGATTGATACACAACTGAGCCCTATTTTTTTTTTGCTCCTAAGCTAAACATTTGTTAAGTGAACTTTGTCCCGTTTTATGACCTTTCTTGAAACGGTTGTTAAGTGAATCACTGACGTTGTTAAGTTAGTAACATTGGTTGTGACGTGAGTCCGGCTTTCCCCTTTGACTTTGCTGGTCAGAAGGTCGCAAAAGCGGATCACGGGACCCCCCCGAGGCACTGCAACTGTCGTAAATATGAGTCAGTTGCCAAGTGGTCTGAATTTTGATCACGTGATTGTAGAGTTACTGCAAGGGTCGTAAGGGTGAAAAATGATCACAAGTCACTTTTTCCAAGGCCCATAGTGACTTCGAGCAGTCATTAAATGAATCATTGTAATCGAGGACTATCTGTAATTTCTTCCATGATATATTTTTTTTCGCCCCAACTCTGGGATTTTCTAATGATTTCTCGATCAATGACTAATTAGGTCTAAATCTAGCTTGGCAAGATCAGCCAAGTTTGACTAGGGCAATGTTTCTCAACCTTGGAAGCTTGAAGATGGGTGGACTTCAACTCCCAGAATCCCCCAGCCAGCTGGCTGGGGGATTCTGGGAGTTGAAATCCACCCATCTTCAAGCTTCCAAGGTTGAGAAACATTGGACTAGAGGGTGCCACCTGCTGAGACTTTGACATACATAAATCATCAGACTCCCAATTCTATTTGAAATTCAGGATTTTCATTCCCATTCCCCCCTCCCCACATGTATGGCTCATGCCGGAAGCAGTCTAAACGCAGAAGGAAGTTTATGAGAGAAACTTCTTCAAAGTCAGCTTCTTCAAAAGCCAACTTGTTTCTTTCCTTGAAGATGTTTTTGCTTCTCACCCAAGAAGCTTCTTCTGAATGCGCTTTTGAAGAAGACAACCATAACCTGGAGGACTGAGAACCTCCATAGACATTGATGATGAAGACCGTCTCTTTCAATCTGAGGGAATAAAATCGTGGAACAAATTAAAGTAGGGTGAGTCATGGAACCCACCAGCGGTGGGATTCGAATAATTTAACAACCGGTTCTCTGCCCTAATGACTGGCTGGGTGGACATGGCCATCGTGGGTGTGGCCAGGGTGTGTGACAGGCAGCACTCAGCCTCCTGTACCCCCCCCCCCGGGAGCAAAAACGGGCAGCGGGGGAGGGGGGAAATGCATCCTCCCTGAGCCCCATTTTGGGCCAAGAGGCCTCCCTGCACTTATCTGGGAGCCAAAATGGGGGTGTGGGGTCTCCTGGAAGGGGCAGAGCCAACCAGCAATTTAACTACCAGTTCACCCGAACCGGCTGAATCCCACCACTGGAACCCACCCAATCCAGCTATGATTGGCCGATAACTTCACTGAGTCAAACACAAGTTGGCCGAGATGTACAGCAAATCAGTCAAATAAACTGTTAACAAAACTTGGATTCCTCTGATCTCCTTTCACTCTTTCAAGGCTGAAGAAACAGCCAACTCTCAAACCTGGGTTGGATGCAAAAATTGGAGCTCTGATAGCTCTTAAGAAGCATGCTTCTATTGAATCAGAACGTGCTTAATGATTAGAGAGGGACCGAGGAACTGGCCTTTTCATGAAAATTTTCTAGGGAAAGAGATAACAAGAGATTCCTCCTTACAAGGCAAGAGTTATCTCAAAGCTTTGAATCACAAAACAATAGTCCCTAAAGCGGAACTAGAACTCACAAACTCCTGGTTCAAGCCTGGTACCTCACCAGGGGTCGGCAACTTTAAATACTCAAAGAGCCACAAAGATCCTAACTGGGAGCCCCCCGTTCAATTCTGGAGCTGATCGGAAGTCCAGTTCCCCCACCATAGAGTCTCCTCCTAGCGCGGCACCCTTTTTCCTCTGCTGACTGGAAGTCCGGTTCCCCCACCATAGAGTCTCCTTCTAGCGTGGCGCCCTTTCTCTTCTAACTCTTCTAACGAAAGCCCAATTAAATTGTGGAGCCCAACCGGCAACAGGGAGCTGCAGCAGTGGGATGAAAGAGCCACATGCAGCTCCAGAGCCATAGGTTGCTGACTCCTGCACTATACCAAACTGGCTCTCTTCTTTCTCTTATGGAAAGTACGAAACATTTAAAATGCAGTATCATAAAATTGTTCTGACTTTATTCCAGAAATAGTCTGAGCTGGAGACAACTCACTCCCTTGTCCTTGGAGAGCTGTTTGGAGACCAAAATATTTCCAGAGCAGTTGAAACAACATAAATATCCTTTTACGTTTCAATATCAAAGAACCATTTCCAGTAAGGTCAAAACAAATCCATTTGAAGCGACTGAAATGACTTGTTCTGAGCTGGAAATGTTTTGCGGGCAGCTATTCTCAAGTTATCAGGCAAGCTACAGGATGTTTAGTAAATGAAACCTTAGAATTGAATTGTTCCGTCCAATAAACCAGAAATTCCCCCATCGCTGCCCGCTGCCAGCCTCGTTGACAGCAATTTGTATTTGTTTTGAAGTCAAATGCCCCCAAGTGCCGAAATGGATTTACCGACGGCTATTTTCAAGAGTCAAAATTCAATTTTAATAAACCAGATCAATATGTTTCATTTCTGGTGTGCAGGTAAAGATTTATGACCAAATTGGTTCCTTGGTCAGTTCCAAATTTCGACAGATATATATTGATCTCTGTAATCAATACCGTTATATTTATGGAAAAGGAAGCAGGTAACGAATGCAACAATTAAAATTCTTTGCTTTTCCCCCCTCTTGCATCCACATATTTTTTATGCTAAAACGAACAACCATATCAACAAAAGACTAACCCACATTTTAAGAAGAGAACCTTTTTTAAAAAAATTTATTTGGCCTTGAATCTTTCTGCGTCAACTTATATTTACATTTTATTAGCCAAGACCACAAGATAAGTGGTTTTCTGCTCGGTCAATGGGAAGGAGGGGAGAGACAAATGTCTTATTATCTGAGAAAATTGCAGAAGGCTTATCTGATGCGCAAAGAAACAAATAGCTTTTTAACCTGCTCCTTGCAATTCCCACTTCTAACTTTTGCACAGATTTTTGTGTGCTGGCTTAGTGGCTAAGACGCTGAGCTTGTCGATCGAAAAGTCAGCAGTTCAGCAGTTTGAATCCCTAGTGCCGCGTAACGGAGTGAGCTCCCGTTACTTGTCCCAGCTTCTGCCAACCTAGTAGTTCTAAAGCACGTAAAAAATGCAAGTAGAAAAATAGGGACCACCTTTGGTGGGAAGGTAACAGCGTTCCGTGCGCCTTTTGCGTTTAGTCATGCCGGCCACATGACCACAGAGACGTCTTCGGACAACGCTGGCTCTTTGGCCTTGAAACAGAGATGAGCACCACCCCCTAGAGTCAGGAACGACTAGCACATATGTGTGAGGGGAACCTTTACCTTTATACCATACCTGACAAATGAGGAGGAAGCTAACCACCAGATTGCAAGAACACAATGGGGTAGTCAGATGAGGAGACCTGAACTCATTGCAATAAACAAGAACATACATTCAATTTTGCAGTTACTAAGATTGTTGGACGAGCAGGCACTAAAACAGCCAGGGAAGTGATTGGAGCCTGGAAAACAGGCTGCAACTACAGTAGCAGCCAAAATTGTGGAAACCTTTTGGGAAAAGTGTATTTTCTAAAACTAGCTAATAACATCACTTTTTTTGGAAGTAGTACCATAAAATTATATATGAATGGAAAGATAATTTAATCAAGAATGTAATGCAATAACTTTCATGAAGATTTTGCTATTAGAATAGCAGTTACAATATAAAGAAGAAAAGTGAAACAGGTAGAAAACACGAGATTTACAAAAATTATGACCATAGAAAAAACAAGATATAGAAAAATCATTACCACGTCAGTTAATACTTAGTTGGGTAACCTTTAGCATGAATGACAGCCGTACAACGTCTTCTCATGGAGTGATCAAAGTCTTTTAGTTCTGCAGCTGTTGTAACGTGAGACCAAGATTGAATGATTGCTTCTATTAACTGGGTTTTATTGCTGGGTCGCTTCTGACTAACAAGTTTCTTTAGTCAGCTCCATAGATTTTTCATTGGGTGAAGATCTGGGCTATTCCCAGGCCATTCCAGCAGTGGAATAGGATTATCTTGAAACTCCCCCCCAAAAAGTGGTGTTATTAGCCATCAAATCTCAAAAATACACTTTTCCGAAAAGGTTTCCACAATTTTGGCCACTGCTTTGTATACTGCTAAGCTAGGGTGAACATATTTAAAGATCTGCATGAATTTCCAATCGTTTTTGGAACGGCTGGAAAAGTATTTGATTGATTGATTCACTTTTATCCTAAACAGTTTTGGTTTTGGCTATTTGGAAAACAGCCTGGCTGGGTATTAACCTGTCTATGTATAATCACCAGGAGAGGCTCACCTAAACATGCTTATATGTCAGGCATAGAGTGGAAACCCTTCTTCTGCTTTACTCCTCAATTGTGAGAGGCCCCCTCCTAGGAGCTGTGTTTAAATTAGTCCCTTTTCTTTCTCTTTTCAAGACAATCTATTAATTGACTTTATTATTAATTTTTTTGATGACTTACATGAAACGTTGAGCTGCCTTGAGGGGATCATTGACAGAAAATATTTTGGAATGACTATCATAGAATTGTAGAAATGGAAGGGATCACATTAATTACGGTATTTAGTCCAATTCTCTGCAATTGGGAAACTGATGAAACCTTCCTTGAGAGATTCTTCAAAACTTCCCAAAATAGAGAACCCATAAACTCCAAAGTTAGACATGTCAATCCCTACCCTACCTCAATCTCTACCTCTGTCTTTATCTCTATCTGTATCTCACTCTATACCTCTACTACATTTAATCTACATCTATCTCCATCTCTGTCCTGATCTCTATTTCCTTATCTATATCTCTACATCTAATCTATGCCCCTGTGTATCTCTATCTATTTATACCTCTGTCTCCATCTCTATCTTTGTATCTTTATTACTGTATACCTAATCTACATTTGTCTTTGTTTCTATCTCTGACTCTAATCCCCAGTACTGTGTAGAGGTGTAGTGCATAAGTGGGCATCCTTATGCACAAAGTTGTTGACTTCTGATCTAGACCAGGAGTGGGATTCAGCAGGTTCAGACCAGTTGAGGCAAACCGGTAGCTCCAACTATCAGATGAGAGTGAACTGGTTCGCTCTGACGGTCAGCTGGGTCCGTCCCCCTCTGCGCTATACCGACCTATATTTCCTTTGTACTCATCAGAGCTGCAGTAGAAGATAAGTTTTAGAGCTATTTTCAAAAGCACTGCGCACACTCATCAAACCGGTTGTTACACCTGTTGAATCCCGCCACTGATCTAGACACATCCATGATGTGTGAATTATATGAAACTGTGGTCCTCTCACATTGCAAAAAAATGAATCTAATGTAATGTCTGCTTCACATGATCTACAAAAACACATCCTGGTGGGTGTTATTATCCTTCCCTAAACGTAACAGTCAAAAGCCACCAAAATTTTACCACCCATTTCACATCTTAAATACATCTTTCATTCAGTCCAAATGCCTTATTTTCCAAAAACTCTCATAACCCTGATTTGCATCTTATTTGAGTCCCGGCTATCCTGCGATTAAAAAAAAAGAAAGTGAAAGCTTTGAATAGGGTTATCAATGCTGCTTCCTGGCGTGAATTTAATATTGCGCGATCCTCTTGAAAAGCCGCCTCACACGACGTTGGAATTTGGAATAATACACTCAATGGCAACTAATGGCAAGTCAAAAGAGAATTTACCTCTGTTTGAACCAAAGCCTGCCAAGCTCCCAGGGCTTTCTAATCAATTATTTAATTACAGAAACATCGGAGGCATGAGCCTTACCCATAGGATCATCTCCACAAGCTCAATAATATCCTTTTATCATTTGAAGACAAGACTTAAAAAGCAGAGAGAGAGAGAGAAAAGATGCATCTACCTGTTTGCAGTCAGAAAGGGTCTTCTCATTAGCCAAAGAGCTGAAATGGGAAGTCTGAAAGAAAGAAAGAAAGCATTTTCTCACCTTTTATTTTCTGTGGATTTTGTCTCTCCCCCCCCCCCCCCCATCCCAATATTGCAATATTATTTCAAGGAGCAACCAGAGAGATCGTAACACATGAGGACAGAAAATTGAAGAGGTGATCCAAAAGGATAACCTTCCAAGGAGAAAACAAAATACAACCCAGGGGTTTCATTTTTTTTCCTGGAAAATCACTGACCAGCTTATTGTTTGGTCAATCGGTCCATCGGGTATTTGTGGGAATCCCAGGAACTGGACATGCCCTCCCCCCTTACTCTTATTTTGAAATTCTTAGCAATGCACTTCATTCCGTGACACTGAAAAATAATGTAGGATGGTGAACATCTGTTTTTTAATTTCAGTCAGGTTGAATGGACACATGGATGGATGGATGGATGGATGGATGGGTAGATGGATGGATGGATGGATGGATGGATGGATGGATGGATGGATGGATGGATGGGTGGATGGATGGATGGATGCATGGATGGATGGATAAATGGATGGATGGGTAGATAGACGGATGCATGGATGGATGGATGGATGGATGGATGGATGGATGGATGGATGGACGGATGGATGCATGGATTGATGGATAGGTGGATGGATGGGTGGGTGGGTGGGTGGGTGGATGGATGGATGCGTGGACAGACGGATGGATGGACAGACGGATGGATGGACCGACGGATGGATGGATGCATGGACGGATGGATGGGTGGATGGATGGGTGGGTGGGTGGATGGATGCATGGACGGATGGATGGGTGGGTGGGTGGATGGATGCATGGACGGATGGATGGATGGGTGGGCGGGTGGATGGATGGGAGGGTGGACGGCTGGACAGATGGATGGACGGACAGACGGATGGATGGATGGATGGACAGATGGATGGATGGGTGGATGGATGGATGCATGGATGGATGGATAAATGGATGGATGGATGGATGCATGGATGGACGGATGGATGCATGGATGGATGGCTAGATGGATGGAGGGGTGGGTGGGTGGATGGACGGATGCGTGGACAGACGGATGGATGGACCGACGGATGGATGGATGCATGGACAGATGGATGGGTGGATGGATGGGTGGGTGGGTGGGTGGATGGATGCATGGACAGATGGATGGATGGGTGGGCGGGTGGATGGATGGGAGGGTGGACGGCTGGACAGATGGATGGACGGACAGATGGATGGATGGATGGATGGACGGACGGGTGGGTGGGTGGGTAGATGTGTGGATGCATGGATGCATGGATGACCTTATGAATGACCACCAAATACTTGTCAGAAGATGATCCATGATGCTCCTTTGTGCAGTTGATTGGAGAACAAGGAATGCAAATCATTACTCCATTCAGAACTGCCATTGCTCCTGCAGCAATGAAAATCTCTCAGCCAGCTCCACATTATAAAGGTTAAAAAAGGACCAAAAAAAAAACCCCCAAGTAATGTGTCACCTGTTTGCATGCCACCTGCTCTGGTGCTGAATACCAGTAGTAGAATATAAAGAGAAACTGACTAAACTTCACTAAAGCTCTTTGTGTAAGGACTGTAAAGATGCTTTCAACATCCTGAAGCTCTCGTTGTCCATATAGGACCGTTTTGTGCTCCAAAAGGATAACCTTTCAAGGAGAACAAAATACAATGCAGGAAACCCTTTCGTTTTTTTCTGCACAAAGCACTGGTTTGTGTAAAAAAAGAAAAAGAAAAAAAATCAAGGGGACGCCTGCAATCGTGCACAGGCCAGGCCCTTTAAATACTGCTCTGTTTAATTATTTAATTTACTGAAAGGTGCAAAGCCAACCCTCTATCTGATGTTCACTCCATGCGCAAATGAAAGGTGGATCAATGAAATGATGGTAGCCATCTTGGCATTTCAGGCCTTTGGTTGCAGATGGAAACAGATAGAAGCCCTTTTATCGTTTACGCTGATGGTGGCATTTGGTGGCCTCAGCATTCTTGCAGGAGAACGCAAGGAGGAGAAAGGTCTTCTCCAAGGAATATCTCAAAAAAGCAAGGAGAAAAGTCATCCTTCAAATTGTTTTTTAAGCCCCAAGAGGGAGAAAAATGATACTGCAGGAAGAGGGTTCTCTCTAGTATGGGATTCAAAAAAAATTTACTAGCGGTTCTGTGGGCGTGGCTTGGTGGGTGTGGTGTGGCTTGGTAGGCGTGGCTTGGTGGGCATGGCAGGGGAAGGATACTGCAAAATCTCCATTTCCACCCCACTTCAGGGGAAGGATACTGCAAAATCCCCATTCCCTCCCCACTCCTGGGGGAAGGATACTACAAAATCCCCATTCCCACCCCACTCCAGAGGAAGGATACTGCAAAATCTCCATTTCCACCCCACTCCAGGGGAAGGATACTGCAAAATCTCCATTCTCACCCCACTCCAGGGGAAGGATACTGCAAAATCCCCATTTTCACCCCACTCCAGGGGAAGGATACTGCAAAATCCCCACTCCCTCCCCACTCCTGGGGGAAGGATACTACAAAATCTCCATTCCCACCCCACTCCAGAGGAAGGATACTGCAAAATCTCCATTTCCACCCCACTCCAGGGGAAAGATATTGCAAAATCTCCATTTCCACCCCATCCCACTAACCTGCTTTCCAGCTCCATTCTCCTGTGCAGGGCAACAAAAGAAGACCCAGTTGATCAGCTCAGACTCGATCAACTGAGACTCGGGAGGCAGTGAATAGATGGGGGCGGGGCCAGCCAGAGGTGGTATTTGCTAGTTCTCTGAACTACTCAAAATTTCTACTACCGGTTTGCCAGAACTGGTCAGAACTGGCTGAATATCACCTCCTACTATAATCTACCTTTAAAGGGAAAATATTTGTAGCTCAGGGTTGAAACGAGGGGTCCTTAGTGCTCTCTGTGCTTGGCTGTTTTCGTGCCAAATTTAATTTAATTTAATTTAATTTTTTTATTTATATGCCGCCCTTCTCCGGAGACTCAGGGCGGCTTACAATGCGTTAAGCAATAGCCTTCATACTTTTGTATATTTATACAAAGTCGGTTTATTGCCCCCACAAACTGGTTCCTCAATTTACCTACCTTAGAAAGGATGGAAGGCTGAGTCAACCTTGAGCCTGGGGAGATTTGAACGTAGGGGGCTAATGCCTCCTACTAAAGGCAGCAATGAACATCCAGCTGCCTGTAATTCTGTGAGTTCAATCCTAGCCAGGCTCAAGGTCGACTCAGCCTTCCATCTTTTCTAAGGTGGGTAAATTGTGGGCCCAGTTTGTGGGGGCAATAAGCTGACTTGGTATAAATATATACAAAAGTATGAAGGCTATTGCTTAACGCATTGTAAGCCACCCTGAGTCTCCGGAGAAGACTCTGGCATATAAATCAAATTTTTTTTAAAAAATTGCAGACAGCTGGTGTTTAATTACAATGCTTTAATCTGCTGAGCTATCCAGGCTCCAAAGTTTCATTGTCCCAAACTAGGTAACACCATCAGTACTCTGATGTTAACCTAGTTTGGATTATGAAATGCCTGCAAGAAAGCAGCAAATGTGGTCCAAGGTGACATAAACTTGACCTCTGCTATTTTGCCCAGTACGCGGTGATGCTAGACATGTCCATTTTCTTGCGGTAGATAATACGGAAGATACTAATTACGTAAAGATTGGAGAAAACAGGATTTATATCACTAGCTAATGAGCCTCATCTGTTTTCCATTTAATTAATGAACATTTGGAGAACTGTTTGAATAGAAAAATCGCGTGCACTTACTTCTTTGCTTAATACTAAATGCAGCTAATGGCTCTCACTTTATTTGCAGGCCAATGTTTATTCAGCGGAGAGGAACTCATGAGTTCAAGAGGCAATTTAGCTCCTACAAAGGGGAGTGGGATTTGAAATCCCCAACTGCCTAAACCTCATTGCTATGCAGGTCGTCCTCAAATAGAAGCGCACTGGCTCATGTGGTTAGGACACTGGGCCGATCACTTTTTTACTTCTTAGCTCTCTCACCCAATGTGTTTGATCTACCAATTCGTTATCCAATGATTAATCCAGTGTTTCTCAATTTAAAGTGTGGACTTCAACTCCCAGGAATCCACAGGCAGCGTGAAATCCACACATCTTAAAAGCGGTGAAGTTTGAGAAACGCCAAAGTACTCCTTTCCCTGTCATCCACCATGGTTTGAATTTACTCATGTGTACTTTTCTCCTACCCCGTTTACACATTCCCTTGGTTCCTGAACTCTCCCTGTTTAAAACCTGGATGCAGAATATTCTTTTAAAATCAGTTCAGTCAGCATAATGGCTTTTTCTGGGATGTTCCATCAACTTGCACTGTACATACAGTACATAGGCATAATACATTCCCAGCCTGTGAGTTTAGGGCCAAAGGCAATTAGAAAATTAGAAAGCTTTTGCCTTCGGAAATGTCAATGTGGATTTTGGGGGTGATGTAAGGGAAGAGACATCATCGCTCTGCATTAAATGGACGTGTCTAAGCTGACCTGAAAAGTGATATTTTTTTTTTTTAAAAAAAACAACCTCTGTGTCTGCCATGGCTATTATCATTATTATTGAGATAATTAAGCCCTCCGGCAGGACTGTCACCCTTAGTGAATTTCCTTGGTTGAAGACTGAAACTTTGGATTCACAGATGAGTTACCTCTGCATGTGTGTGTTTTAGCAAGTAAGCCTGTTTGTTAGTGTATATTAAATATTAAAAGGGAAGAATATTTTCTCTAAAAGGGAGGCAGAAACTCAGCTCCCCCCCCCACCTTTGTCAATGGGCCATTAAGGCCTGAGCCAATCCATTCCACATAACAAAGATCTACCCCCTTCAGCTCAAGGGTGATGGGATTAAGACATGGCCCTCAGGACATGATAGGATTAGCCTTCTACCCATCTCACCAGAGGGCACCTGGGAAGATTACCGTATTTTTCGGAGTATAAGATGAGGGCATGGCTTGGTGAGTGTGGTGTGACTTGGTGGGTGTGGCTTGCTGGCCGTGGCAGGGGAAGGATACTGCAAAATCTCCATTCCAACCCCAGTCCAGGGGAAGAATACTGCAAAATCCCCATTCCCTCCCCACATCTGGGGGAAGGATATTTCAAAATCTCCATTCCCACCCCACTCCAGGGGAAGAATATTGCAAAATCCCCATTCCCTCCCCACATCTCCACCCCAGACCACCCCAACGATGCCGTCGAAGTGATGTCCCGGTGCCTGGAGGCCGTACGGATCTGGATGGGGAGGAACAGACTCAGGCTCAACCCTTCCAAGACTGAGTGGCTGTGGTTTCCAACATCCCAATATAGTTAGTTGACGCCAACTCTGACTATTGGGGGTGAGTCATTGTCCCCCACGGATGGGGTTCGCAACTTGGGCGTCCTCCTGGACTCACAGCTGTCTTTAGAAGGGCATATGACGGCCGTGGCCGGAAGTAATTTTCATCAGGTTCGCCTGATTCACCAGTTGCATCCCTTTCTGGAACGGGATTCGTTACGCACGGTCATTCACGCCCTCGTCACCTCACGCCTGGACTACTGTAATGCTCTCTACATGGGGCTCCCCTTGAGGAGCACCCGGAGGCTCCAACTGGTCCAGAATGCGGCCGCGCGGGTGATGATGGGAGCGACGTGGCGCTCCCATGTGACTCCACTCCTGCGTGAGCTGCACTGGCTTCCGGTGGTCTTCCTGGTGTGCTTCAAGGTTTTGGTTACTATCTTCAAAGCGCTCCATGGCTTAGGACCAGGGTATCTTCGGGATCGCCTTCTGCCACCAGTAGCCTCTCACCGACCAGTCCGTTCCCACAGAGAGGGGCTCCTCAGGGTGCCATCAGCCAAACAGTGTCGACTGGTGGCCCCCAGGGGGAGAGCCTTCTCTGCGGGGGCACTGGCCATCTGGAACGAGCTCCCCCCTGAGATAAGGACGATACAGGACCTACGTACCTTCTGCCATGCTTTAAAAACATTCCTATTTCAAGAGGCTGGTCTGGCTTAAACCTCCCCTTTATAATGGGTTTTTAAATGTTTTATATGATTGGATTTTAAATTTTTCAGCCTAATCATTTAATTTATCTTAACTATTTTTAACTTTTGTATGTTCTGTATTTTATTTGGCTGTTCACCGCCCTGAGTCCCTTTGGGGAGTAGGGCGGTATATAAATTTGATAAAATAAATAAATAAATAAACATCTGGGGGAAGGATACTGCAAAATCTCCATTCCCTCCCCACACCTGGGGGAAGGATACTGCAAAATCCCCAATCCCACGCCAGTCTGGGGCCAGACAGAGATGGTATTTGCCGGTTCTCCAAACTATTCAAAATTTCCGCTACCAGTTCGCCAGAACTGGTCAGAACCTGCTGAATAGCACCCCTGCCCTAATTCTTCTTTTCTTTAGACTAGCCAAACCCAAATCCTGCAGCCGTTCTTTGTATGTTTTAGTCTCCAGGCCTGTGATCATCTTAGTTCCTCTTCTCCGAACTTTTTCCAAAGTCTCAAATGAACGGTTGTATGTTGAGGACTTCCTTGCTTGTTATTGATTAGGTCTACAGATCCTTGTTTCGGTGTCCTTTCGGCTTCCTCAAGGTAAGTAACATTCTTTTTGTTTTTGTCAGAAAAGATTAAGAGGGATTTTCTTAAGAACCGTTCCGTTGGCTCAGACAGGATTAAGTCAAGTACGAATTAGGACAGGGAACCAGGTCTCTGTCATGATTACTAAATCAGGAGGGAAGTGTGTTAGAAGGAATCCTTCACCTCTGTTTGCTGTAACACAGTACTGGCGCCATTGCTATTGTTCATCATTTGCTGCATGCATTTGGTATCCATATGAAAAGGCTGTTGAAACAAGCAATAGCAATAGTGCTTAGACTTATATACCGTTTCACAGTGCTTTACAGTCTTCTCTAAGCAGTTTTACAGAGTCAGTCTATTGACCCCAACAATCTGGGTTCTCATTTTACTGACCTTGGGAGGATGGAAGGCTGAGTCAACCTTGAGCCGGTCAGGATCGAACTGCTTGAGGTCAGTAAAATTAGCCTGCACCACTGCGCCACCACGGCTCCTAAGTAACTCCTAAGTAACTTAGAGAGGTGCTTTACAGCCCTCTCTAAGCAATTTTACAGAGTCGGTGTATTGCCCCCAACAATCTGGGTCCTCATTTTACCAACCTCGGAAGGAGGGAAGACTAAATCAACTTTGAACTGGTGAGAATCAAATTGCCAAATTGCAGGCAGCTGGCAATAAGCAGAAGTAGCCTGCAGTACTGCATTCTAACCACTGCACCACCACGGCAGTGTTCTTCCATGCATAAAAGATAAAGATAAAAGTTTCCCCTATCGAGTCATGTGAGACTCTAGGGGGCAGTGTTCCTCTCTGTTTCCTAGCTGAGGGAGGCAGAGTTGTCCAAAGACACTTCTGTGGTCATGTGGTCAGCATGACTATATGCCGAGGTGCACAGAACTCCATTACCTTCCCACCGAAGTGGTACCTATTTATCTACTTGCATTTGCATGCTTTTAAACTGCTAGGTGGGGAGAAACTAGGGCAAGTAACGAGAGCTCACCCCATCACATGGTGCTCAAGCCTTGAACCCGGGCTGCCATCTAACAAGCTCAGCTCCTTTAACCACTGAGCCATCACACCCCCAACATGCATTCTTGTTTGCAGTTCAAATCTGTAACTAGAGTTCTAATAATGGCAGAGTCAAACAGGAAGAAGTTTGTGTGCGAAGGTTCCCTTTCTTTTTTTCTTTCTTTTTTCTAATTTGATTTATATGCCACCCTTTCCCGGAGACCCAGGGCGGCTTACAATACATTAAGCAATAGCTTTCATACTTTTGTATATTTATACAAAGTCAGCTTATTGCCCCCACAAACTGGGTCCTCAATTTACCCACCTTAGAAAGGATGGAAGGCTGAGTCGACCTTGAGCCTGGTGAGATTCGAACTTACAGTAATTTCAGACAGCTGGTGTTAATCACAGTGCTTTTAGTCTGCTGAGCTATCCAGGCTCCTTTCACACTGATGACAATGCATAGCTATTATAGAGAGTACAGATAATCCTCGTTTAGCAACCGTAGTTGAGACCAGCATCTTGGTCATTAAGGGAAGCAGTTGCTAAGTGAAACCATGACTGTTTATGACTGTTTATCTTCCTTCAGGAAAAAGTTAAAGAGAGAAGAAAAAAGTGCAGAAAGAAATTAAAAGGGAATTTTTTAAAAAGGAGTGCCTTCCCCTTTTTTTTCAGTGCAGTAGAATGTATTTTTAAAAATTACAACCTCAGCATTTTCCTTTGCATTTCTAAAATATTTTAAGACACTTCTATAACCACAAAATCGTTCTAATTGTCAAAATCTAAAATTAGAGTTCCATTTTTTAATTTTCCGTTTCCAAGTATAAAATCCAGAAGTGGTTCCCAAAAGGAAACAAAGCTAGATAAATTTATCTAGCGGGGGGTTGGATTAGAAGACCTCCAAGACACTTACAGTATTACAGGTAGTCCTCGACTTACGACCACAACTGAACCCACCATTTCTGCTATTAAGTGAGACATTTGTTAAGTGAGCTTTGCCCCATTCTATGACTTTCTTGCTGCACTGACGGAGCAAATCACTGCAGTTGATAACTTAGTAACCCTGTTGTTAAGTGAATCCTGCTTCCCTCATTGACTTTGCTTGTTGGAAGGTCGCCAAAGCGGGATCACGTGACCTTGGGACACAGCAACAGCCATAAATAAGAACCAAATTTTTGATCCCATGAATCAATGGACTGCAATGGTCGTTACCATGAAAAATGGGATGGGCTGCTGGGGCTTCACAGCGGTTTAGAAGAATCTCTAGCTAAGATTCTGGGCAGTTTGGAAAGCATCCAAATCCCACTCCTGACTGGCCTCGCTCAACCCGCTCAGCCCCTCCCATGAGTCCCCACGTGGCCTATTTTGGATGCAGGTAAGTGCAGGGCACGCACAGAGGCTTGGGGAGGGTGAAAAACGGGCCTACCAGAAGTTCGGGAAGGCCGGAAATGGGCCTGTTCCCAGCCTCCAGAGGGCCTCTGGTGCCTGGGGAGGCCATTTTCACCCTCCCGGAGGCTCGAGGAAAACCTCTGGAGCCCAGGGGGGGGCAAAAATTCCATGTTGCAGGAGGCCGACTAGGCCACGCCCACCATGACCACGCCCACCCAGCAACCTTTAGAGCGCTCCATGGCTTAGGACCTGGGTACTTACAAGACCGTCTTCTGCCACCGGTAGCCTCCCACCGACCAGTACGCTCCCACAGAGGGGGCCTCCTCAGGGTGCCGTCGGCCAGACAATGCCGGATGGCGGTCCTCAGGGGGAGAGCATTCTCTGTGGGGGCACCTACCCTCTGGAACGAGTTGCCCCCAGAGATACGGCGGATCCCTGACCTACGCGCTTTCCGAACTGCCCTAAAGACGTTTTTGTTTCATCAAGCCGGGCTGGCCTGACCTACTCTTTTAAACTGTTTTAACTCAAATACTAAAATTACGGGTTTTAATATAGGGGTTTTAACTATGGGCCAAATTAATTTAATTGGATTTTAATACTGTTTTAAATTTTCTATTTTCTGTATTTTATTTGCTGGCTGTCCACCGCCCTGAGTCCTTCGGGAGAAGGGCGGTATATAAATATAATAAACATAACATAACATAACCGAGCAGGAAACCCCTTGCTAAAATTTTTGAAGCCCACCGCTGGACATAAGTTCCATTTTTCAGTGCTGTTGTCACTTTGAACGGTCGCTAAACAAACTGTTGTAAGTTGAGGACCACCTGTAATTCTGTTATTCTGTTAAACTCTCCTCCTACATTAAAAACAAGTCGGTTTTGTCACCTCTGCCAAATTTCGTCCCTTTTATCATCCGTCCTTCCATTATGGAAATTAGCGTGCCTTTTTCCATCCTTGCGCATATCAGATTCTCACTGATCTGGGAAGGGTTTCAAAGCAATTGTACCAAGCCTTCCAGGGAAGCATCTGCCTCGGTGCTTTCCGTGGAAAAGGCCGGCCAGATGTTGCCTCCTACTCAGTGCGAGCTTCTTTGCCCCGTTGTGCTGTATCAAACATCCCTTTGAAGCTTAGCACAGCCCTGGAACCGATGCGCAAGGAAGTTAATTTGCGATGCCTCCTGCTTCAAAAGCAGCTTTACCCCAGAAGAAGAGTTCCACTCAGACACGTTTGGCATAAAGATGAGAATGCCGGCATAAACAAACACTGGGGCTGCCTACAATTTAGAGAAACACAGAGGAGAGTTACTTGGTATCGTGAAAAAAACAAAATATATTAGACCCAGATACACGCAGTGCCGCAGAGGCAGGGCTGGGCTGCTGGGGGTTCACAGGGGTTCGGGAGAACCTCTAGCTAAAATTCTGTGCAGTTCAGAGAACCTCGAAATCCCATTCCTGGCTGGTCCAGCCCACCCCGCCCCACCCCTCCTCGGAGTCCCCACGTTACCTGTTATGGATGCAGGTAAGTGCAGGGGGTGCACAGGTGAAAAATGGGCCAACTGGAGGTTCAGGAAGGCTGGAAATGGGCCCGTTTCCAGCCTCCAGAGGGCCTCCAGAGCCTGGGGAGGCCGTTTTTACCCTCCCGAAAGCTTGAGGAAAACCTCCGGAGCCCCGGGAGGGCAAAATCTCTCTCTCTCTCTCTCTCACACACACACACACACACACACACACACATACACTCCATAGTGCAGGAGGCTGACTAGATCACGCCCACCATGGCCACGCCCACCCAGCAACCAGGAAGAGAACCCCTTGCTAAAATTTTTGAAGCCCACCCCTACACAGAGGGTTTTTGAAAATTAATATTCAGATGAAGATTTTCAGATGAATTTTCTTTTTTTGTAGGACTTATGGACAGTCATCTAGAAAAGTTTAGTTTAGTTTATTGTCATTGCACCTCGTACAAAGAAATTAAATGCCATCTTTAGTGTACTTTCTAACTATAAAAATAAAACACAAACACACATCCTTCACATTCTATGCAATTGAATTGAAAACCCCTGATATAGCATTAATATTGCACTAAATAAAGCTCATGAACAATTGGTTTTAATATATGGTAAATGCAGCAAGGCTATTATTATATGCCCAAAGATGGAAGAATATCAGCAGTCCTCGACTTACGACCACAACCGAGCCCAAAATTGATGCTGCTAAGTGAAACATGGGTTAAGTGAGTTTTCCCCAATTCATGACCTTTCTTGCCACCATTGTTAAGTGAATCACTGCAGTCATTAAGTGAGTGACACGGTTGGTAAGTGAATCTGGCTTCCCCATTGACTTTGCTTGTCAATAGGTCGCAAAAGGGGATCACATGACCCCGGGAACACTGAAACCGTCATAAATGTGAGTCGGTTGCCAAGCATCTGAATTTTGATTGCCTGACCATGGGGATGCTGCAACGGTGTGAAAAACGCTCATAAGTCACTTTTTTCAGTGTCGTCCTAACTTCGAATCATCATCAAATGAACTATTGTAAGTGAAGGCCTCTCTACCACCAATCCTTCTCTCTGTCTTTTGGAGGACAGGTGGACAAAGACTCAAAAAAAACTTTTTTGCCCAATTTTGCTAAAATTACAGGATATTCTAAATATAATACAGAAAACTGGAGTTTGGGGGGACCACCAATAATTGTGTGGATGGGCAGAGAGGCATCATGGAAATCCAGATACTAGCCCGATTAGTCAAAAATGGAGTGACAATTTGCAATTTGTTTGGCTGTTCTACTATCAATCAAGTTGAGCATCTAGTTGGCATCCGGTGGTTTTGTCTTGCTTTAGGAATCATGCCAAAGTTCTGAATAGTCTCGAAGGCAATGCAGGAGTGGGATTCAGCCACTTCAGACTAGTTCGGGCAAATCAGAGGCTAATTTTACATCTGGTTCACCGAACCGGTAGTTGCAATGATTGGCTTGCTCTTGCCCGCCCCATCCCGCCACTCCCACGCGGCTCATTTTGAATGCCAGGTAAGTGCAGCACCCATGAGGATGCTCTGGGAGGGGGAAAAAACGGGCCTCCTGGAAGTTCCGGAAATCCAGAAACAGTCCCATTTTCAGCCTCTGGAGCCTGGGGGAGGCCATTTTACCCTCCCGGAGGCTCAATGAAAGCCTCCGGAGGCCTGGGGAGGGCAAAAAAGGGCCTCCCAGAAGCCTGGAAACGAGCTCATTTCTGGCCTCTGGAAGGCCTCTGGAGCCCAAGGGAGGTTGTTTTCATCTTCCCGGAGGCTCGAGGAAAGCCTCTGGAACTTGGGGAGGGCAAAAACGCCCCCCCCGTTGTGGTGCAGAAGGCTGAGCAGGCCACGCCCACCCAGCAACTGGGCAGAGAACCAGTTGCTAAAATTTTTGAATCCCGCCTCTAAAATATGGTCCGTTATGCAAATCCCATCCCATAAATCTCACCCATCTCCATTCTTGTCCGCAGTCTATTATCAACCTCACTTTCGCATGCAGAAAACATCTGGCAAAGCTAAGCTGACAAGCTTCAGCAAATACTAAATGAATTGCCTTGGTTTGTCTGGGGGGAAGACTGGGGCTGAATTAATGAGTTGTCACTTAATTATTTAAAATATATTAAATTTTTAAAGAAAGATGACAAAGAGCGGGCGGAGAGCAGTTTGAAGGTACATTGGTTATTACAGACAGATATCGGGGTCTTTCAGAGGTTCAGCTATATCAGTCTTTCACCTGTACCATCTACTGTGGTAAATTCATAATGTAAATACCCCCGTTTCCCCCAAAATAAGACCTAACCAGAAAATAAGACCTAATGCATCTTTCGGAGCAAAAATTAATATAAAACCCAGTCTTGTTTTTTTTTTTTATTTTGATTTATATGCTGCCCTTCTCCGGAGACTCAGGGCAGTTTACAATGTGTTAAGCAATAGCCTTCATACTTTTGTATATTTATACAAAGTCAGCTTATTGCCCCCACAACTGGGTCCTCAATTTACCCACCTTAGAAAGGATGGAAGACTGAGTCGACCTTGAGCCCGGGGAGTTTCGAACTGGTGTCATTGCAGGCAGCTGGATGTTAAATGCTGCCTTTAGTAGGAGGCATTAGCCTCCTACGCCATTCAGGCTCCTTTTGGGGGAAACACGGTAGACGTTTTGGGGAAATGGTGGATAACAAAAATATCACCATGATATTTCTGGTGAATATAGGTAGTCCTTGACTTACAACCACAACTGAGCTCAACGTTTCGGTTGCTAAGCAAGACATCTGTTAGGCGAGTTTTGCCGCCATTTTACACCCTTTCTTCCACAAATGTTAAGTGAATCATTGCAATAATTAAGCCAGTAACATGGTTGCTAAGTGAATCTGGCTTCCCCATTGATTTTGCTTGTCAGATGTTCGCAAAAGGGGATCACGTGACCCCAGGACAGTCATAAGTACATGTCAGTTGCCAAGCTTTTGGATTTTGATCCTGTGACCGCAAGGATGCCGCAACGGTCATAAATATGAAAAACAGTCAGGGCGGCTGTAATTCTAAATGCTGAATGAATGATTGTAAATCAAGGACTACCTGTATATGTTTGTCTAGTCACTTTTTTGGGGGGTGGGGGGCTGGCAGATATTTCAAATGTAGCCCCCAAATAACAGAGCTTCATGTGCAGATGGCCCAGAAAGTTTAAGATTCTAGTTCACGAACTGCACTCAAGTAGAGCTAAGCATATTATGAGAATCAGCCTCGAGGCAATCTATTAACAGAACAACAGAGTTGGAAGGGACCTCGGGGGGGGGGGGGGAGGGGTCTTCTAGCCCAACCCCCTGCTCAAGCAGGAAATTCTATACTATTTCAGGCAGATGGCTATCCAATCACTTCTTAAAAACCTCCAGTATTGGGCCACCCACAACTTCTTAAGGCAAGTTGTTCCACTGATCAATTGTTCTAACCATCAGAAAATTCCTCCTTGGTTCCAGGTTGGTTTTCTCCTTGATTAGTTCTTCATATGTTTTTGCCTCCAGTCCCCTAATCATCTTTCTTGCTATTCTCTGCCCTCTTTTTAGAGCAGTGATGGCTAACCTTTTTGCCATTGTGTGCCAAAAGCGGGGGGAGCGCAGGGGTGTCACATGTGTCACACCCATAATTCAGTGCACCCCGCCCCACCGTGCATGTCCGTGCGACCCCTCCGCATTCTCCCTGCTATTGGCACACGATGGCACAGTGGGACCGGAAAGCCTGTTTTTTTGCCTACCCAGGCTCCAGAGCCTTTCTAGGAGCCTGGGGAGGGCAAAAACAGCCTTCCCCAAACCACCCACCCGGAGGCCCCCTGGAGGCTGGAAATGGCCCATTTCCCGATTTCTGGTGGGCCTGGAAGGCCCAAAAATCGCATGTGCGCTGGAGCTGAGCTAGGGCAATGCTTGCGTGCCCACAGATATGGCTCCACGTGCCACCTGTGGCACGCGTGCCATAGGTTCGCCATCACGGTTCTAGAGTCTCAACCTTTTTTTTAATATTGCGGCAACCAAATCTGGATGCAAAATTCCAAGTATGGCCTTACCAAGCCATTATAAAGTGGTACTAACATTTCCCATGATCTTGAGTCTATCCCTCTGTTAATGCAGCCTACGATTGTGTTGGGTTTCTTTGTCATTACAATATCAAAAATTGTGGTTTTTGTTTTTGGGAACGGATCCTTCCCAAAACTTAGAATTAGATTTTTTTTTAATAAAAGTTTTTTTTATTTTTTAAAACAAACACATAATACATCAATCCTTCCGTGTGTCTTCTCGGTGTTTCTTCCGTGACTTCTTCTTTTTATTACTCCTCCTATCTTCATTTCTTGATAGTTTCCATTTCTTTGTTGCGATATTTTCCCCAAATTGCAATACATTCAACATAACATTCTCTGTATTTAATTATCACAATCTTTATCTATATCTCTTTTTTTTAACCAATCATAAAATTTCCCCCATATCTTATAATGGTCCATATCCTCTCTCTTTTTAATCATCAAAGTTAATCTGTTCATTTCTGCACGGTCTAAGATTTTTTTCATTACTTCCCCTTCCCAAGAAATTTTCTCTGCTTTCCATCTTTGTGCAAATACTATCCTCGCTACCATTATTATATGTATAATCAAGTATATATTTTCTTTACTAGAATTAGAAAATTCTAAGCAGCAGTTCAGATTGAGTTGAGTAATCCTTGCTCCTATCTCTCACTCAGAAAATTTAGTATCTCTTCAGGACCTTCAGAATTAACACCTCCTAGTACAGGAGCGTAATGGGTATTAATGGTCCTTTAATTAGTTGCTCAATAAAGTCCATATGTTCCTGTCACCTCATGGTCACTAGTGAAGATAGCAGGAGCAAGGAAGTCCCTGGGAGATGAGAATTTGAGTCCTCTTCTTCAATCAGAAGTTCAAAACCTAATAAAATGAGTAAGTTTTCACGGTCAGCCTAAGAGGTGGTATTCAGCCGGTTCAGACGGATTCACCCGAACCGGTAGCGGAAATCGCAGGTGAGCCCGCCCCCACCCACCCGCCCTGGTTTATGCCATCCTATCTAGGCACGTTTTTGAGGCCGCAAAGCACATACGTGAAAGGCCAGATTCGTGTGTGGATGGGGCATGTGCGAGCAAAGCAAGCACACACGCCAGGGGTGGGTTCTACTTATCTTTACTACTGGTTTGCAATGGGGCCACGTGCATGCGCAGAAGCATTCTGATGATGTAGGGGTTGGTGGGCAGAGCCTCCCGCCAGTTTTACTTCCGGTTCTATAGAACCGGTGCGAACCGGGGGCAACCCATCACTGGCTCATGCATGCTCACTCACATTTGTGAACCAGTAGAGAAAGTAAGTGAATACCAACCCTGGTCCGCCTCAGTGTTTTTTGTTCTGAGGAGAAGAAGCAAAGGGGGTAAAATTAATACAAATATTCCACATAGAAGATTTATGGATCAAAAGCATTTCTAATTCATGTCTTCAAACCAATAGCAATAGCACTGATATATCGCCCCACAGTGCTTTACAGCACTCTCTGGGTGGTTTATAATGTCAGGGTATTGACTCCCCAACAATCGGGATCCCCATTTTACCGACCTCCGAAGGATGGGAGGCGGAGTCAACCTTGAGCCCCATCAGGATCAAATTCCGGGTTGTGGGCAGAGTTTTGCCAAACCTAACCAAGCTTCTCCCAAACACCCCTGTCACAAATACGTTCACCCACACCACCAATAGCTTACTGAGGTAAAAAATAATCAGGATAACAAAAACACAACACCAATTTGTTGACTCGTTTGTTTTGTTTTGTCCTGTAGGAAGTTAGCATGTGAATTTGGGCAAACTCTGAGGTGTTATAGAAATTAAGACTCACAAGATTTCCATGGGTGATCAGAGAGGTTTATTGCGCAGATTCAGTGCAACACAAAAAGCAAAAACACTGAATCCCGAAAGATTATGATGCAGTAACTTAAATACATACTTTTAACATCTTATGATTGGTTACATTTCTGACAGCCCATTGCAACAAACCCACCCCCCTATTTCCCTTGCTACTAATTCCTACAAGCGTACTAACGTGTATTCCCTCTTTAAGAGGAACACAGGTGTTCTTGCAAACCTTATCTAAGAACCTGCCATTAGGTCTGTGGTTGCCTCTGCTTGGCTAAGTGTGATCTTTTACTCCTGATAATGTTTCCTGAGCTTGACAGCTGAGAAAGGTTAGTTATTTCTGTGGTTTTACCTTTTGAACCCAATACTAAAGAAAGGGGTCCTTCAGAGATCATCTAGACTGACCCCGTTTTATATCATTTTTTATATCCAATTTCATTATTCTATTTTAGAAGAATAGCAAGCCACACCAGGCTGGCTTGGTGTGTTGTAGTCCATGGCATAGCCAAGAGTCAGACACAACTTAGCAACCGAACAACTAACTTTAAAAGACAGCTCTCAGGCATTTGTGCTTCCTTGTTTCCTTGTCTTGTCAACAATACGGGGCTTGTTGACAAATTGAGTGAATCCTTCTTGGAGCAATTCCTAATCTGTTTGTCTCACATCGACAACAAGCTTATCTCCTTCCCTCCCCCCTCCAAGCCACTGACGGAATTCAATTTTTTTTACTACCAGTTCTGTGGGCGTGGGTTGGTGGGTGTGGTGTGGCTTGGTGGGCATGGCAGGGGAAGGATACTGCAAAATCTCCATTCCCACTCCACTCCTGGGGAAAAGATACTGCAAAATCCCCATTCCCTCCCCACTCCTGGGGGAAAGATATTGCAAAATCCCCATCCCCACCCCACTCAGGGGCCAGCCAGAGGTGGTATTTACCGGTTCTCTGAACTACTCAAAATTTCTGCTACTGGTTCTCCAGAACCTGTCAGAACCTGCTGAATATTATCCCTGCTCCAAACCCCATCCCACTCATCCAGGATTGTGTGACGGGAAAATAGTCCCAAACTGTACCTTTTAGTTCTGCAGCAGAAGTGGCATCTCTGTGCCAAAACCCTCAGAATTACTACTAAGCAAAACACCTTGAGGCCATCAAGCTAATTGAGAATAAGCTATTCCCATCATTGGCCATTAGGTTAATGTAATGATGGATTTTAAACATAATCTAATCCAGTTAGCTGCACCTGATGATCCTATTTTCCGGTCTATCAGCTGGCAGAACCCACTGGAACTATTTTCTCTGGAAATGGATCATCAGCGCTGCATTTTGTGAGGCTAACCTGCACGGAATTATTCCAATCCAAAGGGAATTTCATGGCCGTTAAATAAATCTATGAATACAGATCAAATATGCAAATGTTGCGGTCGGCTACAGCAATCTATCACGGAGAGCTGAGATGCCAGAATTTGAAGGTTGTGTATTTATGGCAAAGCCAATAATTGTTCATTACTGGAGTTCTTATTATCTTTAATATCTTTGCTATTGACAGCCGTATACCACCATCTCTATCCTCAGCACTTTAGCAAACTTTTGTTTATTTCTCAGAGAAAACTAGGAATAAATTTAGGGACTAAGGCATAGGTAGTCCTAGATTTACAACAAGTTTATCTAGTGACTGCTCAAAATTACAGCAGAACTGAAAAGTGACTTATGACCATTTTGCACACTCGCCACCATTGTAACATCCCCATGGTCATCGGATCAAAATTTACATGCTTGGCAACTGGCATGTAATTACGACGGTTGCAATGTCCCTGGGTCATGTGATCACATTTTGCGACCTTCTGACGAGCAAAGTCAACCATCATCATCTCCTTTTAATGACCCCATAATCCCTTCCGGGGTGGAATCTGGGCAACTGAACAGAGCTGAGTGTTTACTGCCCAGATGCCCTACCTGTTACCAATGCGGAGTTATATTCAGCAGATATAGTATCAACGTGCCCAGAGAGAGAAATACCTGCCTCTACTTAGGATCGAACTCACAGCAAGCTCCACCTCTAGGCCTCCCCACCACTCTCTGACAAGCAAAGTCAATGGCGAAGCCAAATTCATTTAACAACTGGGTCACTACTGTTAGGATATGATTTGGGCCTAACAGTTGTCCAGGCAATATATGTATTCTGTGACTTTAAGTTTTAATGCTGCATCATGCTGTAATGCTGAGTCATGCTATAATTAATTGTAATTTAACAATGTATTTAAGAAGGGTACTGTAATGTATTAAGTTGATGATAAGCTGCTATCATCACGTGCGTGTGTGGGTGGATCTGCTACCATCCGGGGTTTGTGAACCAGAGTGAACCAACTACTGTTTGTTTGGTAAGAAGCTTTTTGAATTTAACCGGTAAAGACTTGGACTGTTTAGAAGACTACGAGATTGTTTATTTCCCATTATAAAGAAAACTTTTGATAACACCAGTTTGTGTGTATCTCTATCTCATTGCTCTCAGCAACGTTTCTCTGTGCACTTTACTCTGCTAGTTGTTACACAACAACAATATCCTTAACAACTACCTTTAGAATTACAGCGATTCACTTAACAATTTCTGGCTAGAAAACTTGTAAAATGGGGCAAAACTCACTTAACAGATGTCTCACTTAGCAGCAGAAATGCTGGGCTCATTTGTGGTCATGAGTACCTGTACATCTATCTTGTTCAGAAATATAAGGTGTTTCTGATATTTGTGTTACCTCCAAGCAGCGTATAGAATTGTAGTTTTTGAAAGTAATGGAAAGTGGTTAGATCTGTGATGGGGAACCTATGGCACACGTACCACAGGTGGCATGCATAGCCATATTGGTGGGCACGCGAGCTCAGCTCCAGTGCGCATGCTGGCCAGCTGATTTTCAGGCCTTCTGGGCCCACCAGAAGTAGGGAAACAGGCTGTTTCCTGCCTCCGGAGGGCCTCGGGGATGTGGGGTGGAGAAGGCTCATTTCTCTCTCTCCCCCCGGCCTCCAGAGCCTTCCTAGGAGTCTGGGGAGGGCGAAAATAAATGGGTAGACCAGTGCCTGCAAAAATACATGGGTAGACCAGTGCCTGCAAAAATACATGAGTAGACCAGTACAGCTCTGCAAGCAGTTAAAAGCCTGGTAGATCAGTACCTCTGCTAAATCCTAAAGAATTGTCACATGACCATCAAGCCACGCCCACAAAATACACCACGCGCACAGAACCGGTAGTAAAAAAATTTAGAACCCACCCCTGCATCAATCTAGACAACGCTTATATAAAAAAGGACCAGGGAACACATGATAGCAGTGTTCCAATATCTCAGGGACTTCCACAAAGAAGAGGGAGTCAAGCTATTCTCCAAAGCTCCTGAAGGAAAGACAAGAAGCAATGGATGGAAACAGATCAAGGAGAGAAGCAACCTAGAACTAAGGAGAAATTTCCTGACAGTTGGAAAAATTAATCAGTGAAATGACTTGCCTCCAGAAGTTGTGGGTGCTCCAAAACTGGAAATTTTTAAGAAGAGATTGGACAACCATTTGTCTGAAATGATATAGGTTTTGTTCTGTTGTTCCGTTATAAGTATCCTAAAAATCAGAATATCATGGCACAATGCCCATGCCAGTTTTACAAACATAGAGTTGACATGTCTTCATGCACATTATGAAGCCCAAAAGTTGGCTGTCATTCTAATTAGGTAACTGTCAGAAATATCAAGACTGAACGGTGCCTGAATCTGACAAGCTCATCTCCAAAGAGGCAGAACTAGTTCTCCTCTTTTAAATTAAATGTGTACCGTTAATTTAATGCATATGTCTTGGGATGATCGTAGGGGGGAAAAATAGGTGTGGATGTGTGTTTCTGTGTCTTCAAAGGCAGCCATTTCCCCGACATTGGCAGGGATGAAAAACAATATTAGCTCCTTTGAGAGTTCAGAATAAGCAGTTGGCTTTAATGAAAATTGGAAGACAGGAAAACAGATAATGGAATTATTGAGGTTTTGTAACTCCCATGGACCAAATTATTCCTCCTGGGTACCACGGCCCATTTCTATTTGAGAGGACTTGGCTTTTTTTTTATTATTATTATTAAAAGTTTTATAAAAGTACAAACATATAAACCCCCCCTTCCCCCCTTCAACCCCCCCGTCCCTCCCCCCCTTCAACCCCCCTCCCCCACGACTTCCCAGAGTGAAATACAGGGTTTCTCTTCTTCAACAAAAATTTTAAACCAACCATTAACCTATCCAATTTCTAGTTTACAAACACTATCAAAATCTTAACTCCAATCTAATAATAATAAAAAAATTACAACTCTAGTTCCTCTTCATTCATACGCAATTTGATGTCTTGGCTTTTTAAAAAGGACATTTCTTGACTAGGAAGAATCTATTTCTCTCAGCCAAGCATTTCCTCTGCTTTTAGAGTAGTATTGTCCAGGAAGTGATAGAGTCCTCCCCCCAAAAAATTGAGGAACCGGTTTATTAACTATGGTTTCACAGTTCTTAATTCCAGCTAGAACCTGGTTAATGGCCCATAGATTTGGCAGAACTTACCATATTTTTCGTAGTATAAGAGGCTCCAGAGTATAAGATGCACCTTAGTTTTGGGGGAGGAAAATAAGAAAAAAAATTCTGCCTCTGCCTACCAGCATCCATTGGTATCCATCTGGCTAGCGTCCTGTCAGTGTTTGAGAGATGAGGGCTGTTTGGAACAGTATTTGCTGTGTGAGCAGCAAGGAAGGAGACAGCAAGGAGTCTGGGCGTGGCTGAGCTCAACTGTTCTAAAGCTGCATGCTGTGCTGATCTCTGAAACTAAAACTGAAACTCCTCTCCTCTGCTTGTGTTTTGCTTTATACTATGTATAAAGAGAAGTTATTGAATCCTGCTGAATCAGTTACTTGTGTGTGCTTTCTGGATGTGATTGCTGCTGCAAACTCTAAGTCCTTGCAGCCATTAGCAAACAGTCTGGTCAGCTTCAGCACATTACTGCAGCCTGATTTAGCATGAGCAACTGATTGGTGGATGGATCAGCCTCCCAGAATACCCCCAATCAGCTGTTCCAGGCTGTAGGGATGACCACAGACCATCACCTCCCCCGTGCCTCACGTTTTTGGCTACATTCGGAGTATAAGACACACCCAAATTTTCAACTTCTTTAAGGGGTGTTTGTGTCTTATACTTCAAAAAATATAGTAAAGCCTTGATCTCTGAGCTCTGGCGATCACTCCAAATTGGAATTATGGAAGGGGTATTCATATTGTCCTCCCCTATCTCTCCCGGAGTCTGGCACACCTAATACCATCTGAGAAATAGTCCAGAGTTCAGGTAGTCCTCAGCTTATGACCACAACTGAGCCCAACATTTTTGTTATTAAACAAGACATTGTTAAGTGAGCTTTGCCCCCATTTTACGCTCTTTCTTGCTACAGTTGTTAAGTGAACCACTGCAGTTGTTAAGTTAGTAACACGGTTGTTAAGTGAGTCGGGCTTCCTTATTGACTTTGCTTCTCAGAAGGCTGCAAGCAGTGGTCACATGACTCCAGGACATGGCAATAAATATCATAAATATTTATTGCCAAACATTTGCCAGTTGCCAAACATTTGAATTTTGATAATGTGACCCAGAGGTTGCTGCTCGTAAGTGTGAAAATCAGTCATAAGTCCCTTTTTTCAATACCGTTGCAACTTTGAATGGTCACTAAACGAACCGTTCTAAGTTGAGTACTTGCTCAAGTTATGATTCTTCCATCAAATATAGGACGAGTAATGATGGCCTAAATATGTGATGGCGAACCTATGGCACGCGTGCCCGAAGTGGCACGCAGAGCCTTGTCGCCTGGCACGCACCGCATCGCCGGTTCCTTTTCCGGGTTTCTGGCGTGGATGCACGTATGATGATCAGCTGGCCTTTCTGCATGTGGCAGTGCTGAAAACTAGAAGATCATCTAGCTCAGTGGTCACCAACTGGTGGTCCGTGGACCACTGGTGGGCCATGAGAAAATTTTGGTGGTCCGCAGAAAAATTATTTGCACTTTTTATATTGCACTAAATCAGGGGTCCACAATGCAATGTGTGTTGTTGCAGAGTCTCCCCCTTTGGGGTTTTTTTGTGTGGGGCAGAGGGGGGCAGAAATTCCAACTTGGGGTCTGCTTCAGCCTCCTGGTGCAGGGCTTTGGCCGAAAGCTGGAGGGAAGCATCACTGGTGGCGAAGAGCCGGAGGACCTCATTCCAGTGGGACTGTCTCATGGCCTGGAACTGGCTGACCATCTCAGCCCACTGAGTCTCCAGGCACCTGTACCTGGTCTTGCACTCCTGCAGGTCTTCCCTCTGCTTGGAAAGCCTATGCTCATAGTCCTCAGTGAGGTGCTTCTGCTGAGCCTCCTTCTCGGTCAGAGGAATGGCTGGGAGTGGAGGGGTGAGTAGAGGCTGTCGAGGCACCCCTTGACGTGTGTGACATCGAATTGGCCACACCCACCCAGTCACATGACCACCTAGTCGCACCCACACAGCCAGTCATTAGGCAGATCATATTAGTGGTCCGTGGGATTTAAAATTATGAATTTAGTGGTCCCTGAGGTCCGAAAGGTTGGTGACACCTGATCTAGCTGGTCTTCCGTTTTCCTGCGTGAGCATGCACGCCAGCCAGCTGATCGTCGCGTGCTCATGCGTGTCAGAAATCCACATTACACCAATTCTCCGTGAGCTGCACTGGCTCCCTATTAGTCTCTGGGCACAATTCAAGGTGTTGGTTATTACCTTTAAAGCCCTACATGGCTCAGGGCCAGGCTATCTTCGAGACCACCTTCTACCGCATAGCTCCCAGCAACCGGTAAGATCCCACAGAGTTGGTCTCCTCCGGGTCCTGTCAGCTAAACAATGCCGGCTGGTGGGTCCGCGGGGAAGGGCCTTCTCTGTGGCTGCCCCAGCTCTCTGGAACCAGTTACCTCCTGAGATCCGGACTACCGCCACCCTATTGGCCTTCTGGAAAGCGGTGAAGACCTGGCTTTTCCAGCAGGCCTGGGGCCGTTGATCTCGCTGTTGCAATCTTGCGAGATCCGTCCATGAATGGTGTGCATGGGTTTTTAATGTTTTTAAATGTTTTTATAATGTTTTTAAATAATTTTTCTATGTTCATTGTTCGCATTATTTTTGTTGTAAGCCACCCAGAACCATGTAGGGCTTTAAAGGTAAAACTTGGGAGTTGGGTGGCATAGAAATGCGATAAATTAATTAAATTAAATTAAATTAAATTAAATTAAATTAAATTAAATTAAATTAAATTAAATTAAATTAAATTAAATTAAATTAAATTAAATTAAATTAAATTAAATTAAATTAAATTAAATTAAATTAAATTAAATTAAATTAAATTAAATTAAATTAAGAGTAGCTGGTTGAAACCGGAAGCTCAGTAGCTGGAACCAGAAGTTCATTTGGTGGGGGGGAGGTGCATGTGTCCTGGGCAGCTCCTGTTCTGGGTTGCAACCCAGACATGTATGCAAGTCCTTTTTAGTACTCAATGCCGAAAAGGCTCGCCATCACTGGCCTAAATCATGAAGGCAGTGTGTTTCTTTCTCAGTCTTATCTGGGAAGAGGAAACAGGCCTTACATCAGCTCTCCTGAAATCTATGGAGAAGTAGTACAACTACCTATATGTACTACAATGTGCTTGCTTTGCACATAACACATCTGTACCAAGATTCTACTCTTCTACTGTTCTAGGTTTATCTTATTAAACAGCTCAATTCCGATTTTTTTTCCTGTCTTCAAGATTCATGAAAAAAGTCCACTGATTCTTGTTTTTCAATGTGAACTGAATTTAGAGGATATCATGAGTGCTGGCCTAATCAAGCAAGTCCATGGCTATGTAGATCTTTGAAACTTGGTTTCTCTCATGCTAGGGAGTGTGGTGGCCTAGTGGTTATGATGCTGGGCTATTGATTGGAAGGTTGGCAGTTTAAGACCCAAGTATCACGCAACAGGGTTAGCTCCTGTTCCTTCCCTGGCTCCTTGCCCATCTAGCAATTCAAAAGCATGCAAATGCAAGTAGATAAATAGGTACCGCTTTGGTGGGAAAATAACAGGATTCTGTGCAGTTCGGCATATAGTCACATGACCACGGAAGCGTCTTCGGACAATGCTGGATCCCTCAGCTTCGAAACAGAGATGAGCATCACCCCCTAATGCACGAGTGTCAAACTTGCAGCGTCACATTGCCATCTCGTGATGTTTCATAATGTTTTCCCCATTCTTCAAACTGGGGTTGGCGCAGCCTGTGCATGATGCATCTGGCCCGTGGGCCACCAGTTTGACACCCCTGCCATAGAATCAGACACGACTGGAGAGGGGAAATCTTTATATTTCACCTTCTCTCGTGCAAAGTCCAATATATTTTCCATTCCTTCCATAACTTAGAGAAGGTTTTAAAATCCTAACCCAGGGGTCTGCAACCTTAAACATTCAAAGAGCCACAAAGGTCCTAACCAGAAGCCCCCGGTTCAATTTTGGACCACAAGTCCGGTTTCCACACCATAGAGTCTTCTCCTAGCATGGCATCCTTTTTCCTCTACCTGTCCTAACCGAAAGCCCTATCAATTGTGGAGCCAACTGGTGACAGGAAGCCACAGCAGAGGGATGAAAGAGCCACATGCGGCTCCAGAGCCGCGGGTTGCCGACCCCTGTCCTAAGCGAATGATCTATGGAGCATAATCATAACTCAGTCTCCATGTTTTAATATTGCTCATCCACGGAGCATCCTGGCAGATTTTGACCCAAACAATCTGCATGACTCCTTGCAGTTATTTGAGACGGTACGATTTGGTAGGAGCACCATCCCTTATTTTTCTGGGTAAAAATGAGCATAAATTAGCATCTCATTTACTTCAACACTCACCGGAGGATATTTTTATGTGATTGATCAAACATGTGTCTTCTCCCAGGAGGACTAAGTTAGGGGTCTTTCCAGGGACAAAATCAGAAAGCTTTAAAAGCAGCCATCTGGAGACTTAACTTAGCTTTATGACGAGAAACTGATTCTTTTATCCCATGAGTTAAATATGGGAGGGATCCAGACTGTGAGCCATTTCCAAAATCACCACCGCACCACACATAGCTCACTCAGAAAAGCCTGTCAGAGACAAGACCCTCCAGTGGCCAGTATAGCAGTATAGTTAATGCGCCAGAATGTCACACTATTGTTCCCAATGGTGCAATATTCATATATTTTTAGAGATATTTTTTTTAAAAAAACCCTTCCACAAATGGAAATGGAAGCAAAATGACACAATCTGGCACAAAGTCACAGACAGCCACACTGCAGAGTTGGGTCACAGCTGTCACTCTCCCCTTAAATATTTGCATAAGCTCCAAAAAAAATATTAATGGGAAAGTTGCATTCAGCAAAACGGAGCATATAGAGAAAGTGGCTTGCAAAACTCATGTTTTAGGACAGAGGCTCCCAACCTTTTGGGCACCAGGGACTGGTTCCATGGAGAGGAGTTTTTCCATGGAGCGGGGGTGTGGGGGTTTCACATGCGGGCTGCATCTCGCTTGTTTGCACGGCCCAGTTTCTTGCATGTCATGGATCGGGGGTTGGGGGACCCCTGTTTTAGGAAACATTAGGAAAACTTGCGATTTTCTAGATCATATATTAGTGTATTGCAGGAGTGGGCTGCTATGGGTTCGCCCAGGTTCAGGAGAACCCATAGCTAACGTTATGGCTGGTTCGGAGAATCTCCAAATCCCACCTCTGGCTGGCCCCGCCCACCCTGCACCTTATCTCCCAGGAGCCTCCATGCAGCCCATTTTGGATGCGAGGTAAGTGCAAGGCCTGCATGGAGACTCAGAGAGGGGGGAAAACAGGCCTCCAGGAAGCTCCAGAGGGTCTCTAGAACCCGGAGGAGCCAGTTTTCGCCCTCCCAGAGGCTCGAGGAAAGCTTCCAGAGCCTGGGAAAGGTGAAAACAGCCTCATCCCCCCTGCCATGGTGCAGGAGGCCTACTAGGCCACGCCCACCATGGCCATACCCACTCAGCAACCCGTTGCTGAAATTTTTGAAGCCCATTCCTGATGTATTGTATATGCTTAGTTTCATTATCTCTCTCATTGGTCATTGACAACACGGTTTGTTCTGCCCCAGCTACAGACCCCACAGAACGCAGCACACACAAAGTCCGTTCAAACCTTAGTTTACTAAAATAAAATCAGTTTTTTTTTCTTTTTTTTTTACAAACAAAGCCTGTTAATGAACTTTCTTAACAACCTGCAAGAATCCAAAGATTCTTAATCTTACTAAGGTTGATAGAAAGCCCAGAAACAATTTGCAGAGAACTAAGATCAAGGCACGAATGAGAATGAACGGTTGTTCCCTGCAAATTGCTTCTGTCAGCGTTCCTCCTTAAATAGGCTAAGGGAGTGGCCAATTAGCCCCAAGCCTTACAACCGAGGAGACCTCCTCCTGAGGAGTCACTCCTGCCTTTTGGCAGCTCTGTGCACCCGTGCATCGAGAAGAGGCTCCTTCTCTTCATCCTCTTCACTTAAGGGAGCTTCTGGAGGTTCTGAAGGCCCTGGCTGAATCCCTGCCTCTGGCACCACATCTTCTCTAGCCTCCTCATTGTCCAATTTGAGTGCCAGCTGCACAGGCTGCTAGTGCAGCACCACACCAGCCTCCTTGCTGTCCGAATTAGCCACTAGCCGCACAGGCCGCGTACAGGCCACAACATGGTTGTTCCTCTGTATTTGCTGGGGTTTTTTAAAAAAAAAAACCCAAAATATGCACAGAACAGTAGGACCTTTTAAAGCAGTATTTTACAACCCTGGCATAATTCAAATCCCAAAAGCAATTATGCAATCTAAAACATAACATATGAGATCTCGTAACAAAGCATCAGCAGCATCCATAGAAATTCAGAGGGTGCCAAAAGGACCACGCATGGGATGATGTCATCATATTGATGCCTTCCTTGCACACTTGCATGTAATAAATCATGGTATTTGCATGATGATGTCATCCTGGCACATGTCATCAATTGCCCCCGTTTGTTTCCCTCCCCCCCCCATCTCTGGCCCCAAATGATTGTTTTCAAGAAACACCTTGTAATTTTCCTTCGATCCGTCAAAAATGCAGTCAACTTTCGGCCCCGTTCAGTATTTCAACTGCAAAAGCCTTTTATTAACATCTCACTCTTTTCAAGCTATAACGCACTAAGCTATCAACTTGTCCAATTGAACAGGTTAGTCAGACTAAAAACAATTCAAGTTCAATCATTGCCTGGATTTCAAAGTATGGGTGCAGTTTATTTTCTGCATGGGTGCCGAGTCCAATTTTCTCTGCCTTTTTTTTTTCCCTTGACCTGTAAGGTGCTTTATATACTCCCATCTCATTTGTCCAAGGGAATTGATGGTATTTCATTTCTAACCAAGAGTGAAAAGTGAAGTTTCCTAGCTGATGCCACCCCAATTATATCTCTATCTTTCAGCGAGCCTCCAGGCGATGCTTTCAAAATTGATCAAGAACAGATTTATAGATGGCATTTTTGTCTTTTGTCTTGCTGTCGCTAAATCAAGCTGACATTCAACCTTGTCTCCGGCATGCTGTTAATGCAAAAATGAGGGGAGGACGAGAGAATGTTGAAGGGTTCAAAAATCAACGCATAAAAAAAGAGCTTAGCACAACAGTTTCATTCATGTACCGGGCAAAAAAAGTTGTATTTGCCAGTTGTTCTTTTATAACCCCCAAAATCTCATTTTTACCAGAGTCAGAAGATTTTTTAAAAAATCACTTTCTTGTACATTGCATGAGGAAACATATGGCCATCCCTTGATTGTGTTCGATCTTGATGGGGCTCAGGGTTGACTCAGCCTTCTGAGGTTGGTAAAATGAAGGACTTAGATGGTTGGGGGCAATAGACTGACTCTGTAAATTGCTTAGGGAGGGCTGTAAAGCACTGTGAAGCGGCATATAACCTGCAGTGGTGGGATTCAGCCAGTTTGGGTTAACCGGTAGTTATATTGCTGGTTGGCCCCGGCCCTCCCCACCAGGAGTCCCAAAGCACCCCATTTTGGCTCCCAGGTAAAGGCAGGGAGGCCTTCTAGGCCCAAAATGGGGTGTGGGGGGCTCTGCCCGTCACACCCTCTGGCCACGCCCACCATGACCACGCCCACCCAGCCAGTCATTAGGGCAGAGAACCGGTTGTTAAATTATTTGAATCCCAAGTCTAAGCATTATTGCTTTTATGTTTATATTGCAGGTGACCTGCTGAAGGGGTAGCAAATGGTTGCAGCTCTAGGACAAATTCATCTGAGCTGACCGCTTTCCAGACCATCATTCCTGCTCATAGGAACGCTGTATTTTCCCCGCTTTCATTGGGAAAGGATTAGGTGCAAGGCCTCGGGAGAGTGCAAATAGCAATTTCACTTATATTTAGAAGCACGCAGTTACCAAATGTCACTGATCATATTCTGAGGCCCAAAACAGACAATAATTAAATAGCCGATGTGCTCACAAACAGAGCAAACATCATTTAGGGGATTCGGTCAAATGCCTAATTAGAGAAGTCATTAAAATCTTGATCCCCAAAGGAACTCCAGTCCCTCAGAGAAAAATTCTATACTGATAATTTTGTCAGCCTGGAGGCAAAGATCTATCTGGCTGCATTCACATCGAGTGCCTGCCTGATGCTGCTCAGTTGTGTCAAATATTGAAATAGGCTATACTTTTTATGGCAGATGAGGTGAGATGAGGGGGTGACTCAACAGAGTCTGATCTTGCCTGGAATTTGCTGAATCTGTTATATTCTGGAGCACATTTAAGCTTCCACCAAGTTCCATCTTCTATCCCCAAACAAATGTCTCAGAAAAACTTGAAACAACAGATTGGAAATATTCCTTACTTCTTCCCAAATATTCGCTTATCAGATATATCGCTCTTCATCTACCTTTGGCCATCATGTTTAAAGTCCTTTGATAAATGTCCTTTGATACATGCATCCCCTGTCAGTACAGCCATATAAATGAACGATCATCATCCTTTGATACTAAAATCCTTGTATTACGTCTACAGTTAGTAGAGGAACAGTTTTTGGTTTTTCCTGAACTACCAGGAGTTTCATTCAGCAATTCATTTTGCCTGTCTGCTCATTGTTTTATGCAACTCAAATCAGGTGCCTCTAGACGCATACAGATGCATAAATTGTACGCTTTCGTGTGGCTTAAGCCACCAATGTCTACCTTTCAATATTCCGCATTTTTCAGTGGACTTTGTTAATCTATTATCAATCCATTAGAGAGGTAATTAGACCAAATTAAAAGTGGTTAAAGTACCAGGCTAGAAAGCAGGAGACCATGAGTTCTAGTCCCACCTTAGCCATGACAGTTGACTGGGTGACTTTGGGCCAATCACCAGGAGACTGAGAGTTCTAGTCCCGCCTTAGCCATGAAAGTTGACTGGGTGACTTTGGGCCAATCACCAGGAGACTGAGCGTTCTAGTCCCGCCTTAGTCATGAAAGTTGACTGGGTGACTTTGGGCCAATCACCAGGAGACTGAGCGTTCTAGTCCCGCGTTAGCCATGAAAGTTGACCGGGTGGACCAATCACTCTCTCTCTCTCCCTCAGTCCAACTTACCTCAAAGATTCTGGTTGTGAAGGGGAAAATAAGAGGAAGAAGGAGTATCAGTTATGTTTGCTGCCTTGAGTTATTGTAAAAATAATAAATGTGGGAATAAATAAATAAATAAATATCTTTTTTAAAAAGCAAACAAATAAGAAAATTCTTCCCCTCATTTAGGACATATCCTGGGATGTAATCAAAAAATCAAGATGGAAGCCCCCACAGTACAAATCAAAGCTGTGCTAGTATTTGATATGCAATGCACATACAAACAGTAGATCACACCATCACAGCTGATATCCTGATTTGGTGACCACACTTCTCCTGTTATTCCCAGATAATCTGCTGTGTGTATTTTGAAAGTTTTAAATACATGATATTTCCCAGGTGGGACTTGGTTGTATGACTGCTGGCTTCCTCCAAAGCTTTTTGAATGATTGACAAGACCAAATCAATATTGCCCTATACTAAAAAAAAAAGGGGGGGGGGCTTTTTTTAACCTTATCAAAACAACCTTTTCCATCAACTCTCCAGCTGATAACCGGTTTGCACATTGGCCTCAGCCATAGTTTGCTTAACCATGATTGTTCAACCGTTTAAATAGGATCTGTAAATCAGGAAGATGGGGTTCACTCTTACCTTTAAAAAACAATGTTCTGAGTCTTTTAATGGCCACATTCTGAACCATGATTTGTCTTTCAGATTGCAGCATTATCTCCTAATTGTGAACGGCTTTATAATTTAATTAGGTAAAGGAAAAGATTCCCCTCTCATAGATGTGCTAGTCGTTCCCAACTCTAGGGGGCAGTGCTCATCTCCGTTTCAAAGCCGAAGAGCCAGAGCTGTCCGAAGACATCTCCATGGTCATGTGGCCAGCATGACTAAACACCAAAGGCACATGGAACGCTGTTACCTTCCCACCAAAGGTGGTCCCTATTCTTCTACTTGCATTTTTTATGTGCTTTCGAACTGCTAGGTTGGCAGAAGCTGGGACAAGTAACGGGAGCTCACCCCGTTAAGCGGCACTAGGGATTCGAACCGCTGAACTGCTGACCTTTTGATCGACAAGCTCAGCATTTTAGCCACTGAGCCACTGCATCCCTCATAATTTAATTGGAAAGCAACCATTTTTTTAAAAAAATATTTCAGGACTTTTTATTGATATGGAACCTAAGGTAACTGTTCTCCCTTTTTGGCTACAATTCAAGAAGGTAATTCAGGCCCTTTATGGCAGTGGATCTGGACGTTTTCAGGACTACCTTCTCCCAAACATTTCTGCCTCTTGGTTAAGACCATGGAGAATAAGGTTTCTTCACTCAGGGACTGTTATCGCCAGCCTCCTTTTCAATTTCATCTCTCTTTTTTTGTAGTATCCCCTGAGATCCAACTAGATTTACACATTTACATTCTATGAAAGTCCATCAAAAAAACCTGCTTTCTTTAGAAGGTTTTATGGGGGAAACATTGGGGAGTTAATTGAAGTAGAGGTAATTTATTGATGTTGCTTCTAAATTGTATTGATGAAGAAGAAGATTCGTGGTGCAGGATTAAAATCAGAGTCCTTGGTGCTCTCTGAACTTGGCTATTTCCTTGCAGGTATTTCATTACCCAGACTAGGTAACAAGAGTGCTAATAAGGAATTAGTACGGTAGTAAGAAATTCCTTACTAGCGCCGCTGATGTTACCCAGTTTGAGTTATGAAATGCCTCAAGAAAACAACCGGCTCAAAGAGCACCAAGGACCCCTCAATTGTATTTGTATTGTGTTACTAGTGTTATTTATTATCTTATATAATTACAGATAGTATATTTTAAGATATGTTTTTAAAACGGGACTACCGTGTTTCCCCAAAAATAAGACCTAACTGGAAAATAAGCTCTAGCATGATATAAACCCTACCCCAAAAATAAGCTCCAGTTAAGTTTGTCAGCAAGATGGACACATTTAGTACTGTAAAGGTAAAGGTTCCCCTTGCACATATGTGCTAGTCGTTCTCGACTCTAGGGGGCGGTGCTCATCTCTGTTTCAAAGCCGAAGAGCCAACGCTGTCCGAAGACGTCTCCTTGGTCATGTGGTCGGCAAGTGCTGTTAACTAGCACCAGCTGCCTGCAATTACTGCAAGTTCGAATGTCACCAGGCTCAAGGTTGACTCAGCCTTCCATCCTTTTGAGGTAGGTAAAATGAGGACCCAGATTGTGGGGGCAATAAGCTGACTTTGTATAAAAAAGAACAGCACTTGGGGTGGGGTGAAAGCCCTACTAAGCAGGTATACACAAAAGTATGAAGGCTATTGCTTAACGCATTGTAAGCCGCCCTGAGTCTCCGGAGAAGGGCGGCATATAAATTGAACTAATAAATAAATAATAAATTAATAAATGACTCAATGCCAAAGATGCACAGAACGCTGTTACCTTCCCACCAAAGGCGGTCCCTATTTTTCTACTTGCATTTTTTATGTGCTTTCAAACTGCTAGGTTGGCAGAAGCTGGGGCAAGTAACGGGAGCTCACCCCGTTCCACGGCCCTAGGGATTCGAACCCCTGGAATAAAGCATAACCAGAAAATAAGCCCTAATGCATCTTTTGGAGCAAAAAAGAAATAAATAATGTAAGACCCCCATCTTATTTTTGGGGAAACATGGTAGGTGAACCTCTTGGAGTAAGCATTTATTGGAGCAACTTATAAACCTGGCAAGCAAAACTTTTAAATAAATGAAGGTCAGATGCCAGAGGAAATTGTTCCTACCTGGCCTTCCTCATCATAGTGAAAGAAAATAGCCTGAAACAAATGGAGCTGACATGATTGCTGTCACTTGTCAAGATTTTCAAAGAGCAGTTTTAACTCCTGGCCTATTGCAGAGATTGGTGACGGTGACGGCAGTGACTAATCCGAAATTGCTTGTTATCTACAAAATTCTCTTTCACACATGACACGTGATTTTATAGAACCACTGAATTTTAGACGCACAGTGTTTCTAAGACAGACTCAGCAAATAGTCTCATAGAACATCCTTAAAGATGCAATTACATTCAGGTAGACCTTGACTTATGACCAGTCGTTTAGTGACTCTTCTTAATTACAACAAACCTCCTGGGTATACCTAGGACCCAGATTCGAATTTCTAATGGTCACACATGCATACACACACACACACAGAGGTTATGTGACCACTCTTCAGGCATTCAGCAACTGGACCACGTATACAGCTTTTTGCACTGATCCACAGTCTTGCAACTACGTTTTACAACAGTTTTTCCTAAATCTGGCATTTTTTTTAAAAAAAAATTGATTTATATGCCGCCCTTCTCCAGAGACTCAGGGGCCTTACAATGTGTTAAGCAATAGCCTTCATACTTTTGTATATTTATACAAAGTCACCTTATTGCCCCCACAAACTGGGTCCTCAATTTACCCACCTTAGAAAGGATGGAAGGCTGAGACGACCTTGAGCCTGGTGAGTTTCAAATTGGTGTAACTGCGGGCAGCTGGATGTTAATTGCTGCCTTAGTAGGAGGCATTAGCATTAGTGGACCAGCATTGATCCACAGATTTCTCCCTGGACCTGGTGCCCAAAAGATTGCGGACATTGATATACAGAGTCAGCATATTGCCCCCAACAATCTGGGATCTCATCCCAAAGTGATACTCTAGCATAGGGGGCTAATGCCTCCTACTAAAGGCAGCATTTAACATCCAGCTGCCTCCAATCTCTGCGAGTTCAATCCTAGCCAGGCTCAAGGTCTACTCAGCCTTCCATCCTTTCTAAGGTGGGTAAATTGAGGACCCAGTTTGTGGGGGCAATAAGTTGACTTTGTATAAATATACAAAAGTATGAAGGCTATTGCTTAACGCATTGTAAGCCTCCCTGAGTCTCCAGAAAAGGGCGGCATATAAATCAAATTTTTTTAAAAAGTGCTTTTTCAAGAGGCAACTGTACTTTTTGGTTTTTCTGCGAAGATGTTTCACTTCTCATCCAAGAAGTGAAGAAGTTTCTTGGATGAGAAGTGAAACCTCTTCAAAGAAAAACCAGAAAGTCCAGTTCCCTCTTGGGAATAAAAATCACCTTTGGAACAACCATGACCTGGAGGACTGAGAATCTCCATAGAAATCTAGGACCTCATTTTACTGACCAGGAAGGATGGAAGTCTGAGTCAACCTTGAGCTTGTCAGAATCGAACTCCTGTCAGTCGGCAGAGTTAGCCTGCAATACTGCATTCTAACCACTCTGCTACTAGGGCTCTTTTTCAGTTTTTGGCAAAACTGGTTCCTAATAAACCACTGGTTCGCTTAACGACCAAAATGGGCATAAAATCAGACAGGTTGCATAGCTGACTATCATGAATGATGACCATGATGGGCAGGCTCCATTACAGTGATAACTTGAGGACTATCTAATATGCTAATCTTGATTCATATTAACCTTGGTTAGTTATTTTTCAGCTTAGTATGCTTTACAAACCTAACCTATTTGGTTAGGCAGGGATGAAATGCTCCTGGATCAAACCGGATGGCTTAGGTCAAGTGGTATTTTGAGTGGCTTGTGCCTCTCAAACTATTCATTTCAGCACCATGGAGAGTGACAGGGAATGCACTAAAACCCTGGAATTTGCAAAAAGAAGTTTAAATGAAATTTATTCGTTCTTATGGTGTGCTCAGAAAGACAGGAAAGGTGCATTATAATATCACCTATCAACACTTTAGTAGTTTTAAAATGTATTTTGCATCAGGGCCCAGTCATAAGTCAGGTCTTCAAACAATGTTTGCTAAAAAAAATGCAAGTAGAAAAATAGGGACCACCTTTGGTGGGAAGGTAACAGCGTTCCGTGCGCCTTTGGCATTTAGTCATGCCGCCCACATGACCACGGGGATGTCTTCAGACAGTGCTGGCTCTTTGGCTTTGAAACTAAGATGAGCACCGCCCCCTAGAGTCGGGAATGACTAGCACATATGTGCGAGGGGAACCTTTATCTTTACCTTTACCTTTACCTTATATAAATGACAAAGCAATTAAAATTAAGCATTAGGTTTTTGTAAAGCTCTTGTGCCTGAAACGAGATAAATGCTTGTAAAATGAAAAGCTCCTGAGAGGAATATTAGAGTAAGTGAGTGTTGGGTCTGCATTTTATTTCAATTTATCTTTTTTTTTTACCCTTCCTAGAAGTTGAAAGCTGCCTCTGCACAAATGTCATGCTGAGGTCCTTAATGAGGATGGAGGATTGTCCAGTGACACCCCCACCCACCCCAAAAAAAATAAGAGTGGGGTTTTTTTAAGAATTTGAATTGTGCTTTTCTTTACTTTTCAAAGTATTTTATTTTATTTCCTGCCTTTATTGTTTTTATAGATAATTCAAGGCAGTGAACATATTCAATATACCTTCCTCCTCCTATTTTCTCCCATAAAAATGACCCCGTGAATTGAGTTGGGCTGAGAGAGAGGGACTGGCCCAAGGTCACCCCATCTGGCTTTCATGCCTAAGGTGGGACTAGAACTCCCAGTCTCCTTGTGATTGGCTCAAAGTCACTCAGGCAGTTTTCATGCCTAAGGTGGGACTAGAACTCCCAGTCTCCTTGTGATTGGCTCAGAGTCACTCAGGCAGTTTTCATGCTTAAGGTGGGACTAGAACTCCCAGTCTCCTTGTGATTGGCTCAAAGTCACCCAGGCAGTTTTCATGCCTAAGGTGGGACTAGAACTCCCAGTCTCCTTGTGATTGGCTCAAAGTCACTCAGGCAGTTTTCATGCCTAAAGTGGGACTACAACTCCCAGTCTCCTTGTGATTGGCTCAAAGTCACTCAGGCAGTTTTCATGCCTAAAGTGGGACTAGAACTCACAGTCTGTCATTTTCTAGCCTGGTATCTTAACCACTAGACCAAAGTGGCTCTCCTTTATTATACTGTTACAGGCATAGAACGTCTCTTATCTGACCGTTGCCTTGGCTACAACTCTCCTCCTTTTCTTTAAAAAAGAATTTTCTCACATCCCTTACAGGAGACCTCTGGTCCAAGCGTTGACCTTTGCTTAAAAGAAACAGGAATATAAGAGACCAACCCAGATGCCTCTCCATTGTTCAACCCTAAGCTTCAAATATTCTCTTCTATCAGTATTTCTTCATTGTTTGATTTCTTTTTGTTAAGTGAAGAATGCCACATTCAGGTGTTTTCAGCAACGCTGCTTTGCTTTCAGCCCAATCCGTGCTCCTTTCAAGATCATTTGACTTTCCTGAGGCAATCTCCGTCCCACAATTCTGGGACGGTGGTAGACATGACTCACAACTCTGGCTTTGTTCTGCTCCACCTGATATGTGTTATGCCTTGGAGCCACCTTTGAAATGGACTTTGAAAGCTCACTTTGGAATCACATTTTACACTACCAAACCATCACTTACCATTTCTTTGGATCTTAACATGCTAGGAGAACCTATCACACACGTGCCCAAGGGGGCAGACAAAGCCATCTTTCTGGGCACGCCAGCTGTCGCCCAACTCACCTGCAGCTGTGCATGCACATGTGCCCCAGCTGGTGTTTGTGCCTCCGGTGCATATGCGCACAATTCCAGAAACCTAGCTGGCCTTCAGAGCTCTCCTCCGCATGCATGTGTGTTTGTACATGCACGTGTGAGTACCTGAGTGCAGCGCGTGCAAGGGTATATGTTGTGCGTATGCATGCATTGCATGCACAAAATCTGTGTGCGTGCACAGATGGTGCAATTGTGCATGCAGCATATGGGGGAGCCATGCAAAAGCCACATGCATGCACAGATGGTGCACTCAGTTGCACGTGTGGTGCACCAGGGGGTGTGAAAACCGTGTACATGTGTAGATGGTGTGGTTGCACGTCAGGGGTGGGTTCTAAAAATTTTTATTACCAGTTCTGTGGGCGTGGCTTATTTTGTGGGCATGGCTTGATGGTCATGTGACAATTCTTTAGGATTTAGCAGAGGTACTGGTCTACCAGGCTTTTAACTGCTTGCAGAACTGTACTGGTCTACCCATTTGTTTTTGGAGGCACCAGTCTACTCATTCATTTTTGGAGGCACCGGTCTACCACCACACTGCCTTTTAACACTGATCAGCTGTAGGGCGGCCCTTTGAAGCCCTACAGCAAGAGTTTAAATAGTTTTTTTCCTTCTAGCCGATCAGCTGGGACTCGGGAGGCAGCAATAGATTGGGGGTGGGACCAAATAAAAGGTAAGAATAAAAGGTAAGAATATCGTCACCACTACCGGCTCAGCCGAACAGGGCCAAACTGTGAGGAACCCACCATTGTTGTGCATGTAGTGTGCATGGGGAGAGCCACGCGTAAGCGAAGCGTGTACCTGTTTGGCACTCGGTGAGTAAAAGTTTCGCCACCACTGTGTTATATAGCCAAAACAAATAACAGGAAAAAAGAAAAAGGCAGAACACAGTTACATAATCTATGGTGATTTGTGGCACATTGTGTGAACGGCGCCTTTGCGGCTTATTTGAGAAGCCACGGATTTAAAACCACAGGTTAGCCTTTTCTTAAAAGATCTGTGCCGCTGCCAATCCGATAATATTGGGAGCTGGCTTTTTAAAATAAGTTTTAGTCCACTCTTTTCAACAGCTATGCCTTTTATGGGAAGCTTCTCAACTTGCCCTAAAGAAAATATCAAAAGCCAGTCTTTTGATGGAGCTGTCATATAGTCCACTCAATTCATTTATTTTTATTTATTTATGTCAAACATGTACAAGATAACAAACATAGGTATGAACATAAACATGAGCAAAGGAAGTAAGTTCAGATAAATAGGGACGGTAAGACAGGGACGGAAGGCACGCTGGTGCACTTATGCATGCCCCCTTTTACGGACCTCTTAGGAATAGGGTGAGGTCCATGGTAGACAGTTTGAGGTTGAAGCTTATGAGGGTTTGACGCTGTAACAATGGAGCTGGGTAGAGCATTCCAGGCGTTGATCACTCAGTTGCTAAAGTCGTATTTTCTGCAATCAAGTTAGATTCAGTAGGATTCAGAGGTGATATTCAGCCGGTTCGCCCAAACCGGTAGTGGAAATCACAGGTGGGCCTGCCCACCTACTCTGGCTCTATGCCATCCTTTTTAGGCGCATTTTTGAGGCCAGGCACATATGTGGAAGGCTCATGCGAGAGCAAAACACATGCTCGGAAGGCCGTGCACATTCATGGACAGGGCAAGTGTGAGCGTAGCGCTCATGCACGTATGCTCACATTTGTGAACCAGTAGGAAAAGTAGGTGACTACCACCCCGTATGTATATGACTTCCCTATACATACACTTTTATTAAAGTATATTATTTTTGCTCAACTGAATGCGAATTGAGAGGAACAAAATTTTGAGAGGATTTCATTTGCCTGGCTGGAATAAGAGAGTTAACAGGCCTGGTTCCCCCTTTGGAGCTCTATTCATTGAAAGAGATCAATCCTGCAAAAAGATCTTTACACTGAGAGAATTTACTCTGTTATTGAGCTGCAGATGCTCTCCTAAATCCTACACAGGGTATAAAGCGATTCATCTTCACAATCCTCTCTTTTCATTCCTGAATAACTCGATGACAGTTTTGCAATAAAGTCCTCAAAAAATACGACAGCATCCACTATTCATTTTATCTATATTAGGATTAATGGCTCCTTCATTACCATCCCACGTGGTTAAAACTGAACTTTACTTAAAGGGTTGCGTGTAATACTATGCATCATTTTAATTAATCTATTCTCTTCAAAGAACTGTGGTCTATGAGTCGGGGAGGGGGGAATGGAGGTAGTGGTCTTAATAATAATATTAACTTTATTGTCATTGTATGTATATACACAGTATACCCATACAACAAAATTCACTTAACACCCAAAGACCAGGTCCAACACACATAAATATCCCCAAACACCCACCCACCCACCACAAATTCTCCGCCCCTAAACCACCCAAACATCCACACAACAGACCAAGTAATGCTGTCCAACAATTCACTGATGGTGGCCCTTTAGTTCATTTTGAGTGCAATTATAGCTCTGGGATAAAAACTATTCAGAAGACGTGTGGTCCGAGATTTAATTGTTCTGTATCTTCTGCCAGAAGGCAACAGTCCAAAAAGATTGTAAGCAGGATGGAAAGAGTCTCTGAGAATGTTATGCAACTTCCTCAAACAGCGAGATTCGAAGATGTCATCCAGGGCTGGTAGCTGGAGCCCGATGATATTCTGGACAGTTTTAATGATTCTCTGTAGAGCTTTTTTTTCTGCTACAGAGCTGCTCCCATACCATGCAAGAATGCTGTATGTCAGGACACTCTCAGTGGTGCGGCAATAGTAGGACAGAAGTGGATGCTGAGATAGATTTATCTTCCTGAGCATTCTCAGGAAGTACAGCCTCTTCTGTGCCTTCTTCACATGTCTTCATGAAGGAGTTGCATGGACTTTGCAAAATCCTTTCTTTTTATTCCATATACAAAGGTCTATATAACAAAATAACAAGAGTTGGAAGGGACTTCAGAGGTCTTCTACTCCAACTCCAAGGCAGGAAATCCTATATCACTTCAGACAAATTCATTCCACTGATTAAATGTTGTAAGTGTCAGGAATTTTCTCCTTAGTTCTAAGTTGCTTCTCTCCTTGATTAGTTTCCACCCATTGCTTCTTGTCCTGCCCTCAGGTGCTTTAGAGAATAGCTTGACTCTCTCTTCTTTGTGGCAGCCCCGAGCTAGTGGAAGACTGCTATCATGTCACCCCCTACTGCTTCTTTTCACTAGACCAGATTTACCCAAGGATTGTCTTGCACAGATAGTGTTATGTATATAGTTTTGGCGGGAAAGTTTGAACTTAATAGCCCTCAGCTGATTGGCTGACCACCACAGCTGCAGAGTATATAAGGAGAGCTGTTAGTCGCTGGATTCTCACTCTAATAAAAAGAGCTGTTGTCACTCACTACCTGGCTTGCTGTGTCCTCAGTCACCCAACTTAACAGATAGACTCCCCAAAATAACGTGTCCTGGATTCCTGATTAGAGAAGAAGTGTTTCAAGACATCGAAGAGGTTAATTGTGCAAAAGTAGTTTGTTAGGAGACACCCGTAACCAATGTCAGCAGTTCATTTGATTTTGATGAATCTCTTCCTTGCTTAATCCAGAAGAGATGCAGCTATTTTACCTTGACCGAAAAAAGCCACACAAGAGAGCTTTGCGGTGCAACAATATGCAAAATAAAAATAGTTTCAACAGCTGACTCAGGCAGATTCCATCTCTCTTTTCTGGCATGGAAGCAAAGGTGATATTCAGCCAGTTTGGACCAATTCAAGCGAATCAGTAGCGGCGACTGAGGCCTTCCATCCTTCCAAGATCGGTAAAATGAGGACCTAGATATTGGGGGCAATATGCTGACTCCGAAACTGCTTAGAGAGGGCTCTAAAGCACCACGAAGCCGTAAATGCTATTTACTTGTTGATACTTTTTTTTTTTATTGTACGTTCTTGCGTTCACTGCCAATCTTCCTTTTGCTTTCCGCTATAAAGGGAAATAGCTGCAATTCTGTTTACTCTTCCTGTATCAAAGAACTGGCCTGACCCTTTTTGGATGGCTATCAGCATAATGTGAAACAATAAACATCTGCAGTAAAACAAAGAACACGGAGCCTGAGCATCTGCTATAAAAAGTCATACATTTTAATTGACAAGCCATACAGCAACCTCCACAGGATGGGAAGTGCTGCCTTGGGTCTCATTCTCAAGCTGGGAACAGCTTCCCTTGGCGGCAATTTCAATAAAAAAACATTCCCCCCCCCTCACTTTCCGGAAATGTAAACCAAGCTGGCAGGCTGGGCAATTATAGAAGAGGTGCAGCTTCATGTAGACATAAATAATGATCTCTTTTGATCAGGCAGTTTAGATCAAAGTAGCTTTTTCTCCCTTCCCCATCCCAGTATACTCCCACTTCCACAAGCAAAGCCATTGCGAGTATAAGGAAGAAAGTAGAGTAAGATATGGACCAAGGCTGATAAAACTCAGAGGTGGGAGGCACACGAATTAACAACCGATTCGCCCAACACCGAAAATGTGCTCACACGCCACCCGTGCATGCATGCTGCCTTCTGTGCACGCATTTTGCTCTTGCATGCGGCTTGCACGCATGCACACGGCTTTAAAAAACATGGCTAAATAGGGCAGCAAGGTGCCAGGGTGGATGGGTACACAGGTCGCAACTACCAGTTTTCCTGAACCGGTCTGAACCGGCAACAGCCCGCCACTGTAAAAACTTGAAATCTGAACTGCACTCCAAAATTAATTACAGGTAACTGTTCACCACAGTTGTTGTCATGGCCCCATCGGAGACTGGGTCCGAGGAGGAGGACGAGATAGAGCCAGGGCCGACGGAGGAAGATGATGCAGTGGTCTTTGGCCCCAGAGGAGCAGGACGAGGCAGCCCTGGGTCTCTCCGGTCTTGGAAGGGTTGCTGGCAATGGAGAGAGGGCGTAGGATGCCTGAGCGAGGAGGGGAGGAGAGGGAAAGAGTAGGCAGTGGAATAGAGGAGCGACAGAGCTCCGGAGAAGAGCAACTGCCTCTCCTGCCTGACCCTCGAGCATGGAGAATGGAGAGGAGGTGGGATCAACACAGGGTGGGCCGACAAGTCAGGAGAAGGGCGCCCCACCCCTTATCACAAGGCTCACTCGGGGAATAAAATTTAAAGAGATGCTGTGGGGAGGGGCGGTTAACGGGAGCAAGTGTTGCCTTTTTCCAGCCATACTCGTGGTTACTGACATCTTACTTTGCCTTGCCTTGCCTTGCCTAGCCTAGCCTGGCTGTGGGCAAGTATACAGTGACACAATTCTATTGCTGGTTGTGCTGTAGCCCCAGTGACCCCTCTCTGTGATGAGGACTCCCTGGGACCAAGTTTCCTGAATTGCGTCTGTTCTCAGAACTGGCTGCTTCTCTGGACTCGAACCAACCAGGAGCTGGTGAAGATGTGTGTGCATGTTTAGCTCTTGGACTTACAGTGAACTGTGGGAATCTGGGGGTGGGGGGGGAGAGGGCTGGGGAAATTGGAGAAATAAAAGGGAGTTTTATTGCTATAATAGAAGAAGAGAATTTATATTCCTTGCAGTCATCTGGTCATTAGCACTCTTTCTGAGAGTTGTTGAGGCCAAGTGGCCTCAGCAGCTCTCAGAAAGAGTGCTAATGACCAGATGACTACAAGAAATATACTATGACTGCAAATAATATACTATTTTGGGGGGTATAAGATGCTCTGGACTATAAGACGCACCTACCTTTTTTGGTGAGGAAAACAAGAAAAAGAAATCTGCCTTTGCCTCCCAGCAATTTTGCCTCCTTGCAGCAAACAGCAAATAGCCTGCTTTACTTTCATTTTCGTTTTCACATAGCTTGATTAGCACAAGAATAAAAAAATCTGCTCCCAGCAATTTACCTCCTTGCAGCAAGCAGCAGAGGCCTGCAGCAAAACAGCTGAGAGCAAAACAGCTGAGAGTTGGGAGGCCGATCCAATCAACTTGTGCTAATTAGGCTGTGCTGAAGCTGAAACGGGCTGTTTCTTCCTGCTGCTTCCTGCAAGGAGGTAAACTGCTGAGAGGCAGAGGCCAAAGGGTGGGGGCCAGTGGGTGGGCGGGGCTACATTTGGCATATAAGACGGACCTAAATTTTCACCCCCTTTTGGGGGGGTGCGTCTTATACTCTGAAAAATACAGCAAATCTTCCATTCTTTACCTTTCAAACAGAACTAAAGAAGCTTCTTGGATGAGAAGCAAAACATCTTCAAGGAAAAACAAAGAAAAACAAAGTCCAGTTGTCTTTTGAGAAAGCACCTTTGGGTCTATTTAAAATTGTTGCCTTAATCACAGCTGGATTCTGTCTAGTTCGCCCTGAGGCATCATACCTAAAGAAGAAGTGCAAATACCGTAACAAGAGAAGAATTCACATTTTGTCCTTGACTTGTCCCTTACACACTAGCTCATTTTCTATCAACTGCTGTAACTGTTATCTATTTACACTTCACACCAAGAGCCTAGTTAGTACTTCAGGCCATTTTCCAATATGCAGTTTTTTAAAAAAATAATATTTGCTTGAAGTTGTCTCAATATTGCCTAAACGTAAAAGTGCAATAATGCATAAAAATGGGTGAATGCTACCCAGAGAGCTTTTAACTATGAAATATCCAAGGCTAAGTGTCATGCAAAGAACACAATGATCTGTGGATCAGGATCACACATCCGCAAATGTACTTTGTAAACAGAAAATTCGCCTTTGTTTTCATTGAAACTTTCACTTTCTATGCAGATTGAATGGAAGCAATTTTCATGCTAATCAACTGCCCTCCGGAGTCCGTACAGATGGACTCTATTTTAATTATCACTAGTATAAACCTTTTCGGTACCCAGGTTTACAACAGAACTCTTCCAAATACACGCTTGTGTTTTTGTATGCAACTGTGGAATTACGAATGATGGTGCACAGACCGTGGGTGCCCCCACCGAATTTGTATTTTCAGATCAAAACATTTTTGCACTAAAGAAAATTGGGGCAACGTTCTCTGTATCCTTAAAATGATGCATTTATCAACTCTGTAAATAGGATAGTGGGTGAGGAGCTTATCTGTTTATCTCCAGGAAGAAGATTTCTCTTAAATGCTAGACCACACACTGTATTATTTATGTATTTATTGTACCCTCTAAAAAGAGGCATAGAAGTTAGATCTTGTGAACCTCAGAACCATTCTTTAAGGTAGAAAGAAAGAATGTGTCAGATCCAGGTGGTCGAATTTTAGAAATTTTTAAATAGAATAGAATAACAGAGTTGGAAGGGACCTTGGAGGTCTTCTAGTCCAACCCCCTGCCCAGGCAAGAAACGCTACACCACTTCAGACAAATGGTTATCCAACATCTTCTTAAAAATTTCCAGTGTTGGAGCATTCACAACTTCTGCAGGCAAGTTGTTCCACTTATTAATTGTTCTAACTGTCAGGAAATTTCTCCTTAGTTCTAAGTTGCTTCTCTCCTTGATTAGTTTCCACGCATTGCTTCTTGTCCTGCCCTCGGGTGCTTTGGAGAATAGCTTGACTCCCTCTTCTTGGTGGCAGCCCCTGAGATATTGGAACACTGCTATCATGTCTTTTCATCAGACATATCCAGTTCCTGCAACAGTTCTTCCTATGTTTTAGCCTCCAGTCCCCTAATCCTCTTTGTTGCTCTTCTCTGCACTCTTTCTAGAGTCTCAACATCTTTCTTTCTTTCTTTCTTTCTTTCTTTCTTTCTTTCTTTCTTTCTTTCTTCCCACCCTATTGTTCATTAGGCAAAACCATTCATTCATTCGTACTGCTTTTTCTTATAATTTTTTTGCTGCATAATATATAACAAAATCTAGGCAGTCTCTTATTTCTTCTTATTTCATCAAAAACTTCTCATTCGACACATCGCAGCTGTAACTTTTCTGCAGTATAGTAATCTGATTCAGCAAATATTTCCATAATATATCTACCATGGTTTTTTTTAAACTTCCACCTTGCTAAAGGGATGCCCAAACAGCCCAAATCACAAACCCAATTTCCTGTTCAAATCTCTCACTGTTATTGATGACCAAAAACAAATTCAACTACAGCATGCCCCACCCAAATTCCACCCCCAAATCCATTCAATCCATTCCATCCCCAAATCTTCGTTTCCTAAGTAATCATTAAAATGACATTTGCTTGTATCACACCTGTGCATCTTATCTTACTGCATTTTCCACTCTCCTCATTTGAGTGTTTATCCTAAGCCTCAGTCCCCCGTTCCAACAGAATTGCAGGTTTTAAACTAAGAAATGCTCTGACTCTCACACACGTGGGTGTCCAGATGCGTCCATTGGCATCCACAATTGGCACCCACAATTACACAGTACTGTCAATCCACAAAAGAAGATGACAGGAGAGATTACTAGTAGATAAAGGCAAACAGATTTCCCTAACAAGTACTGGAGATATCAAGAGGACATAACTAAACTCCAGCTAAATGAAAACCAATAAGCTTATCCATCAAGGGAAAGATAGAACGTTGAATCCTAGAATGATAGGGCTGGAAGGGATCTCAGAGGTCTTCTAGTCCAACCCTCTGTTCAAGGCAGGTGACATACCATCCTGGTCAAATGGTTGTCTAACTCTATTTTGGAAAACTTCCAGTGATGGAGCACCCTCAAGTCCAGGAGATACGGATTAATTGTTCTCAACCACAGACGGAAAGGGAACCACTGTTCATTTTAGATCCTCTTCCTTCTGCCCCACCCATGGATGGACCTCTAAAACCTGGGAGGGACAGAACAGGATGAAGAATAGTCTTGGAAAGAAAGACCATTCCCCCCCTGCACAATCATGCAAAGAAGTTGGCTGGTTTTTATCCCCGGTTTCCTCACCCAACAAGCCACCTGTACCTACCTGGAACATGGGGGAACGTCTCTTGCGTCGTTGCAGTGTGCAGCCCAGGAGCTCTGCAAAAAACTTTGCCATATACAAAGAGGGTGAGAGGCGTCTTTTGCCTGGAGGTCGTCTCAGCCCTTAGATGATCCCTCGGGAGCTCAAACGAGAGGAAGCCTCCTTATGGCCATGGTATCCAAAAGGGAGGCATCCTTTATCCAGGTTCTCTCCGCTCCAGCATTGTGCCAGGAGGAAGGTAGGTGCCCGAGCTGCAAAGGATCCCCCTCCCAACTGGACTGTTGGAAAAGCAACCTTAGCCACTCCTTTCTCCCCCTGATTAAAAACCCAGGCAGAAAGGAAAGGAATAAATCCACAGGGTTTGCCTTTCAGTTGCTGGCTTCCAAGCTTTCTTACTGAAATGTCAGGATTGCTACAGCGAAAAGGAGAGGGCCGTGAGAGGGGGAATCCAGAGGGACAACCGTTAAAGCACTTGAAAGAAACATGCGGAGGAAAGGAGGATGGGGGTAGCAGGTGGAAGGGGAGGAGGAGGAAGAAGAAGAGGAGGAGAAGGAGGAGGAAGAAGAGGAGGAGGGGGAGGAGGAGAGGAGGAGGAAGGGGAGGAGGAGAGGAGGAGGAGGGGAGGGGAGAAGGAGAAGGGAGGGGAGAAGGAGGAAGAACAGGAGGGGGAGAGGAGGAGGAGGAGGAGGAGGAGGAGGAGGAGGAGGAGGAGAAGAAGAAGAAGAAGAAGAAGAAGAAGAAGAAGAAGAAGAAGAAGAAGAAGAAGAAGAAGAAGAAGAAGAAGAAGAAGAAGAAGAAGAAACAGCTACAGCTACAGCAACATGCAAACTCTTGTCTTGCTGGGTGATTTTGCAGAGATACTGAAAGGGGAAATCCTATGGGTAGCAATGCTGCTTGCCTCAAGAAGGAAAGTTACACCAGCAGCTGCTGCCTGTCAAAGCAAAATCTACAGATTTCCATTTGGAGGTGCCTCATGGCAGGGAGTGGCCAAACCCCTAGGAAGGGTGAAAGAAACACCTGAAGCAGTCGATTTCAGGAATGGATCTCGGATCAGGGATGCCCAGCAGTCAAGGGGTCCAAAAAGCCATAATCATAGCTGTAATGTATATCTAGTATTGTGTGGGTCAGAAGGAGGGCTGAGAAAATATCTACAGATCCCTCACATTCTGGACATAAACTCCTATATAAACTCCTCCCCTTGGGATGGTGCTGTAGGACCCTGCATGCCAAAACAACTAGACACGGACATTTTTTCCCTTTGGGCCATCACTGTGCTGAACACCTAATCCTCGGCTATAGTATTATTATGATCCTTTCCATCTTCTTTACTTCCCCCTCTTATTGGTATCATTATTATGATTGTTGTTACTCTGTTGCTTTGTATGTACATTGAGAGTTTATGCACTGGAGACAAACTCCTTGTGTGCCCAATCACACTTGGCCGATAAAGAATTCTATTCTATTCTATTCTATTCTATTCTATTCTATTCTATTCTATTCTATTCTATTCTACTCTATTCTACTCTACCCTACCCTACCCTACCCTACCCTACCCTACCCTACCCTACTCTACTCTACTCTACTCCACTCCACTCCACTCCACTCCATTCCACTCCATTCCGTTCTATGAGTGGTGGCATAGTGGTTAGAATGCAGTATTGCAGATTAATTTTGCATTCCCACTGCCAGTTCGATCTTGATCAGCTCAAGGTTGACTCAGCCTGACTCTGTAAACTCTTTAGAGAGGACTGTAAAGCACTATGAAGAGTCTGAATCTAAGTGCTCTATTCTATTCTATTCTATTCTATTCTATTCTATTCTATTCTATTCTATTCTATTCTATTCTATTCTATTCTATTCTATTCTATTCTATTCTGATCAAAGAGATCAAAGCCCTGTCCCATTAGGGCACATGAAAAAATGGGTGGAGCTTCATTTGCATTACTATGGCTACCATCTTCATTTTTTTTTTTTTTTGACCTTCCAAAGACGCCTCTCCAAGGCGTCTTTGCAGTTTGCTGCTTTATTTGGTTTTCTATTATTTGCTGCCCAGCGAGTTATGGAAAGGACACCTGTGAGTTTTTTTCCACCTTGTGTACAGAAATAACTATGCTGCTTATGCATCCTGATGATGGACGGCTATTAAGTCTTTCATTTCATCTATTTATTTCATTTATTTTTCATTTCCATTGTATCTAAAGGGCTTGTTTTATTCCCATTTAAAAGCACCTGCGAGGAAGGTTGCAGCACCATGGCTGTCAAAACAGCAAGTTGAATTTGAATACTCCAGCCTCCTCGCTCAGTTAAGAGCTAAACCGCAATGGCTCTCAGTAGGATGCCTACTCAGTATGTAGTAGAACTGAACTGGTCTCTCCACACGTCATCCTTAGTGAAGCGTGCAAACCAGCGTCTGCCTTTCCTGCGTCATCTTTTTCCTTCTACCCTGGCGACTTTTTACAGAGGCACGGTTGAAAGTGTTTCAACAAACTGCATCACTGTCTGGTTTGGTGGTGGCAGCATGTCAGATAGAAAGTCCATATGGAGAGTGGTGAGGACAGCCAAGGAGATCATTCCCTTCCTGGTATTCAGAATTCTGCTTATAAGTGCTATGTGCTTAGAGCTCAAAGCATGGTTAGAGATCCCACATACCCACTTTACAGTCTGTTTCTGCTGCTCCCCTCTTAGGGGGAGGTTTCGAAGTATTTCTAGCAAGACTACAAGATTCTATAACAGCTTAGTTCTCTTATGCCATCCGTCTGGTAAACTCGTAAGATTCGTTTTTCTCGCCGTGTACATGTATACATCCAAACTAGACTGTGTTGTTTCCCCATGTCATATAATATATGTGGGTAATATACATAATTTAGAATTTATTTATTTATTTAGTCATGTTTATGTAGTGTATGTTAGAGGTGGAGACCCTCTGAGAGCTGCATGCAACAAAATTTCATTTTAATGTATGCCGATTGGTGTACATTCAAAGTGACAATAAAGTTAGTCTATAGTCTAAAGTTCAAAACAAGAACATATTACTCTTCTGTAATATTAGAAAGAACCCAATTACTGAACAAGGATAAAATTGAATGCTCCTGGTTATTTGGGCCTGACATATAGGAGCAGCTGGCCAGACTTGAGAGTAATGACAATTCCCACAGCACATACCACCCACAGCCACATTTGCATAAAGAGGAGGAGTCTATATACACACTTTTTAGACAAATGAGTAGTAAATTTAAATCAGCGGACTTACCGTATTTTTCGGAGTGTAAGAGGCACCTTTTTCCCCCCTAAAAGGGGGTGAAAATTTAGGTGTGTCTTATACACCGAATGTAGCCCTGCCCCCCCATTGGCCCCCACACTTTGGCCTCTGCCTCCCAGCAGTTTACCTCCTTGCAGCAAGCAGCAAGAAGAAACAGCTCGTTTCAGCTTCAACACAGCCTAATTAGCACAAGTTGATTGGATCGGCCTCCCGACTCGCAGCTGTTTTGCGCGGGCCTCTGCTGCTTGCTGCAAGGAGGTAAATTGCTGGAGCAGATTTTTTTTTTCCTTGTGCTTATCAAGCAATGCTGAAAACGAAAATGAAAGTGAAGCAGACTGTTTGCTGTTTGCTGCAAAGAGGCAAAATTGCTGGGAGGCAGAGGCGGGTTTCTTTTTCTTGTTTTCCTCACCAAAAAAAGGTAGGTGTGTCTTATAGTCCAGTGCGTCTTATACTCCGAAAAATACGGTAACTATGCCTGAGGAAGCCTTCTACTACTCCAATACAAATATCTGTGAGGATAATAATATCCCCAAGCTCCGAAGTAATGTTCATTTTCTAATTTTCTCGAACACCAGAATGTTGATTTTGATCGTACTTTACAGCTTGAAAGCACTTTATGGGTACTAAGTAATTAAACCTTTTCTTCCCATCTTTGGAAAGTAGGTAACGTGTGTTGAAAGGAATACGCTGAAGTGTTCTGACACTTTGATAGTTTCTAAATTAACTACTCAGGGAAGGGCCCTGAAAACCTGAACTGATGCTGCTAAAAATGACAGGGGATAATTCAGTGTGCGGGGGTGGGGTGGGGAGTGAAATCCGCAGATATAAGTCTTATAATTCTTTGAGAAATTATAATATTCCTGAGATAAGCAAGGAATTTTGCCCACATACTTTCCCATTCGAAAACCTTGGCGGAAAGAAGGAATGAATTTTAAAAATGCAGGACAGATTTCACAGAAAATCTTGAAAAAGGATCAATTAGGCATTATTATTTATTGATTGATTGATTCGATTTATATGCCGCCCTTCTCAGGAGACTCAGGGCGGTTTATAATGCTTTAAGCAATAGCCTTCATACTTTTGTATATGCCTGCTTAGTAGGGCTTTTGCCCCCACCCCCCTAAGCGGTGTTCTTTTTTATACAAAGTCAGCTTATTGCCCCCTCAATACGGGTCTTCATTAAAGACTTGATGGCTTGCTAGAGAAACAAAATTAATGAGTGCTATGGGGAAGACGACTGATGTTCTGCAATATGATTTTTTAAAATATATAATAAGGAAAACCCTAATCAAACGAATTGCTTTCCTTTACGGTTGGAGCTGCTGACAGATTTTAATTCCTTTTTTTAAAAAAAGTTGATTAATTGCCCTCTCCTGAATACATTTTTCTTATCCTCAAAACCTCAGCAAAGATATTGAGATCCTTCCTCACAAACAATCTACCCATTCAATGTCACAGGGATGAAACAATTTAAATATTTCTCTCTTGCTTTTCAGAACTGAGTGTACCTCTAGTTATTGTCACTCCCAATAATTGACAGAAGAAGAATATATTCATGATCCAAATATCAAGTCGTAATCTAGAAAGCCCCCAATCTCTGCGTTAGGAAACAGTCTGAAAAATTGATTCCATGCTGGGAGATTGGAATGAATTTGTGGAATTTTACTTTTAATTCTCAGTTGAACCTGTCCTGAATAAGCCTATTATATAATGAGACAGGATTGTAGCTTACATTTACCTAGCACTCAAAGGAGACAATCAAAAAGCCCAGAAGGAAAGAAAAAGGGCCAAAACCAGTGGTGGGATTCAAATAATTTAAAACCAGTTCTCTGCCTTAATGATTTCTTCCAACAACCAGTTTGCCAACTGTTCAGAAAGTTAACAACCAGTTCTCTCGAAGTGGTGCAAACTGGCTGAATCCCACCACTGGCCAAAACACTTCCTCACCAGCAATTGACATCCATATGAGCAGAGATTAACACAAAAGATTAATACTAGACCAACAATCAAGTAAAAAATACTCCACACACATTCAAGTAACTACTAATGCAGACACACAAGCTAATAATAAGGTAAAGGTAAAGGTTCCCCTCGCACATATGTGCTAGTCATTCCCAACTCTGGGGGGCAGTGCTCATCTCCGTTTCAAAGCCGAAGAGCCAGCACTATCCGAAGACATCTCCGTGGTCATGTGGCTGGCATGACTAAACGCCAAAGGTACACGGAACGCTGTAATCTTCCCACCAAAAGTGGTCCCTATTTTTCCACTTGCATTTTTTACGTGCTTTCGAACTGCTAGGTTGGCAGAAGCTGGGATATGTAACGAGAGCTCACCCTGTTATGCGGCACTAGGGATTCGAACTGCCGACCTTTTGATCGACAAGCTCAGTGTCTTAGCCACTGAGCCACCGCATCCCTCACAAGCTAATAGTAAATAACAACCTAATCAAGAACCACCAACGGGTGCTATGCCATCCTATTCAGCCATGCTTTCTAAGCCAAGTGCATGCGTGCAAGTCGTGCGCAGGAGCAAAGCGGCGCACACTCACATTTTCAGTGTGCAGCGAACTGGTGGGAAAATTATGTGAAACCCACCTCTGACCACCAAGATCACTTCCACCAACACTGCCAGGGCAGGCCACTACCGGTAGTATATAAAAATAAGAGCAAACCTCATACCTTTCTAACACTGATGATATTACCTAGTTGGGTAATGAGACGTCGGCAAGAAAACAACCATGCTTAGAGAGCACCAAGGACTCTTTATTTCAACTCTGACCTACAAATACTCTCTTCTATCAGTATCTATTCTGTAAAGAAGAATCTGATGTAAAACAAACTGTGCCTTCATCAATTACAGCATGATTATCAGAAAGGTGCGTTTAGCACCTAGGGATGGGAAGTCTGATTTGCTCTCTATAGAAAGTATCTTAGTTGTACAGTTGTTAGAATGTAGTTTTGCAGGCTAACCCTGTCCACAGTCTGGAGTTCGAACCTAACAGGTTGACTCAGCCTTCCATCCTTCCGAGGTCAGTAAAATGAGGACCTAGATTGTTGGAGGCAATCTACTAACATGGTAAACCTCCCAGAGAGTGTTGTTAAAACACAATGAGGCAGTATACCGTGTTTCCCCGAAAATAAGAGCCTATCTTATATTTTTTTTGAACCCTGAAATAAGCACTTGGCCTTATTTTCGGGGAGGTCTTATTATTTGGGGCGCATGGAACAAGATGGAGCTCCTTTTGCCATCTTACCTGATTTCCAGCTCTGCGTTTTCAGAGGGAGGCTTATTTTAGCGCATGCCCTCAAAAGCCTGATTGGGTTTATTATCAGGGAATGTCTTATTTTGGGGGGAAACAGGGTATAAGTTTAAGTGCTATTGCTATTGGTTTGAAGACATGAATTAGAAATGCTTTTAATCCATGAATCTTCTATGTAGAATATTTGTATTAATGTTTCCCCCTTTACTTCTCATCAGAACAAAAACATCGAGGCTGACCATGAAATACTTACTCATGTTGTTAGCAGAGGTGGTATTCAGCCAGTTCAGACCAGTTCAGGCAAACTGGTAGCGCCGACGATCAGCTGGTCCCGCCCACCCGACCCCACCCTATCCTGTCCTTTATTTGCTTCTTTGTGGCTCAGCTGATTCACGCAGCACAGCTGATTTCCACGCCTCCGCTGATCTACTTATCGGGGCTGCCTTAGAAGGTAAGCAGCTGAGCTTCAAAGTGCTGTATTTTGAACGCTGTGTGCAAGTGTGTTAGGCACGTGCGCTCACAAAACACACACTCTCCAAACTGGTTGTTAAAGATTTGAATTCTCATCTCTCAGGGACTTCCTATTTCTACTTCTATTGCTATTGCTATTTATTTTTTATTTATTTTTATTTTTAATTTGATTTATATGCCGCCCTTCTCCGGAGACTCAGGGCGGCTTACAATGCGTTAAGCAATAGCCTTCATACTTTTGTATATTTATACAAAGTCTGCTTATTGCCCCCACAAACTGGGTCCTCAATTTACCCACCTTAGAAAGGATGGAATGCTGAGTCGACCTTGAGCCTGGCTAGGATTGAACTCACAGAAATTACAGGCAGCTGGTGTTAATTGCTGCCTTTAGTAGGAGGCATTAGCCCCCTACGCTACACAGGCTCGGCTGTATTCGTTGAGCAAAGCAGCAAAGAGTTATTTTAAGAGAGTGACTGTTGCTTACCGTATTTTTCGGAGTATACGACGCTCTGGACTATAAGACGCACCTACCTTTTTTGGTGAGGAAAACAAGAAAAAGAAATCTGCCTCTGCCTCCCAGCAATTTTGCCTCGTTGCAGCAAACAGCAAAAAAAAAAGGGCTTTGAAGCTGTAAAGTACCATCAAATCTGGTGTTGGAGAAAATTAGAGAATGAACATTACTTCGGAGCTTGGGGATATTATTATCCTCACAAATATTTGCATTGGAGGCCTCCTCAGGCATAGTTACCGTATATTTTTTCGGAGCAAAGGACGCACCGGAGTATAAGACACACCTACCTTTTTTTGGTGAGGAAAACAAGAAAAAGAAATCTGCCTCTGCCTCCCAGCAATTTTGCCTCATTGCAGCAAACAGCAAACAGAAAATGCTTTACTTTCATTTTTGTTTTCAGCATAGCTTGATTAGCACAAGGAAAAAAAAAATCTGCTCCAGCAATTTACCTTCTTGCAGCAAGGAGCAGAGGCCTGCGCAAAACAGCTGAGAGTCGGGAGGCCGATCCAATCAACTTGTGCTAATTAAGCTGCGTTGAAGCTGAAACGAGCTGTTTCTTCTTGCTGCTTGCTGCAAGGAGGTAAACTGCTGGGAGGCAGTGCCCAGAGGGTGGGGGCCAGTGGGTGGGCAGGGCTACATTCGGTGTATAAGACGCACCTAAATTTTCACCCCCTTTTATGGGGGAAAAAGGTACGTCTTATACTCCAAAAAATACAGTATTTATTCCCTAACTTTCTGGAAAATCAAGGAAAATTACTGAAGAGAAGAGACTCCAACACAAAGATAAGGAGAAGGAGAAGTTCTTGTGCCTGTGAAACTCCAATCCTAAATTCTCTCCAACCAACTGGCTTCACCCTCCAAAGGGGAATGAAGAATTTCGGGAAGCTTCAGATGAGTAACATATTTACTGAAGAGTTAGAAGTCATATAAAAGAACTTGTAACACAAGAACCAGATACTGTAAATGAGATACTTTTCAGCAGTTGTGAGCTTTCCAAAATTAGCAGGGGGAATGATTGATCAGAAACAGAACCTTTATGAGATGTGAGCCTTCAGGATAGTAAGGCAGTCCTCGACATACGACCCCTGTTGAGCTTTCGGTTATTAAGTGAGACATTTGTTAAGTGACTTTCGCCCCATTTTACGATCTTTCTTGCTTCAATTGTTTAGGGAATCACTGCAGTTGACAAGTCAGTAACTGTTCTGTCCCCACCCCCAGGAATACACCCTAACGGACAGTCGGAGGTTAAAATAAGCTGGCAGGCAACCAAGTAGTCTGATAAGGAGCTTGACAGCAATCCCAGCAGCTGCGTGCCAAAACCTTTATTATCGTAACAGAAAAATACACACCACAAAATGTCCAGAAATAGAAGCTGAGATGCAGGAAGATCTGAAGCTGGGATGCAAGAATATCTGTTTTTGTTCGTCACAAAGGTGTAGGCTGACTCACTCTCTTTTATAGGCTGTGGGGTGTGGTCCAGTGAGTCAACTAATCACGAGCATGCTGTGCCTTCTGTTGGGCACGTTTCTCCCTGCGTCGCTGGTGAGGATCCAGCCAGCACTTATCTCCCTCGTCGCTGTCCACCTGTGGCTGCGGGGATGTGCTTGGCTCTGGGCTTATCTCTTGCCTTCGGTGTCCTCCAGGGGCATTGCCAGAGAGGAGGGTCCTGGAGAGGGTGGTCTTGCCAATTCCTCCCTTTCACTCTCGGAGTCCTCTCCTGACGATGACACAGGCTCAGGCAACGGAGCCACAACAGTAACCCGGTTGTTAAGTGAATCTGGCTTCCCCGTTGCCTTGGCAACAAGCAAAAGGTGACCCGATTAGTTCAGAGAAGCATCTAGGATTTGCATTTCCTCTTTTGCCTGTAGAGCCAGCTATGACCCTTGCATGACCCCCATAAGAATCTGACAACAACGAATAGAATATTAAAGTCACAAAAGGGATCACGTGAACCTGGGAGACAGCAATGGTCGTAATTAGGAACCAGTTGCTCAAGCATCTCAGTTTTGATCACATGATCATAGGGATGCTGGAAAGGTTGTAACTGTGAACAAGAGTCAAAAGCAGGAGTGAAATGCTCCCGGTTCAGACCGGATCACCTGATCTGGTAGCAATGGCGGTGGGTGGTTCGGAGAACCGGTAGCAAAAATCCCTGCATCCGGTAGTAACAAATTTTACATTTCACTCCTGGTCAAAAGTCACTTTTTTCAGTGTCGTTGCAACTTTGAACAGTCACTAAACAAACTGTTGTAAGTCAAGGACTACCTGTACACTAAATTATCAAGACACTGTGCCTTGCTAGGTTATAGGACAATGAGTAGTCGGCGGCCAATCGCAACGCCGTAGACTCATGCTTCAATCTTGCAAGATAGCACTGTTTTTTATTGGCTGACCTTCACGGTCCAATAAAATCTCATTAGGCAACATGGATGGAAGGAAAGGAAATGTTATCAGCCGTGTGCAAGTGTCATAAATCCCTCCCCCCTGTTGAAAACAGAAGGCTTTGGAGTATTAAAATATGGCTTTAAAACATTTTACTGTTGCTATTTTAAGTCTACTTTTATTCTTTCTTTCTTTCCATGCGTTTCTGAGGAAGCCTCTTGAAATTCCATCAGGATACACGAACAATGCCATGCTTAAATTCTCAGGTCATTCAGGTCTTGGTCTATAATGATCTTGCTTGCAATGTTGGAATATGCCAAAGTTCGTGAAGAAATGGCGAAGATATAAATAGTGAATTTACTTCCTAAACCACCCTAAACTTCAAATCCAGCAAAAGAAAGGCCAAATATAATCTCACCAGGCTCAAGGTTGACTCAGCCTTCCATCCTTCCGAGGTAGGTAAAATGAGGACCTGGATTGTGGGGGCAATAAGCTGACTTTGTATAAAAAAGAACACAGCTTGTGGGGGGGGGGCAAAAGCCCTACTAAGCAGATATATACAAAAGTATGAAGGCTATTGCTTAACGCATTGTAAACCGCCCTGAGTCTCCGGAGAAGGGCTGCATATAAATTGAACCAATATAATAATATATGTTGTTGTTAGTTGCAAAGGCTTGTCCGACCCATCACGACCCCATGGAAAACTTTCCTCCAGGCCTTCCTGTCCTCTACCATCCACCGGAGACCATTTAAGCTCACCCCGACTGTTTCAGTGACTCCATCCAGCCACCTCGTTCTCTATCGTCCCCTTCTTCTTTTGCTCTATAATCGTTCCCAGCATTAGGCTCTTCTCCAGTAAGTCCATCCTTCTCATTAGGTGGCCAAAGAATTTGAGTTTCATCTTCAGGATCTGGCCTTCTAAAGAGCAGTCAGGGTAGATCTCCTCTAGGACTGACTGATTGGATCGCCTTGCAGTCCAAGGGACTCGCAGGAGCCTTCTCCAGCACCAGAGTTCAAAGGCCTCAATTCTTTTGACGCTCAGCCTTCCTTATGGTCCAACTTTCACAGCCATACATTGCAACTGAGAAAACCATAGCCTTGACTATACACACTTTTGCATACTGCTTGCGTGGCCCAGTTGCAACTAGGCCAGGGGCCGGTAGCAGGCTGTGGGCCAGGTGTTGGGGACCCCTGATCTACAGCATAGATGGATCATATTTTTGTAGGGGGCGGGGTGGCTTCAGAGACTGTCCTGTGGGAAGAAATATCCATTGGTTCAGTTCCAAGCCAGAAGAAAGACAATGGAAACATGGAGGCTGATTGGAAAGATGGTTTAATGATGAAGCAGAACCACATTTGTGGTTCTGGTGCAACTGACCATATGGAGTTGAGAGTGGGGAGTATTAATACCTTCTCTGGAGCTTTGCACTTGAGCTTCCTGTTCCTGTGCAAGAATATATATTCTATTGACTCCCATGGGGCCATGTACAAATCCTAGGAGTTTGTCTGAGCTAAGTTTGGTTGAAGTTTGGCTGATGCAATGAAGGGGCTTCTTGGGCAATTCCTATTGTGGCTGATGGCTATCCCTACCTTTGTTCAGATCTTGCTGCGGGGAATTTTTGCCTATGAATAGAGCTACCTAGATCTCAATAAGCTCTTCATCTCTTAAGTGCTGACATCTGCTAAGAGCTATTAAGGAAAGTGGGGGCTGCTTTTCAAAAGCATATTTCTCGATTTCTCATCCAGGGAAATATAATATACTTTTCTAATATTTCTCAAAATGTTTCATTCTTCTAAGAGAGGAGTGGGTGCTAACTTTTTACAGTACAAAGAGAGGTTGTTGACTTCATGGATTAGGCAACACCATATATTTGGCAGAGACATCACCTTGCCAACAAAAGTGCCTATAGTCAAGGCTATGATTGCACCAGCCCAGAGCAGTCCAAACTTCACCTGGGAGCTCAGATAAGCAACAAACAAGAGGTTGACCAGATTAGTTCAGACAAGCACCTAGGATCTGCATTTCCTCTTTTGCCCACCATGTTTCCCCGAAAATAAGACCCTGTCTTATATTTTTTTGAACCCTGAAAAAAGAGCTTGGCCTTATTGCCATGCACTCAAAAACCCGATTGGGCTTATCATCAGGGGATGTCTTATTTTGGGGAAAACAGGGTATAGAGCCAGCTATGACCCCTACATGACCCCATAGGAATCTGACAACAACCAATAGGATATTAAAGGACATATTCTTGCACAGGAACAGGAAGCTCAAATACAAAGCCCAAAGAAGATATAAAAACCCACCCACTCTCAACTCCATTTGATCAGCTGCACCAGAACTATTTAGCCACATTTTCTAAGCTGTGCGCATCACATTTTCGTTGCACAGCAGTGTTGTGGTCCTCCAGCAGCCTGTGGAGCTGGCAGTGGAGTCGGACAGTGAGGAGGCTGAGGAAGAACAGGGGACAGTCCTGGAGGCTGGGAAATGCCCGGATGAGGGCTCTGCATCAGAGGCAGAGATGGGACCAGGGCAATTGGGGAGTGATGTGCAGAATCTGGAGCTTCCAGAGGCTGAAAGTAGAGAGGCAGAGGAATAGGAGGAGCCTGTTCCTAATGCACATATGAGAAGAGTTGCCAAAAGGCAAGAGCAGCTAAAGCAAAGAGGACAACTCGGGAGTAGGGCCAAGAGATGATTGGCCCCTCCCATAAGGCTTAAAAGACCAGCAATGGCTCTTGGACTCTTTGTCGGAAAACAACGTTGATAGTCTTGCTGCACTTATCTCTTGTCGGTGTCTTCTGCTTCTGAACTTTTGCCAAGAGAAGCCTTTGGCAGTTTGCCTAATTATACCAAGGTTGGTGATCAGACTGAAGAATTTGTGTAATGAAGAATTTGTTTTGATTTAGTTTGGACTACGCTGAGAATGAGTTAATTCTCAGCTGTTCTAATAAAGTCTGTTTGTTCTGGAACGGTTTGCATCGCCTACTACCTACTTGGGCCTGGGTCACAACAGGGAAACCGGTGGTAAAAATATGTGAAACCATGTCTGGGCAGAAGATAATAGTTTCCAAATTTGTCTTGGGCTTCTCCTGAATTTGAAAGAGGAGCAAAACCAGAGGAAAAAACGACTGAAGATATTCGACTATATTCTGCTGGCCAACCTATGGCTCTTTTCAAAGCGGTGAGGAGATGGAGATTTTAACAGTAAGCTCTCCATGCTAAGTACATTAAATCATTCAGTCCCTTACACCGTGGCACATGATGGAAGATTTACGTCCTATGAATAAAATATGTTTTCAGAGGTCCTCGGAGATCCATTTAAAAGAAGGATTTTTTTAAAAAAAACTCCTTTTTTGTGCAATGCTAATTTTAAATGGAAATCTAAATAAGCACTTTCCTATCACATGCATACAGAGTGTAGTCAAATTAGAACTTCATAATTGATCTCCCTAAAAACATATCACAGAATACAAAAACTGGAGGAGCCAATTTTCCCTCTTCTTAACCTCCTTCCTGCCTTCAAGAAATGAAATTTAAATACTAGGAGTGCTTAAAAGGGATACTTTGCTTTCAGATAGTTTAGACAGCTTGCTACATTAAGTACTAATTGAAGATAGTTAGACCTAATTTCTACTTTCTCTATTGCACCCATAAGGAGCCTTGCTATTTCTCTTTTCCTTTGATATTAAATGAGCTTCAGTTTCTGAAATCTTCATGGTCTGAAATTGGTACAATTCAGTTAATGGTTTATTTTGTATTTCTGGTTCTTTTTTTTTTCTTTTTTTCTTTTTTGGTTCTTTCTTTTGTTCTTTTCTTTTCTTTTTCTTTTTCTTTTTGCATTCGTTTCTTCCTCTTTCTCTCAGCAAAGCCAAAATGCCAAGGTCTGCTCAGTAGCTGCTAGGAAAAGAAAACAAGCTATTGTTACTAGTCTGCCAATTATTGTTAATCCAGTTTATTCTTTTTTTTAAAAAAATTAATTTATATGCCGCCCTTCTCCGGAGACTCAGGGCGGCTTACAATATGTTAAGCAATAGCCTTCATACTTTTGTATATACCTGCTTAGTAGGGCTTTCCCCCACCCCCCCCCAAGCAGTGTGTGTATATGTGTGTGTGTGTGTATGTGTATGTGTGTGTGTGTTTTCTGAGGTTTTCGCGGGTGTTTGTATGTAGGTCTTTGGTTATTCGGGTCTTCTCCCGCGTAAAATTAGAAGTGTCTTGGTGACATTTCGACGAAGTCTCATTTGTCATCTTCAGGCTGGTGTTCTCGGCTTCGTGCTTCCAGAAGCAATGTGAGATTGCAGCTGTTTTTTCCTTTTAACTGCTAGTCCTCCTGGACCCACGGCTGTCTTTAGAGGAGCATACGACAGCTGTGGCCAGGGGAGCTTTTTATCAGGTTCGCCTGATACGCCAGTTGCGGCCCTTTCTAGATCGGGACTCCCTACGCACAGTCACTCAGGCGCTCGTCACGTCTTGCTTGGACTACTGTAATGCTCTCTACATGGGGCTCCCCTTGGGGTGCATCCGGAGGCTTCAGCTGGTACAGAATGCGGCCGCGCGGGGGATTATGGGAGCGACGGGGCGCTCCCATGTGACACCTCTCCTGCGTGAGCTGCATTGGTTGCCGGTTGACTTCCGGGTGCGTTTCAAGGTGTTGGTAATCACCTTTAAAGCGCTCCATGGCTTAGGGCCAGGGTACTTACGGGACCGCCTTCTGCCACCTATTGCCTCCCACCGGCCGGTTCGCTCCCACAGAGAGGGCCTCCTCAGGGTGCCGTCAGCCAGACAGTGCCGGCTGGCGACCCCCAGGGGGAGAGCGTTCTCTGTGGTAGCTCCCACCCTCTGGAACGATCTCCCTCCAGATCTGAGGACAATCGCGGACCTCCGGACTTTTCGTCGGGCTCTGAAGACTCATCTCTTCCAACTTGCCGGACTTGCCTGATCCCTCCTATTTTTTAAACTATTTTTTAAACTTTTTAGAGTTTTAGAGTTTTATTTGGTTTTACATTTCAGCCTAAATTTATATTGGTTTTAGTACGTTTTAACTTTTTTGTATTTGTATTGGTTTTAAATTGGCTGTTCACCGCCCTGAGTCCGGAAGGAGAAGGGTGGTATAGAAATTTAATGAATAAATAAATAAATAAATAAATAAATAAATAAATAAATAAATAAATAGTGGGGGTGTGAACTGATTGGGTGGGAGCTTGGCTGTGTTCTGATTGGGTGGAGGTGTGTTCTGATTGGTTGGGGGCTTGGCTGTG